>JAPZQE010000018.1:0-163494 GCA_028828645.1 Rhodotorula sp. PL61-2
GCGCGCCGCAGGGCGCACGGGCGTATGTCAAAGAGCGGGAGGACGCCGGCGGGTGGGGCGGCGCGGGGAGGAAGGGGCGGGCAGGGACGGGCAGCGCCGAGGGCAGCCGCGCGAGCAGTGCCGCGCGGCCCGCCGTGCCCGCGCCGCTGCCAGTCGCGGGAGGGGTGCAGGTCCGGCATGCGCCGGCGCCGGCGCGGAAAGAGGATCTCCAGCAGGCGAAGGGCAAGGGTAAAGGCAAGGAGCCGCTGTCGGAGCCAGAGCTCGAGCTGAGTGAGGAGGCTGCGGCCGAGCTGTTCGGGATCGAGAATGCGCTCAAGGCGTTTGATGCGCGTGAGGCGGAGAAGAAGGGGAGGAGGTGCTTCTGCCAGGGTGCGTGCGGTTTCCGTGACACCCTTTGCGGGAGCTTGCTCCTTTCGGAGCTGCTTTCGTATTTTGATGTTGCTTGCGCTCATGGCGACCGTCACTGACACGATACATACACCCTCAGCCCGCCAGCACCCCCTCTCGCCGTACATCCCCCTCTGCCCATCCTGCGCCCTCGTCCTCTGCGCGCTCAACTCGCCCGCCCTGCGCTGCCCCTCCTGCGCGCACTTCCCGCTACTCTCCTCCGCCAGCACCGCCTCGTCCATCGCCTCCCTCCAGTCTGCGCGCGAGGCGCTCCTCGCGCGGGAGAAGCGCCGTGCGCAGGCCGCCAAGGAGCAGGAAGCGCGCGAGCGCGCCGCGATCCGCTTTCCCTCGCTCGGCGCCGACATGGACGGCGTCCGGCGCGCGGCGGAGCAGACCGCGAGGAGCTACGCCGGGCATGCGGGCGGCGGGGGCGGGATTGGCGAGCGGATCGAGCGGACTTTCGAGGCGCGCGCGGCGGCGAGCGCGAGGCAGCAGGCGGAAAGAAAGGCGGTACAGGCGGAAGGGGGCGGTCGCGTGCTCCGGCTCGACGGCAAGACGGGCAAGGTGAAGGTCCAGACGAAGGTCGTCCGTCCCGCAGCGAAGGGTAAGGGCTCCGTCATTACCGAGGAGACGACAGGCGTGCTCGCGCCCGAAGAGCATGATGACGGGCTCATCCCGTTCCTCGACGAGAACGACGACGGCGTCCGTGGCGGGGCAAAGCTGCGCTCTGTTCAGGGCGAGCGGCTCGCAGTGCTTGACCGCACGAGGGACGTGCGCGTGTTCCTCAACGTCACGCTGGACGAGGCGGAGCGCCCGGTGTGGGTTGCCCCGGATGAGGAGGTGGACGGCGTGGAGGATGAGGAGGCATCGGGCGAGGGTGCTGCCTCGCCTCTTACGGTGACCGCGCCCGCTCGGCCTGCGGTTCCGGGTGCGGCTGTGCCAAAGGAGGAGCCCAAGGGCAAGAGGCGGAGGGGAAACAAGGGCGGCAAGGGCAAGGAGGGGGAGGTTCAGTCGGCGTAGACGAGGCGGACTTGCTAAATAAACCACGGCTCATTTGTCTCGCGATTTCGTCAATAGCTTCCCTAGTGTGTCCTTGAGCATTCTATCGAGATCTGCGCCTCCGGAAGACGATGCGCACAATCCGACTTTCATCGCCACCACCCGCGGCCGTCCTCTCTCACTCGTCTCCACCACGCTCCTACGCTATGGCATTCCGCGCGTCGTCCCGCCTGCTGGCAGCAAGCATCCACAACCTCTCGCCGAGCGCGACCGCCGAACTTGCGACGGAGCTGCTCCCCCCGCTGCCGCTGTACCGGCGCCTCCTGCGTGTGCACCGTAAGGTCCTCCCGGCCGAGCTCCGCCTCATGGGCGACGACTACGTCAAGGTGGGTCTCCTATTCTCCGCTCGTCGGGTCCAGGCTGACAAGGAAGCCGCACGCAGGCCGAGTTCCGCCGCACACGCTCGACCGACAACCCGCTGCACATCGTCGGGTTCCTGAGCGAGTGGAAAAAGTACCTCGACTTTCACGAGGCTCAGCTGCCCGGCGCAGGCGGGGCGGCGGCGGCGGGGGAGGAGGCGGCGCAGGTCGAGGCGACGAGGCGGGAGCGCGTCGAGGAGATGAAGGCTGCCAAGCCGGGCAAGGCGCTCGATCCCAGCGTGCTGGAAACGGTGCGTTGTTGTTTCGCTGGTCCGCGGTAGGCGGCGGAGGTATCGGAAATTTGCCGGGCTGACTGTTGTTCATCCTTCGCTACTTCGACGTCTCCTGCTTCCGCTTCCCCCTCTGATCTGCCCTAATATCCCCTCGCTACGTTCCTCCTATCTTGCGGGCCCTCAGCTCTCTGCCGACCAAATCGGTCAGCTCTACGAGCTCTTCACCGCGACAAAGGAGGTGTACCTTTCTCCGGAGGAGCTTGCGGCCAAGCTCGAGGCGGAGGGGAACGTCGAGGAGGGCATCCCGGCGGGGCAGGTCCTGCCGAACCTGGGCGAGGCGACGCGGATAGGCGGAAAGAGCGGCGGCGATGGGCGGTAGGGTGACTGGAAGGAGGGGAGGACGGTGTAGGCGCTGCATTCGCATAATTCCGCCTCCAAGCATCGTGCGTTTGTTGCCCATCAGGAAAGGGCGCGTACGGGGTAGACGCGGAACAGACCTTGCACGGACGAGCACCCAAACCTACGGGACCAGAAGACAGACAAACAGAACCAAGCTCCTCAACTCTACGCAATGAGCGATCGTGGCCTGCTGAGGTTCAGAACAGCATGTAGCCCTGACCGAGCGCGACCTTTGTCGCTGGCGGGACGGTGCAGTGGACGCCGTCCGCCTCGACCTGCGTCCGCACTCATGCTGATCAGTACCCGTGGTGGTTTCCGCGCGGCCGGCTGGCGACAAGACATGTACTACGCCGCACCTTGTACGTCTCGGGGTCGACCTTCATCTTGGGCGTCGCCGTGTTGTTCTTCATTGACTTCTTCGAGATGTTGCGGCAGTTCTTGACCGCCTCGACGCGCTTGTGCAGCCCGTAGCTCGCGATCGTACCTTTACACAGTACACTCGTCAGAGTTCCGGTCTGCAAGGCTAGATGTAAAGCTGGGGCAGCCAAGAAAGGAGACGCACCGCTGTCGATACTCAGTTGCGAGACGAACAGCACCGAGTTCATCGCTGCGGCCTGCGCATGCGTGCCCCACATCGGCCGGCCAACGATGGGCTGGACGGTGGGGATGCTCTGCATGCAGGAGATCGGGGCGGGAGGGTCAGCTGGGAAGGCCACGAGAGACGAGAGGTCAGAGGGAACGGACGGCGTTAGCGTCACCCATCTGCCCGCATGGAGGTGAATCAGCTTGACAACACATGCGGAGTGTCTGCGAAGCAGAACGTACGTTCGCCCACGCGATAACACCGCCCTTGATGACCATCTCCGGGCGAACGCCAAAGTTCTGCGGCTTCCACAGGACGAGGTCCGCGAGCTTGCCGACCGCGATATCGCCGACGATGTGCGACATGCCGTGCGTGATGGCCGGGTTGATGGTGTACTTGGCAACGTAGCGCTGCAAGAACGAAGCGGAGGAGGGCATGTGGAAGAGAAACGTCAGCATTCCGCACAGGCAAGCTCCTCGTTCGGCGCAAATGCCCAGCACTCGGAGTGCAATACATGAACGCGCTGAGAACGGGCAGACGACGCACCTTGACCCTCTCATTGTCCGCCCCCTCCCTCGTCTCCTCCTTGAGCGGCCCGACCACCTCCTTCATCTTGCTCGCAGTCCTCCAAGTGCGCGATACGACCTCACCAATGCGGCCCATCGCCTGCGAGTCGGACGAAATCATCGAGATGACGCCCTGGTCCTGCAAGACGTCCTCGGCGGCGACGGTCTCCGCGCGGATGCGCGACTCGGCAAAGGCGACGTCCTCGGCTGTGTATGGGCATACTTGTCAGTAGTTGTCGGGCCGTACAGCAGCGTGGAGAGGCGATGAAACGAAGAGAAAAGGGGACGAACGGATCGAGCGGTCAAGATGGTGGCAGACCATGAGCATCTGCGGACGGCGCTAGGCATCAGTGGACTGTTCCCCGCAGCTCATGCTTTTCTCAAAAATCTCTTGGAAGGTCAGAAGGCGGCAAAGGGGAGGGAGATGTACGTCGAGATGCTCGTCCAGCGTGTTGGTCGCGTACGGCCGAGTCGGATTCGTCGAGGAGGGGATGACGTTCTCCGACTGGCACACAATCAGGAGATCGGGTGAATGACCACCGCTGTAAAATTCACCAGCATCAGCAGAAGGTTCGGGCGAGGCGCAGGAGCGGGAGAAGCATACCCAGCGCCTTCGGTATGGTACGTGTGAATCGTGCGTCCCTTGAACGCCGCAATCGTGTCTTCGACGAAGCCGGCCTCGTTGAGCGTGTCCGAGTGGATGTTGATCTGCACGTCGTACTTGTCCGCAACGTCGAGCGCATTGTCGATGGTCGCGGGGGTAGAGCCCCAATCCTGCGTGAGTGCGGGCGTCAGCACTGCTACACATACTTTTCGCCGTCGCAGTAACACCTGGAACAGCAGATAGACACGAGGAAACGCGCGCCAACCCACCTCATGCAGCTTAAGCCCTGCCGCGCCAAACCGCACCTGGTCCTCGAGCCCAACGGGCCCGCTATCGTTGCCCTTGCCGGTGAACAAAAAGTTGAGCGCGATGCCGTCCGTTGCGGCCATCATCGTGTGCATGTACGTCTGCGAGGGGGTGCACGTTGTCGCGTTCGAGCCGGCCGAGGGACCGGTGCCGCCGCCGATGAGGGAGGTCTGCACGTGTTTGAACATTAGAAGAAAGAACAAAGTGCAAAGAGCGAGTCGATCTCAGGATAGGAGAGGAGAAGAGAGGGGACGCACGATTCCGCTCGCGAGCGCCTCGGTGCAGAGCTGCGGGCAGATGTAGTGCACTGCGGGTCCGCTTCAGCTGACGAAACGCAGTTCTGACTCCCCAGGACAAGTGGAAGAAGGGAAGAGTCGGCCGCGCACGCACCATGCGCATCAATCGCGCCAGCCGTCAGGATGAGCTTCTCGCCAGCGATGACCTCGGTGTTGACGCCTACGACCATACCCTCCGTAACGCCGTCCATGACATCGGGGTTGCCGCCCTTGCCGATGCCGACGATGTTGCCCTTCTTCAGCCCAATGTCGGCCTATGCGCGCGAGACGGAGAGCGTCAGCGGAGAAGGAGGGGAGAGCGGGAAAAGAGGACCTTGTAGATCCCGTTCCAGTCGATTATGAGCGCATTGGTGATGATGCAGTCGAGCGTCGCTGTGTCGGGCTGGTTCGTCGCCTGCCCCATGCCTTCGCGGATGACCTTACCTGCGAGCGGCCGTCCAGCGCGAGCGTCAGCTGTCCCATCCGCTACATCATTGTGACCGTTCTCGTGACCAGCGTGGGCGACTGAGCAGAAGAAGACTGAAGCACCTCCGCCAAACTTGCACTCGTCGCCGTAGCGCGTTTCGTCCCTCTCGACCTCGATCCACAGCTCGGTGTCGCCAAGCCTGACGCGGTCGCCGACGGTCGGGCCATACATGCTCGCGTAGCTCTCGCGGCTGAGCTCGAACGGCGCGACTTGAGCGGGGTCGGATGATGCACGAGCGGAGGGCTCGGGCGAGTGCGAGAAGCCTAGGGAGATGAGGCGCGAGAGGGCCTGCGACGAGAGTGAAAGGTCGGAGAAGTGCTCCGTGTAGGCCGTGTTGAGGAGGAGGTTGCCGCCTGCACAACGTGTCCGCAGGGACTCGTGAGTTGCCCGTCTCCGCCGAGTCGAGCAAGAACGGGGACGCGGCGGTACGCACCGCTGACGACCTGGTTGCCGGCAATTTGCACGAGTGTGACTGTCTTCGTGTCACCCGGCTCAAAGCGGACAGCGGTACCTGCGGCAATATCGAGGCGTTTGAAGAAGGCCTTCTCTCGGTCGAACGAAAGTGCGCGGTTGACCTCGGTGAAGTGGAAGTGCGAGCCGACCTGTGTGCAAGAAGGCTCTCCATCAGTATGCCGACTGTGAAGCGCTTCTGACAGCGAGAGGGTCGGGGAAGCCTGAGCGTACCTGGATGGGCCTGTCGCCTGTGTTGGTCACTTTTAGCCTGACTCTCTCCCTACCCTCGTTGAGCCGGATCACGTCCTTCCGCAGTACTAGCGCGCCAGGGAGCTGCTCGTCGCTGAGCCCGACCGGCTCTTCGGTGCCCTTCGGGAAGACGCCCGGAGCGGGCAGCGGGAGAAACGACCCGTACAGCGCCAGCGTCAGGTCGTCGTCTACTGACGCGCTGCTGATCGGGTCGTGGACGGTGACGAGAAAGACGCCGTCGGGGAAGGCGCCCTCGACCTGGATCTCTTGTAGGAGAGCCGGGACGTGCTGCAGGAAGAGGTCAGGGGGCAACTCCTCGTGAGGGGAGGAGCGGCGAGCGGCATACCGGCTGGACATGGACACGGCCAAGGATCTTCTTGCCTGCATACCGGGACAAAGGGTTTGAAAGTTAGCGGGTTGAACGCAGATTGCGGAGGGGGAGAGGGGTGCGAGGTCGCCGCTCCAGGCACAGCCTGACTGGACAGTAGGCGTTATCGCAGAACTGCGCGTCCCTCTTCCTAGCATACGAATCACTCCCGCCGCTTGGGAAGAGTCCAGCGACCTAACAGCGTATACCGTCGCCCCACCCGCTTCGCCCGCTCACCGCGGTTCCGTGCCGAGCTCGCCCTCATGCAGCCTGTGCGCGCTTCTGAGCCTTGGGCATGTAGGTAGTGACGAACCAATGCTCATGAGTTCGGCCACCGAGTGGGTGCCATCGCGGATGAGCTCGTGCAGGACGGCGCAGATGAGGCCGGTCGCCTCTGCGACATTGAGCCTGAGGCCGCGGGCAAGGCGCTTCTGGGCGAGAGCGCCGACCTGCGAGATGACGAGCTTGTCGATCTCGCGCGGGAGGAGGTGCATCCTGCGTCGGCGGAAGGGGCGAGCGGGTGATGAGGGGGTCGAGGCGGGGAGGATGTATTGGGGGCGCGTTGGTCGAGCTGCAGGTCGGTAAGCACTATCTAGGAGGAGCTGCCGTTCAACCGAGCTCTTTGCAGGTGATGCGGCGAGCTGGAGCGGAGGGGACGGGCGAGAGAGCTGATGAGGCCCGTCGCTCTCCTCCACACCCGCGCAACAGCTCGACGCGGGCTGAATATCAGCTGAAGTTGCCGATAAGAGCTATACTTCTCTGGCCCGGAGCTACAACCCGCCTCGCTCTGCGCTCGCTGTTCGTCGCGCCTCCCCCACCTCATCATCCTCGACCCGGCAGAATCGACGACACGGCTGCTATACCAGCTCTGCTGACGCGCAACGTGAACGCAGCCATGGTAGAAGCTGCAACTCCACCTCCGCCCGTGACTACTCCGGACGACCCGCTTCCTCGGTCCATCTTCTCGCCGGAACACCTCGTCAGGCGAGGGTGGTGCACCGTTGCGAACGACAAGAAGCGCGCGCCTGCTCCGCACAAGCTCTACTATGGTGCGCGAGCACCGCTTCAAGCGTTACTCAGAGCACCTCATGACTCCTCCGTTCTGTAGAACTGCATGGCGAGGACAAGCCGACGAGTCATCGTCTCGTATTCACGATGGGCTTGAATAACTCGTCATTCGTGCGCTTACCCCTTCATCTGTGTGTGGAGCGTGTCATTGACTCACGCTCCTCCTGCACCTACGCCACTACTCGCCTCTACCTCCGCCGCCGCCCGCAGGCCTGGCACAACCAAGTCTCGTACTTTGCTTCCCTGCCGGGTTACGCCGTACTGGTCTTTGATAACCGCGGAGTCGGTTGGAGCGACACCCCACCGGGGATGTACTCGACCAGCGAGATGGCCAAAGACGTTGCGGAGCTGCTCGACTTCCTCGGCTGGACGGAGGAGCGGTCCCTCAATGTCGTCGGCGTTAGCATGGGCGGTATGATCGCACAGGAGCTGGTGAGCTGCGACTTTTTCTCGTTCCATATCCGAGTCAGCGGAGCCGCGCGCATGCTGCTAAGTGCGAAACTTTCGTGCTCATTCCCACGCTCACGCAGGCGCTCTTCATCCCGAGTCGCATTCGCACCCTCCTTCTGACTTCAACCAAGTCCGGCTCGCGCTTCGACCTCCCTTCCTGGCGCGCCACAAGCATGTTCCTCCGCCTCAGCTCTGGGACGGTCCGCACCCCCGCTGCGCAGATCAGCCTCGTCATCAACACGCTCTTCCCCAAGTCGTATCTCGAGGAAACGGTTTGCGAAGCAGGCGAGTTTCAGGGACGGAGGAGGAGAGAGCAGGTCGAGGCCGACTTCCTCCGGCGATACCACATCGGGCGCAGGCAGAGCGCTGGCGGGCAATTAGGACAGATGGCCGCCGTGCTGTGGGTCCTTCTCCCCGTCGCGCTGACCTGCCACGCAAGTTTGCTCCGTCGTACATCCGCTGACCCGCAGATCGTTCGCAGGAAGCACCGCGTCTCGACGGACCGCCTTGCCGTCCTTGCAACAACCATACCCCGCATTGGCATCATCCACGGGACGGAGGACCTGCTCATCCACGTCGACCGCGCGCATGAGCTGCACAAGGACATGCCGGTGCGTTGCGCCCTCCCGCCTCATGCTTCGTTGAGAAGGCTGCTCATCCGAAGTGCAACGGCGCGCAGGGCTCGAAGCTCAGGATCGTCAAAAACGCGGGTCACGCACTGCCGAGCCAGATCAAGGACGAGTACAACGCCTGGATCAGGGAGCATGTCGAGCGGGAGGACTGATCTCGAGGTGCGTCCGCCCACTCCTCGCGTGTCGCGCCCTGCTGACATCGTCTTTCGCAGCTCCACTGAGCTCGTATATAGATGTACGTCTGGCTGTCCGTCTGTTTGTCTGTCCGTCTGTGCTTTTGCATTATATTCAGCTTTTTCCGCTCAGACCGCTCGTGGGTGACTTGATCGCGTTCTTGCGCCCGGTAGCTCTCTCTCGCTCTTGTACGTCTACGCGAGCTGCTTGCCCTCAAGGGAAAGCGCGCGGGTCAGAATCAAGTCAACCAGGAAAAACGAAGCGCGGTTCAAGCGCGGGTCTCGCCCTCCTCGGAAGACCCCCTGTTCCTGGTCGGCACGGACGCGCTCTCTTCGGCGTCTTATCGCGGGGCTTTGACTTCCTTCCTGCGTCCGTGCCGCTCGTCGACGCGCTCTCTCGCCATCTCCCTCCATCGCGCTGCCATCGTCGCCTTCGCCATCTAATCTCTCCGATCTCGGCCGCGACCCGCGCTCCCCCGCTTGCACTTCCCCCCGCCTGTTTATTCCCTCGCACGCGTGCCGGCCTCGTTCAGGATGGCATACCTCCCGCCGGAGCTCGTGCTGGAGGCGATCCGCTTCAGCCTTGACCGACCGTCGCCCGCGTCCTCCTCCGCGAGCACATCCCCGAGCAACACCCCGTCGCCCTCTTCCTCCTCCTCCGGTGGCCTCGGCACGGACAAGCACGACACCTTCGCGGCGGCATTTGGGTCGCACACCGGCCTCTCGCGCGCTGCGGTCCTGCGCTCGTACGCGCTCACGAGCCGCTCGTTCCGGAGCATCTGCCAACCATTGCTCTTTCGCGACCCCGTCCTGCCGACGACGACGTCCATCCTCGCATTCCTCTCCGCCGTAGAGGACGGCGAGAACGGCAGGTACCTCGCGAGGGAGGTGCGCAGCCTCACGCTCGGGAGCAAGTGGGACGAGGGCGCGCTCGGCGGCGGCAAGGGGTGTGTGGATGCCAAGGTTGTGATGCGGAGGCTGGCGAGGGCGTGCGGCGAGGTCAGGGAGGTGACAATGCTGGGCATGGGGCGCGTCAGGCTGGAGGAGCTCGAGGGGATGAGCCGTGCGTCCAGGAGGTCCTCCTCCGTTGCTCAGGAACTCCCGCTGACCTGTCCTTTGCCGTTCCGCAGACCTCCGCACACTCACTCTCGAAGGCTGCCTCCTCGCGCCGTCGACGTCGTACTCGCCGGACTTCGCACTTTCTGCCGTCACGCACTTCAGCCTCATCGACTGCCACCTCACATCTTTCTCCCTTTCGGCGGCGCTTTTCCCCTCGCTGACGGCGTTCAAGCTCACTACTCCGCGCGGTGCGATCGCCTCGTCGCCGGGTCAGCTCGCCGACTTTCTCACGGGGGTCGCGTCTCGGCTCCGCTCCTTCTCCCTACACGACCAGGCGGTAGTCGACACCTTCGGCGCGAACGCCGTCGGTGCTTTCACTGGCGAGTTCAACCCTCTCGCGGACGCGTTGCCGCGGCTCTCGCCCGCCCTCGTCCACCTCGACATCGTCAACGCCGTTCCCACGCTCGTGCTGTCGCTCCTCCCGCTCCCGACCCTCCTCTCCCTGCGAACCCTCTCCCTCTCCCTGTCGGGTAACCTCGCTTCGGGTGCTACCCGCACCACCCCGCGCTGGGCGCCCCTCGCCGACTCGCTCCTGCGCGACATCCTCTCCGTCCTGCGCGTCCTCCTCCTCCCGCCCGAGGCGCTCTTCTCGACCGCAGAGCTGCTCGAAGGCCAAGCGGATGGGCTGCCCGGGTGGGTGCGCGCGCTGCAGCGCGGCGATGCGCTCGAGCGCGTGCTCCTGCCGTCAAGGGCGTTCCAAGACGGGTTGGGCGAGATGGTGCGGACGCTTGAGGGGGAGCTGAGTCGCGCGGGGCGGGCGGTCAAGCTCCTGCCGCTCGAGGAGGAGCTTCAGGCGGAGACTAAGCGGGAGAAGGAGGGCGCGGGCTTTTGGCGCGAGGTCGCGCGCCGGGAGAGGGAGGAGAAGGAGGAACGGAGGCGGGCGGAGCAGTGTTGGTGAGCGCGGGGCCGGTTCTCGCTCTCGTTGTGTCTCGCTGGTTCTCCCACTCCTATGGTTATAGCGTCTGGTCCCCTTCGTCTTTCTCCTCGTCTCGCTTCAGTTCCTTCACTCCGTTTCGTCGGCTGGCGCTTCTGCATGTTTGGCACTAGACTCGCAACGCATTCAAATATCCCATAATCTGTAGACTGCACCATTGCCGAGGTCTGAGCGAATGCCCTCAGTACTTCGCCATGCACGGCCGAGTCCGCCCTCTCTCCCTCGCAACGCTATCGCCCACGGGCCCTCCGCTCAACTGCTCTGCACCAATATGCCTTTTCAGCTCACCGACGAACAGAAGGCCCAGGTGCGCTGACAGGTTCTCGCAGCTCATCCTCGTCATTCTCGCTTCCCCCCCCCCCCCCACTCGGACCGCTGATGAGGATGGAGCGCGGTGACTACGGCGAGGGAAGGATCACGGAGCTATTCGAGTGGTACATTTCTGGGGGTACAGTGCTATTGGACGCGCGCAGCTTGGCTAAAGCTCGAGTCTGACGAGGAGTAGCCTTACGCCTCCTCGAGACCCCCCCGCTAACCGTCTCTTGCTGGCACACCGCAGTTCGAGGCCAATGGCTATGTCGTGCTGAAGGGTTTCTTTAGCAAGGAGCGGGCCGAGCAGCTGCTCAACTCGAGCAAGCGGCTGCTGAGGGACTTTGACCTCGTACGTACATTGCCCTTGCTCGCGATACGCGTGCTGTCCCGCTCACCCTCCCCACCCACAGGACTCGCACCCTATGACGCAATTTGTTGGCACCGCCGAGGCGGGGAAGAAAAAGCACATCGGAGATGACTATTTCCTCAACTCCGGAGACAAGATCCGCTTCTTCTTCGAGCCGTCAGCGATAGAGGACGGCAAGCTCAACCGTCCAAAGGAGCTCGCGGTCAACAAGATCGGGCACGCGCTCGCGATGCTCGACCCGGACTTCAGGGCTTTCTCTTTTTCCGACGATATTAAAAACCTGGTGCGCGACCTTGGCTTTCACGCGGACCCAAAGCTCATCCAGTCGATGATGTGCGTCCTCGCTTGCTCCAACGTCCTCAAGTTAAATTCGACTGACCCGTGCTTACGCAGCATCTGCAAAAACAAGGAGGTTGGCGGTCCCGTCGGCTCGCACGACGACCAGACCTTCTTGACCACCGAGCCATCGACCGCGATGGGCCTCTGGTTCGCACTCGAGGACGCGACTCCCGAGAATGGCTGCCTCTCCTTCGTCCCCGGCTCGCACAAGACGAATCCGCTCACAAAGCGCCTTGTACGCATGCCAGGCGGAGGGACGGACATTGTGCGCGTTCCGGGGATGGAGGACGTGCCGGAGGTCGACTGGAACGCGGACGGTGTCGAGTGGGTTGCTTCGCCGTGTGAGGCGGGAGGTGCGCCCTTTTGCTTGTCCGCCCTTGCTCGCCTCCTTCTCCACTCCCCTCCCCGTCACTGCACATTCGCTGCGCTGCTCGTCTTTGCCAAGCTGACCTCTGTCATTTCTCAGACCTCGTGTTGATCCATGGCGCGGTGATTCACCGGTCCGAACGGAACCTGAGCCAGAACTCCCGGTTTATCTACACCGTGCGTCCGCCCCGCTCCTCTTCTCCTCCATCTCCCCTCTTTCCCCCCTCAACGCTCTCCAGCAGCGGCTAACGGTCTTCGGCACAGTTTCACTGTATCGAGGGCTCAGCTAAATGGCTGGAGGACAACTGGTGCGTCCCCTCCTCCCGCCTCTTCCCTTGCTCCTCTCCAGCACAGGCCTCGCCGCTCGCCTTCCTTCGGTGGACGCGACTGCTTCGCAAGTTCTGCATGAGCTGACACTTCCTGTCGCAGGCTTCAACCCACGCCGGAGGTGCCGTTCCCTTCCCTCTTCACGACCTCGCCGACCCTGTAACGCAGTGCTCCCTCTCCACCTCCTTCTTCGGCATCTGTTTGCTCATCTCTCGCGCGAGAAGAGCCAGGCAGCTTGATTGAGTAGAATCTACCGAAGAGGACGGGTTAAGCGGCTGAGCAAGATACGCGTGATCGAGTAGAAAGGCGGAGGAGGTTAGCTCGGCAGCCGCTCCTGCTTGTCGTGCATCTCGTCGGTTCCCGCCCCTACACGTGTATCCGCGTAGCGCCGACGCTGCGGAGACGAGCGCGCACATTGCATTTCGTCGCGGACCGGCCGCAGACGCCGTCGAGGTCCAGACCAGGCGTGCTCTCGTCTCTCGACCTCATCCGGCAACCGTCGACCGCTTCTCCCTGCTCTCGTTTCTCGTTGCATCCGAGCAGGAGCACGCTCGAAATGCGCAACGCGCCTCTGGCTCACAGGGGCCCTCATCCGTGTGGCTGCTACCTCTCTCCCTCTGCGCCTCATCGCTGCTTGCGCACTTCTCGCTGCCTTCACTGCTGGACCACGGGCCTGCGCCTGATTGATCAGGGTGGTCTGCGCACGCCACCTCAAACGCGATCACCGTATCCCCGCACCCTCCCGCCCGAGCCAGTCTCCCGGCTGCAACGCTTCGTTCACCGCCCCCGAGGCGTCTACCCCTTGTCTACAAACGCACCTGCGCACGTGCAACGCACAGGTGCAGGAGCGCCGCCCCGTGCGAGCCAGCCAGCTCCGCCATGAGCCTTCCGATCGTCCCGCCGGGGACGAACCCTTTCACCGTCTACAAGACCGCACTGTACTCGACGCTCTACCCTGACACGCCCAGCGGGTTCAAGATCCGGTTAGGCGTTTTATTCGGGCTGGCGGGATTGTGCGTTACCTCTCACTCGCTCGCTCAGGCGCCGGACAAGCTTACCTTCGTATCTGCTGGCAGGCTCATCGTCCTCTCGGTCGCACACTGGGTGGTTCTCTTCCGCGACTGGCGGAGAAACCGCCGTGGCAGTCCGCTTTGGCTCTTCCGTTATGCAGATCGCCTGTCAGGGCGATACATTGTGACGAAGTGCGTCGCTTCGCTCGGGGTTCAAGCCACAATGCTGCACAGAGCTAACTCGTTCCATACCCTCACAGCGGCAAACTCGTTCTATCCCTCTTCTCCCTCATCACGTGCGCGCGAGCCGCCCGCTTCCAGTCCACGGCTGAGGCTAATCCGCCGCTTCTCGCAGCGCAACCGTCTTTATCGGCCAGATCTACGACATCTACCACGCGTTTATTCAGCACGGCTCGCAATCACAAAGCGCAGCAATCCGGACGTGGGCAACACTGCCGCTTTTCATGCAGGGTGCGCCCCTTTCCCTGTCCACTTCCTGCGCTAGGCGCAATTCTCTCGTTCCTCGCTTCAGAGCACTGATCCCCAACTCATTTGCAGGCTGGCTCATGCCATGGGCGTCGCTGCAAGCCTCCATCCTCGCGTCGGAGCACGATAATAAACCTCTCCTGTCTGCCCGCCTCGCCAACCTGCTGTTTGCTGGCGTCGGCGGACTCTTCTTTCTCGGCCTCATCGCAAGCAACATTATCAACACGATCATCGGCTCGGATGTGTGGGAGCAATTCGAGAAGGTCTACCATGCTATGGGCCGCTACGAGCAGGAGTGGACCCCGTCAAGCAACACGATTGTCCCGCTCCTCGCGCTCAATGACGAGCTGCAGGAGCTTACACGACGCGTCGAGTACAACCGGACGTACGTGTTGCTCTCTGATTCCTGAAGAGAGCAAGCTAAGGCTCCTTGCCCGCCGCAGTGTCCAGCTCGGAACGCTCGGCGTCTGGCTCCTGATCCCCATCTGCGTTATTACCGTCAACATCGCCTCGCTGCGCCTCTCCCGCCTCATGCATCGGCAAGTACAGTTTAACATCGAGCAGGTGCGTCCCTTCTTGCTCCCGCCTTCCGCCATGGCTCACCATCCCTCTTCCGCCTGCAGTTCATTGGGCCGTTCGGGCAGGACACCCAAGTCTCGCACCAGAGCGGCAGCTCAAGCCGCAAGAATTCGCAAGGCCGCGGGTCCCTTTCGGCGCACAGTGCCGAGCTGATCAAGAAGCTCCGTGATGGGCGATTGAGCGTCTCGCACCTGACGCGGAACGACCTCATGCGCCTCGCGAATCGCCGCGGGAGCGGGCAGGAGCGCGAGCGTGTGCGGCACATCCAGGCCCTGCAAAAGGCGGAGAAGGACCTTGTCGTAGTGCGTCTTCCGCCTCGATTCGCAGTTTGGTAGCGGACTGACTCTTCGCCGCGCAGACCTCCTACGTCGTCCTTACTGCCATCCTCGCGATATTTGGCATCTGCCTGTATTACCTCTATGTCGTCGCGGCGCGCAAAACGACCAGCACTTGGGGCAATGTGCGCCCTCTCCGCACTGACTTCAGCACCTCCCGCTGACTTCCCACTCCGCAGATCGAGACGAGCCTCACCGCGAGTGCATGGATCTACCTCGTCGCGCTCAACCTCGTCCTAATCAGCCTACTGTTGTTCCACTGGAACGCGCGGTCAATCGAGCTTGGCAGCGACATGACCACCTCCTGGGTGAGCGGGCCGAACCGCCCGTTCATGCCAGGCGCTGGCTCGATGTCGCAGGTCCCGGCAGCCTCGCGCTCTGGTAGCGCCGACCCCGCCGTCGTGATCGACTTCGACAGCGCCGCCGTCTCGTCAACCACGTCCGCGCACCTGCAGCTGCCGAAGCTTGCGCAGTCGGGTGACCTCGACTGCTTCAGCTGGCCGAGCAAGGGCTCGAGCGCGGACGGGTCGAGCAAGGAGCATTCAAGGACGGAGGTGCTGCGCTTTGCGGACGAAGGCGAGGAAGAGGCGCAGGCAAGGGCGTCTGCGAGGAGGCCGTCTGAGGCGCTATCATACCACAGGTGCTAGTCTGCTTGGGTAGAGTCGTGTTGTAACGCTATGTGCGTCTTCCAGCGTGTTCTGAAGCGTTGCGAGCATCAGGAGGCGAGTTGGGGCTGGGAATGATCTCCTGTAGCGCGGAGTCTGCACGGCTCTCACGATCCGCTTCGGATGTGTGATGGAGGCCCTCCCCTCTGCACTGTTGACGCAAGCTATGCTTCCGCACAGCCTGTCCTTCCGAGATTGTGGTCTCGACCGCGTGTCCGGCTGCGTTGAAGCGCGTTCGGGCTGACGTCCCTTGCCCTTCTTCCCTCAACAGCTAAACAGCAGCATGCATGGCGAGCTCACCGCTGTGCTCACTCGCTTCCGAGACGACCTCAACGCCGCCGCCTCGCCATCGACCTTCCGCTCCTACTTCACCTCCTCCCGCCCGCCCGTCTGCCTCGAACACGGCCCAGCAGGGCATCCCGAGTTGCCGTTCCTCGGCACGCCATTCGAGGGCGAGGAGCGCATTTTGCGCTACTATGAGCTTATCGGCAGCATCCTCCACGGCAAGGGCTCAAACTTCCGGGAGGAGGACCTCCTCGTACAGGGACGCGGCGAAGGGCGGGCAAGGGCGATTTGGACTGGCGACGCGGTTTGGAGTGTGGCAAAGACGGGGAAGGAGTGGCATGAGGCGGTCGTGTGGCTGTTTGACACTGAGAAGGAGGGAGGGGAGTGGAAGGTCGCAATGTGGGAGGTTTGGGCGGGTTCGTCCCGCGTGCTTCCCCTTTCACGGCAGGACGGTGTGACCTGACGTAGCCTCCGAACGCAGATACTCTGAGCGCTTACCTCGCGAGTCAGGCGTAAACAGCCGAGCAGGCTTGTCTCGACATGAATGAAGCACAGAAGCGCATTAGGACTGGCAGCCGAGAGGGGGGAGAGAGATCCGGGGGATAGCGTAGGGCATGCTGTACAGTTGAAAAGGAAAGACCTTTACGCGGCAACCGCTCCGATAGGTATCGCCGTATCGATCTTCACGGCCTCCTCGAGCTTGACAGCTTCGTCATACTTCCTTCCGAGGCGAGAACGAGCGAGACGACGCCAGACATACTGCGTGATGGAGTATAAGCGGTGGATCGAGTATGACTTTTGCAGGGTGCGAAAGAGCACGCACCTCGCCCGCCGTGATCGGCTCGTACTTGCCCTTCTCGCCTGGATTGAGGAATTGAGGAAAAGTCTCAATGACGGTCGAGTAATTGGGGCCGAAGAAAACCTGCACGCCCAAGAGGGAGGCGCGTCAGCCAGATTCGACCGAGTGAGAAGGGTGGGAAAGGGGACTCCACGCACCGGAATACTGAAGCGGCGCTCGCCCGTCTTGTTCACAACGCGGTGCACGGTCGAAACGAAGCGGTCGTTTGTCCAGCGCGCAAGCATATCACCTATGTTGCAAACAAGCGTGCCGGGTATGGGCGGGACGACGAGCCACTCGCCAGACTGGGAACAGGGTCAGCAATACGGCGACAACCGCCGGTGAATGAGAGCGTACACGGTTCAAGACCTCAAGGCAGGCGAGATTAGGACCTCTGTGGATTTCCAAGGTCAGCGTGCGGTTGAAGCGGTCGAGAACTACGAAGGAAGAGGGCAACTTGAGCGGGTCGAGCGGAAGAGCTGGACGTACTGCAGCAATAGCGTGAAGTTCTCGATATCGGAGTGCTGATTGACACCAATCGAGGTAGCGTCGCTGGAAGCCTGCGGCGGGTAGTGGAGGATTCGCCCCAGGACGCCTGGCACCTTGAACGCCTCGTCGAAAGTGTCCTCGGGCAGATCAAGAGCGAGTGCGAAGAGGCGCATCAGACGACGTCCGAGAACAAGGCACGCGCCGTAGTAGGCGAGTACAGCGGAGCGGAGACCGGCTGCGGCCGAATCGTCGGCTGGCCAGACGTTCACGCCGGAGCCAGCAGCGGCATCGTCTTCGGCGGCTTCGTTCGACGGGTTTAGCGGGTCTGCAGCGGGTTCATAGCCTGGCCCGTGGTGTAGGGGAGAGTCAGCACGGGGCAAGCGCGACTTCACACCCCCAAAAGTCGGCGAACTGATGAGAGTGTCGCCTTTAGTGTGCGCCTGCTAGGGTTGCCTGCGCTCCATGAGAAGAGCCCTAGACGCACCCCAATTGAATGCCTCCTTTGTGTCCCCCTGTGCGTTTCCTTTGAGGCCCTCGTACCCTGCGCGATGAGGTGAGGGTCGCCCTCCTCCCGTCAGTCCCGTACATAGCTGCAGATGCGCTTGTTATGTACACGCACCTCGGAATACCGGACTGTGGCGGTAGTCGAGCTCCTGCTTGGCCGCGAGGTCCTGGTCGAAGAACCGCCGCGCCTCCTCGAACGCGGCGTCCTGCAGCTCCTGAGGGATGCCGTGCCCTTTGAGGTACATGAAGCCGACATCTTCGCAGGCGTGACGGATCTGTGCGACGACTTTCGCCTTTGCCTCCTTTGTAGCGCCCTCCACGAGGAACGGAGCGATGTCGATAACCGGCACCTCGTCAAAGTCGCCCGCAGCGCGCCCCTCGCCGCTCTTGATGAGACGCTCCTTGCCCGTATAGTCGACAAACTTCTCCATGACTCGCAGGTGTAGCGCAGGAGTGACCCGGTTCTCCCTCGTCTGCTGCACCGCGACTGCTCCGACTCGGCCGTATGTCCCCTTCTGCAGCCTCCGCGCCCCGATAGGGCGAGCGGGCGACCCGCGGGTTCGCAAGGCACTCTGTAGTGATTGCGCCGACAACACGATCATTCCGGAGCCTTGCCGGAGAATCATGAGAACCTGCTCTTCCGACTCGGCCGGATGGAGTCCTCTCGCTTGCTGCAGCTTATCGTGCTCTTCTTCACTACTGCAACTTTTGGGACGTTATGGAAGGCTTGCGCAACCGTGCATCCGCCGCGAAGGCTGCGCTTACCACGAAGGAGGGGTTCAAGCGCGGTACGTCCTCCCCCTCCTCCCCCCTCATCCTCCTCTGAACGCCGTATTACCTGTGCCGCTGTGCTCCTAACAGCGCTCCTTGTGGAGGAGTCCAAGCACACAAGCGGCAAGGCCTCGAAGACCGGCTTTACCTGGTCGAATGCGGTTCGTGCCTCCCCTCCTCCCCCTCGTGACGCTGGTCGGCGGCAATGCCTCTCTATGCTCTGGTCCACGCATACTAATTTCAGCTTACGCTTCATTCCGCAGCATCTCGACCCGACCCCGCCTTCGCAGCGCACCTGGACCTACTGGCACTATGCCGCGATGTGGGCTGCGTACGGCTTCTCGAGTGCGTCGGCTGGCCGCCGCCGCCCATCCCTGGCGCGCCAGTGTTCTGAGCCGTCGCTGCGCGGCAGCTCGGTGCTTCCTCGTCACGCACCGACGTACTGATTCCTCGCTCCGGGCAGCCGGCGTGTGGACTCTCGGCTCCTCCATGATCTCTGCGGGCCTTACGGCTGGTCAAGCCGTTGTCTGTGTCTTCATCGCTCACCTGCTTGGCGCAATCGTCATCGTCGTGAACTCGCGCGGCGGTGCTGCGTACCACATCGGGTCCGTCGAGCTGCTCCCTAGCCATTGCAGCTTAACTGACGCCTGCGTGCAGATACCCAGTCTACCAGCGTGTCAGCTTTGGCATGTTCGGCTCCTTCATGCCTGTCCTGCTTCGCTCGGCTACGGGCTTGATATGGGTAGGCGTCCAGAACTACCAAGGCGGCATGTTCACGTCCGTCATCCTGCGTTGCATCTTTGGGCACAAGTGGTCGGAAATTGCCAACACCATCCCGACCTCCTCGGCCATCACGACTAAGAACCTCATTGGCACGATCCTCTACTTTATTATCACCCTCCCGTTGCTCTCGCTACAAATTCATAAGCTCAGGCATCTCTGGGTCTTCAAGATTATCATCCTTCCCCGTACGTTCTCTCCTTGCCCTCTCCGTCTCTCGCTTACAGCTCCTCCGCAGTTGCCGTTATTCCCTTCTTCGCCTGGACTGTCTCCCTTGCGCCAAACAACGGCGCACACCTGACGACACAGACGCTCTCCGGCTCAACGCTCGCCTGGACTTTCCTGCGACTGCTCAACTCGTCGATGGGCAAGACCTCACCGTCGCAGCAGAACGCGCCCGACATCTCGCGCTATGCGGTCAGCCGCAGTGCGCCGCAGCTCTCGCAGCTCGTCGTCCTCCCGATCGTCAACACCGCAGTCGCGTGCTTGGGCATCTTCTCGACTGCATCAACAATGAAGGCGTGGGAGCTCAAGACAGCCATCTGGGTATGTCTTGTCGCAACAATCCGCTCGGGTGATGAGGCTGACTCCTGCAACTCGCAGAACCCGTGGTCGCTCTGCGATGCCATCCTCGATCGCTACTGGTCTCCCGGCACTCGCACCGCCATCTTTGTACGTCTCACGAGCGCATTCGAGTCTTTCATTCCGCTCATTTTCGCTCTCCTCAAAGTTCGTCTCAGTCTGCTGGACGATCAGCATCACGGTTTCGAACATCGCGGTTAACGTCCTTCGTGCGTCAAGCGCCGCCTCTCCTCCTTCCTTCGCGCTTACCGTTTTCCCCTTTGCAGCGTTCGGGGCCGATCTTAGTGCCCTAGCACCGCGCTACCTCAACATCAACCGCGGGCAGGTCCTCGGTTACTGCCTCTCGCTTGTCATCCAGCCATGGTACATTCTCGCGAGCGCGACAAGGTGAGCCAGCTCCTCCTTGCTCCCGTAGTCGTCCTGACATTGCCATCTCCCATAGCTTCCTCGCGTTCCTCGGCGGCTACTCGCTCTTCCTCGCCGCAATCGTCGGCATTTCCGCTGTTGACTACTTCTACCGTAAGGGCAACGTCGACGTCCCCTCGCTGTACTCGAACACGCACGGGTCGGCGTACCGCTACACGTATGGCGTGCACTGGCGCGCGATGCTCGCATTCGTGCTCGCTATCTGGCCCGCCTTGCCTGGGTTCGCGGCCGCGATCGGCGGGTACGAGATCGCGGACGGGTGGAAGCACCTCTGTAAGTCCCTCCCTCTTGCCGCCTCGCTCTTTCTCCCGGCTCTCCCTTCTCTTCCTCCCTGCTTCAACGCGGGACCATCGCTGATGATCCTCCCACCCGTTGCAGACTACATCTCCTGGCTCTTCTGTCTGCTTGCCTCTGCGCTCCTGTACTTCCTCCTCCTCGTCCTCGTCCCGCCGACGAACCTTGCCGCCCCGCGCACAGCCAATTTCGAGCAGTGGGCTGACGAGCAGCGCGCTCTCCTCGACGGCGAGGTCGGTATCAATGCGATTGTGGGTGCGAAACTGGGCGACGAGGAGGAGGGGAAGAAGCGCGAGGGAGAGGGGGAGGTGCTTCCTGTGCTGGCGTGACGGGGGTGACTCGGATGGGCGTGCGGTGTAGGATTGTATCGCGTGAATCGCTACCAGGATTGTATCGCGTGAATAACCCATGCAAGTACGAGGGGAATGCAGTTTGACGGGACCGCGAGCTTGCCAAGGACGGGCGATGTGCTCGCTTTGAACCTGCCGAAGTCGGCTCATTCGACACAGTCTACTCTTTTACAGCGTCATACACTGTACGGCGACATACGCCCTGTGTAGAACCTCGCCTTCCTCTTGCTCCCGTTACTCCGTTTGCGCCAGCTCGTCCTCCGCCAGCATGTACACGGGCTCGACAAGCTTTAATCCGTAGCGCTGCAGCACTCGAAGGACCTGGACAATGCCCTCGAGCGTGATCCTCGCCGTCCAACCGCTGCATTGGCGCAGCAACGCGCGACGCCTGCACGCGGCGCGAAGGCGCGAGGCAGCGCAGCGGGCATAGGCTAGTCGCGAAGGGGACAAGCGTCAGGTCACGAAACCCTTTCGAGGAAGACCCAGCTGTGGGAGGAGGGCGCAGAACAGAGTTGAGCGCGGCAGTGTTGGTCTTGCCGTTGGGACGTGGATGGCCAGGGTGAGGAGGTGAGGAGGTGAGCGCGACTTGCGGCAACCCGGGACCACGCTGTTGGCGCTACAAAGCGTCTAGACTCAAACTCTAGCATGTATAGCAAACAGCCTAGCGGTGTGGGCGGGTATGGTCGAGGACAAGAGGCGGCGAAGAGGAAGACTGAGGGTCAGCACGCGACCACTTTGCCGCAACTCCTCGAGAGTGCTCAGCTGCATCTGTACCCTGTGGTCTGTATCGTCACACGCCCACTCGTCGTCGAAGCACCCGTCCTTGTCAAGTCGTCACCGTTCGTGCGCCTCATCAGCCAGACTCGCCTCTCGACCCCGCCCTTTTCCTCTCCACAAGCTGTGCCGAGGCAGGAGTTACTGAGCTACCCTGCGGGTGCGTGACTCTCCTTCGAGTGCCACCAGATCCCGCTCGAGATGCGTGGATGCGGCACAAGCCGCTCCATCCCTGAGGTGGCGGCGCTCGCAGACGGGCGCCCTCCTCCACACATTGGGCATCTGGTCCGGAGGCTGGTGCATCATGATGACCTCGGACATTATCATGCGCAGCTTTGGATACCGCTCGAGTAGCGCTCGCCTCCATCCCCTCGAGCCGACCTCCACTCGTTGCAGGCCGGAGAAGGGCTTGCGCAGGCGCACAGCCCTGTCGGGTGCGGCTCCTGCACTATTGAGGAGTAAGCAGGCGGACGGACAAGTATCGACTCTCTTGCTGACCCCGCTTCACTCCCGCGCAGGCCGCTCCTCCCTTTCGGCTGCAGCATGTCCACCCTCGCGCGCTCTTCCGCAACCCCCGTCGACCCACATTCGAACCCTTCTGCCATTCCTAAAGCTCTCACCACGACCCGCCCGCCTCAATCCCTCCGCTCGAGCATGCAGCCGCCACCTCACGGCGGCTCGACGGACGTCCCGGCACCAGGCTTTTCTGCGTACGCCGGTGCGGGCAGCTCGCTCGCACTCCCTACACCATCCGCGTCAGGGTCAAGCTCGAGCACCACTCCCGCGGGCGGAGACCCCTCTCCTGCTGGCGGTAGTGCGGGCCCGTTCGCATCGGCCGCCGCGCCGCTCGGCGCCGCATCCCCGCCTTCGGCTGTAGCTACGGCTCACTCATCCGCGGCGCCCACCACTGCGTCGAGAACGAGCCCCGTCCTCGACCTTACCTCCTCCTCCCCGCCGTCCGCGCACCGTCGACTTCCCGCCTCGGCGCTCGCAGCGGGGCTCGTTCTCCCTGGCTCGCCACGCGCTGGACCGAGCACTGCAGATGGCGCTAGCTCGTCCGGCGGCACAGGCGTGCGGCCCGTCCGGCGTGCACGGCTCTTGCATGCGGCGCCTACTATTATCCCGGACGAGGTGACCCTTTCGTCGGGGAGCGACGACTCGGACGCCGACTACGCCCCTCCGCTTGCGCGGTCCCGGACGGGCGGGGCGAGCACGTCCGCCGTCCTCGTCGAGGACGGCGACAGCGACTCGGACGTCGAGATTGTCTCCGTCGGGCCGGTGCGCCCGCCCGCGCCCCGCCCGCCCGGGTTCAACGACGTCCTCGGCTCGCCGCCGCCGTTCGTCGTCCCTGCGGGCGCGACAGCGACGTCTTCCCGGCCGCGGCGCAACCCTCGCCGAGTCCGCATCGCCAGCCCCGGCTCCGGCTCCGGCTCCGGCACCGCCTCGCACGACCGCGACGCGGCTGTCGCGCGCGCGCTCGCCGACGCCGACGCGCGCGCTGCGGGCGCGGGCGGGGCGGACTACCTCGCTGCGCAGGAGCGCGCGTACGCGCAGGCCCGCGCGGGCTACAGGGGGTTCCTAGCTGCGGGTGCTGCGGGCGCGCCGCCCCCGGCCGCCGCCGACGGCAGCGGGCGGTGGGGGATCTTCAGCCCCTCGGGCGGGCTCGCGGGCGGCGGCGCGGGCGCGCAGGCCCTGCTCGATAACCTCCGCATGCTTGCTGGGCTCGAACCGGGCGCGATGCGCTTCGCGGGCGGGTTCTGGCCCAGCGGCGGTGGAGGCGGCGGCGCGGGCATGTTTGGGTATGGCGCGGGTGGGGGCGGGCCACCGGGCGGGTGGGGCGGAGCGGCCAAGGTCAAGGCTGCACCGAGGAAGTACGCCCTCCGGATGAGCCACCCGAACAAGCTCGAGCCGGGGTTCGCGCGCGAGCTCGTCGAGCCGCCCGACCCGAACGCGCCCGCGCCGCCGCCGGCAAAGAAGCGCAAGGGCGCCAGTGGGTCCAAGAAGGGCAAGGAGAAGGCGCCGCCGGAGGAGATGGAGCCTGTGTGCGCGAGCTGCATCGAGAAGCTCCGTCTCGAGGGCGAGGGCGCGCACAAGGTCTGGGTCTTGAGGTGCGGCCACGCGGTCTGCGCGAGGTGCCTCGACGACGCGCGCGCGAGGTGCCTCGACGACGCGCGCGCGAGGTGTCGCGCGATACGCGATGCGGACAAGGGCGTCGCGGCAAAGTCGGCGCGGAGGGGCGGCCCCGGCAAAGGCACGGGGAAGGCCGTCCTTGTCGGGACGGACGACGACGACGACAACGACGACCCGCCCCCGTCCGCGAAGGGCAGGGGCAAGGGCAAGGCGCGCAGCCGGGCGGACGAGACGGGCGTCGAGGAGGACTGGACGTCCTGCCCTGTTGCCGGGTGCGACGGAGCTGGGAGCGACCTCCTCGCGACCGAGGGGTGGGCAAGGCCGTTCGAGTTGTTTGCGTGAACGGGCAATGTGCAACATGCGTGGTTTGCTTTCGCATCACTCCGCGAAGAGAGAGGGGCTCGCGGAGGGCTCGTCATGCTCGTGTAGCTCGCTCGGCATGCACGTACACTGCTGCTCTCGCTGACGGCGCACATTCGCCAGCTACTGCGCTGCAAACGATACTTTGCAAGCGCATCGCCGTGCATGCCCTCGTCCGCCGCTACTTCTTCCCTCCCGCACCCATGGCGTACGCGCCCCTGCCGCCCTTTCGCTGGCGCTTCCTGCCGCTCATCGTCTTGGCGAGCACCTCCTTGGTCTTCTTCTTGGCGTACGCGCGCGCCTCCTCGCTCTCGACGAGGTCCTCGACGAACGAGCGCTTCTGGACGCGCTGCTGCGACGCGAGCGTCGTCGCGCGGGACGAGGGGGCGATGATGTGCCCGATCTGTGTTGATCCGCGGGTGGTATCGCGTCTCGTCAGCACGCCATCCCTCTCGAGTTCCGGAGTCCCGAAAAAGACAGGAGGAAGGAAGGGAGAGAGGGAAAGGGAAAAAAAAAGAGGACGACGCACCTGGAAGAACTCGCCAACCTTGTCCTTCTTGGCCCCGCCGCGCATGAACCGCTTCGGGTCGAGCGCCTGGCTCAGCCGGAGCGCGTCGAGCTCGCGCTTGACGTCGGCGGTCATGGGCGTCGCGGGCATGTCGAACCACGCCGAGCCGGCGGTGTGGGGCTGCTTCTGCGCGTTGCAAGCGGGAGGTGGTGAGCGGACTGTCGCTCACGGCTGCGCGGGGAGGACGGCGCTGGCGGCGGCGACGGGGGAAGAGATGAGAAGGAGGGAAGGAGACGCACCGCCTTGAGCTGCTTCTTGGACAGTTGCGGCAGCGGCGCCTGTCCCCAGCGGTCGACGACCTCCTTCCCCTTGCCCTTGGCATCCTTGCTCACCACGCGGGTCGCCCCGCCGTCGGCCAATGCGCCGCCCATGTCCTGCGAGAGCGAGATCCCGCCGGCGCGGGGCGCGCGGCTCGCCGCGAGGGAGGTGGAGAGGAGGGGGTGCGAGCGCGAGATCGGGCGCGCGAGCGAGGGCGGGAGCGCGCGCGAGGTCGATGGACGCGGGGTCGTGCTGCGCGGAAGGCAGAGGGTCAGTCCTGGTCAGTTAGAGAGGCGGAGGCAAGAGAGACGCACCTCTCCTCGTCGCCGCTCTTCCCCTCGTCGCCGTCGTCGTCGCCGTCGTCGTCGTCGTCGTCGTCGTCGTTGTCCTCGCCAAAAAGGACGACCTCGTCGTTGCCGGCGAGCCCGTCCCCCTCGCCGCCGCGCTTGCCGGTGTCGTTGCTGGCTTGCGCGCGCGCGCGGGCGGCGGCTTTGGCGCGGTCAAATAAGGCCGAGAGGTGTGCGGTCGGGTCGTCCTGCTCGTGTTCCGTGTCGTCGGAGTCAGAGTTAGAGTCGGAGTCGGAGTCGGAGCTGGAGGGGGAGGGGGACGGGGAGTCGCGGTTGTCGATGTTGTCGTCGGTGGGAGCGTGTGCAGTGGGCTGTGTGGAGGGCTCCCTGCTCGAGACGAGGGTGCTCGAGATGCTCTCTGCGGGGAGCGGCGACGGCGACTCGCTGTGGGCGAGGTGCAGGCGGGCGATGGCGCCGCGCGTGAGGGGCATCCGTGCGTGTAAGCTCTGCTCCAGTCAAGTCACAGCTCTCGAGACCCAAGCCAAGGCTCGAGAGAGGCGTGGCGTAGCGTGGCTTCGGCGACCGGAGGCTCGACGCTCTCCCGCTCTCGACCAAGCTCACCCCGCCGCCGCTCTCCTCTCGCGCGCGCTGCTTGGCCAGGGAGTAGCCTGCACTCCTACAGTCGCAGCCATGGCCCGCCCAAAGCACACCGGCGCCCGCAAAGCCACCCAGTACCGCGCAAAGCCCATCGCCGCCGAGCAGGCCTTCGACCCGCGCAAGTCGCGCGCCGACAAGCAGTACCACTCGTACGAGTCCGTCATGGACGGCGACGAGGACCAGTGTGCGTCGCCCTCACCCGCGCTTCCCTCTCCCTCCTTCCAGCGCGCCGCGCGACACTGACTGCACCGCCACCCCTCCCTGGCAGTCCACCTCAACCGCGACAAGATGCTCCTCGACGACGGCGCCTCCCGCGGGGCTCACGGTGACGACGATGACGCACTCGACGAGCCCGACACGGTCTACGACCTCGACTTGCCCTCCTCGGGCGCGTCTGCCTCGGAGGACGGCGACGACGACGACGACGACGAGGAGGAGCACGCTGCGCCCGCCAAGCGCGCACGGAGGGAGTACAAGCGCGCCGACAAGGACGACTCGGCCAAGGGCCGCTACGGACATACGTATGACTCCAAGCAGGACGTTGTCTTCCCCTCTTCCGACGAGGACGACTCGGATCGCGAGCACGAGGACGCGGTCGACGCGGCGCAGCTCGCCGCAACCGCCTCAGATGACGACGACGAGGGTGTCGCCGGCGGGGAAGAGGCTGTTGACGACGAGGAGGACGAGGACCGCTGGGCCGCGGGGCACTACCACGTCTCGCGGCGCGCGCCGGGCGAGGCCGACTCGGAGGACGACGAGGCGCTCGAGCTCGAAGAGGCCGAGGCGCGCAGGCTTCAGAAGAAGGCGCGCGAGCGCATGAGCGGCGGAGACTATGGCCTCGACGAGGAGGGCGATGAAGAGACTGCCGGCAAGGAGGAGCGCCTGCGCCTCGACGACGACGAGGCGGTGAAGGACGGGGGCCCGGATGTCGTCCCCGCCGCGGCGCAGATGGGCGAGGCCGAGGCGATTGCGCACCTCCTCAAGACGCAGCCCGAGACGCTCGCCCTCGTCGACGACTTTGTCCTCACTGCCAGCAAGATTCAGCAGGTCGCGCGAGACCTCGAGGTCGTGCGTCAGGGCGACGGGAAGGGCGGTGAGCACCCCGCGCTCGCGATCATGGAGCTTGAGCACCGTGCGTCCCTTCCTCCTGCACCCTCCTCCACGCTGACCTTTCGATGCGCGCGCAGAGGCCCTCACCACCTACCTCCCCACCCTCGCCTTCTACTTCTCGCTCCTGCTCTCCCCCACCCCGGCTCCCTCTGCCCTCATCGAGAAGGTCCTCGCGCGCCTGTCGAGCCTCCGCGAGCGCCTCGCGACAATGGAGGAGCTCGACCTCACGAGCGCGTCGTACGGCGCCGACGAGGACGACGACGAAGCCGAGGAGGAGGAGGCGGAGGCCGTCCCGCGCGGGCGCAAGGGCACACGCGAGATGCTCGCGAGCGAGGCGATGGACTTCCATGCCTCTCTCGCGGGCGAGTCCGACGACGACGGCGAGGGCGAGGACGAGGACGAGGACGAGGAGGTGACGGACTCGATGCTCGCGGGGCTCGACGACGACGAGCTCGAGGCGCTCATGGCGCAGCTTGGGCCGGGCGACGGTGCCGAGGAGCTGATGGACCGCGTCAGGGCGAAGCAGGCGGAAAAGCTTGGCCTGGAGGAGGTTGACATGGGCGAGAGCGACGAGGAGGACGGCGAGGAGGAGCAGGCCCGCATCGCTGCGGCGCGCAAGGCCAAGCGCGCGGCGAAGAAGGGCGGCGCACCGCCGGTCGTCCCGGAGCTCGCGCCGCTGTCGCGCTCCTCCGCCGCGCCCGCGCTGCGCGCCTCTGCCTCCTCCGTGTCGGACCTGCTCGACCCGCTGGCGCTCTCGGCGTCGGACCGCGCGGACAAGGCGAGCCAGCGGCACACGCTCCGGTTCCATGTCTCGCAGGTCGCGCAGAAGGCGGCGCGGCGCGAGGCGCGCCGACAGGGGCTCGAGGGCGACGACGACGTGCCCCGGAGGAGCAAGGAGCAGGCCCGGAGGGAGGTCCTCAAGAGGCAGGAGCATGGCGCGGCTAAGGACGCGCAGAAGAGGGCTGCGCTCGACGAGGGCGAGTTTGACGAGGAGGACAGGAGGGCCGCGAGGGCTGTGCGGGAGGAGGAGGATGGAGAAGAGGGAGGCGCGGAGGACGACTACTACGACCTTGTTGCGGCGGAGAAGGAGGAGGGCAGGCGCGCGAAGAAGGCCAAGTACGACGATGCGCGCGCGGCCGAGAAGTGCGTCCCACCTCCCCGTGCCTCCTCGCATCCCTCCCTCCATACTGATGCGCTCTTGCTCCGCGCAGGGCCGAGATCGAGGCCATGTCCGCTGCGGCAGTCGACGGTCCGCGCGGCGCGTCGCGCCAGATCCTCGCCAACAAGGGCCTGACGCCCAAGCGCAAGAAGGAGAACCGCAACGCGCGCGTCAAGAAGCGCAGGCAGTACGACGACAAGAAGAAGAAGCTCCGCAGCATGAAGGCCCACTATGGCGGCGGCGAGGCGAGGACCGGATACGAGGGCGAGCGGACCGGTATCTCGCGCGCGACGGTCAAGAGTGTCAAGCTCGGCTAGATGTCCGCGAGCGGGCGTGCAATGCTGGCGATCAGTCGGGTCTTGCGAGGACAGGCAGACTGTGCGAAGAACCCCCGCATATCGTTACCAGACGTGCACTCATCAAGAGAGGGTGGAGCAAAGGACGCTACAACAGCAAAGCGCTGGGTGTCGTACGAAACGGTACGAAGAAGAGAACGTTTGTCAAGACGTGAGCGGAAGGGACGGGACGTGAGCATCTCGCCAGGGAAAGGAGGGGCATCTACTGCCCGGAGAGGATTAGCGCGGCGGCCTTCTCAGCGATGGCGTCTGCGTGCGACAGCCAGCAAGCGAGAGTCAGCACGCTCCTCGGGGCTCAGCGCAGCAAGCGACAACGAAGGAGGAAGGGGAGGAAACGGACGTACAAGCGACCGTCTGGAGGTGTGACGAGACATGGAAAGGCACGACGCTGACATCGACGACGCGGACATTGCTTGTGCCGTAGACCTTGAGGTTAGGGCCGACGACGCCACCGTTCGCGCGGGCTTGCATCGACGCCGTGCCGATGGGGTGGTACCTGCTCTTCTTACGCGTCAGCCAAGGGATACGCGAGGTGCGGGACGAGAAGGGACGCACTCGGTCCGCACGACGCTTCGCACCCAGTTCTCCCACTCTGCCTCGCTCCGCACGGCGGGGCCGGGTTCCGCCTCGCTGTCGATGAATTGCGCGAGCGCGGGCTGCGCGGCGAGGCGGCGGAGGTAGGCGCCCGCCTTGGCGAGGAGGTACGTGTCGAGGTCGGACTGGAGGTAGTTCGGGTCGATAGATGGCGGCGAGAGGGGCGAGGAGGAGGTGATGTGCTACGCGAGTCCGAGGGTGAGCCGTGCGAAGAAGGGAAGGAGCGAAGGGCGCACGATGTTGCCACGGCTGAGCGAGTGCTGGAGACAGCCGGCGAGGGAGAGGTAGTTCACGCCGGGCTCGCCGGTTGCGTTACCAAACTGAGCGCGCAGGACCGGGTCAGCTCAAGCATGTTTTTTCGAAGGGACAGATACGCACGTAAACGTTGATGCTGAGAAGCTCCATGACAGGCACGTCGCGAGACCAGAGCGTCTGGCTCGCCGAGTACTGCAAGGGGCTCAGCTGCGGGTTGTTGGCCTGACTACCGAGCGTCGAGACGGTGTTGAGCTCCGTCGAGTTGAGGAAGTCGCCAAGACGAAGGTACGCGAGCGGGAAGAGCGCCTCGGTGAGTATGCCCTGGCCTGCGGCGAACTGTGCGAGTGCAGCGTTGAGGAATGCCGGGTCGGAAAGCTGATCGAGGGAAGGGAACCCCGGCTTCAGGCGGAAGACATCGACAATCGCGGGGTGGTCTTGCAGGTTCTCCCCGACGCCCGGAAGATGGAAATTGATCGCTGAAGACCCGCCGAGGACCTTGCCTGCTTGTACGTCGAGCAAGTCAGCGAGCGATGATTAGAGCGAGCAGCGAGAGGAGCGCGCCGCGCGGCCAGTAGACGGAGCGGCCGGCAGCCTCCTCCTGCGGCGTCGTCGTGAAACCCCAGTCGTACTGCGTGTCGAGTGCAGTGCCTGCGGACGGTTAGACGGAAGCGTAAGCGTAGTCGGACGATAGAATGAACGTGAGAGCGCGCCTGCAAAGCCAGGAACTTGGATGCGCGGGTCAGCCTGGCCGTCGCCGCCCGCCTCGAGGACGAGGACGTTGCACGAGGCGTTACCTGCGGCAAGGCGGGACGCGACTGCGAGCCCAGCTATGGGGGCAAGCGAGGTTAGCGCGGAGAGCGAGACAGGAGGCGAGCGGAGGGGGACTCGCCGTTTCCGCCGCCCACGACGATGTAGTCAAAGCGAGTGGAGGAGAGCGTCGAGGTGATGGCGGAGGCGTCCGCGGCGAGATCGAACACAACAGCCTTGGCGGCGAGGGAGGCGATGGCGGCGAGCACGAGCGTAAAGAGCATCGCGACAAGGACGACGGTGGGGTGGGGAGGCGACGCCGGCCGTGGAGACGGTGAAAGGGCGGTGTGGCCCAGTGTTGTGCGTCTGTCTGTCTGGAGTGAACTACCGAGGGGAGAGAGGCGCAGCGAGCGAGTGCCAGGGCGAAAAGCGTGGAGAGGAGGCGAGGGTGGGGAGGGCAAGAGGGTCGTGCACGAGGCACCTCGCACAGGGACGTTCGCGTGTTCTAGCGCAATCGCGTGACGAGGTGGGGTACTGCGAGCGAGGCGGGGTACACTGTCTACCAGGCAACCGAGGGATGGTGGGTAGGGCGCAGCAGAGGGGGAGGGGAGGGACGACTTTCCCAACCTACCGCCGCCGACTCGCGAGATCGGTGCATACCGCCCGTAGACAGCTTCCCTATTGGCAGGCCTGTTCAGGGCGTGCGCATAGAGCAACAGGAAAGATCAGCGACAAGGAGAGGAAAGGACATCGACCGGAAAGAGCGCACCCTTCGTTCTCTCCTCCGAGGGTCAGCACGATCTGCGGTGAATTCACGATCACACGTGAGTCAGGTGAGCTGTTCCTGCAGAGCGGGAGCACAGCAAGCGCGCAGGAAAGTGGACTTACGGGAGAGGAGAAAGATGCGCACGGCGGAGCTGGCGGGACCATCATGCCGCCTGATTCGCTTGTGCGGGTCAGCATCGCCGTCCGGTTACGCTACAAGTATCGATAGCTGCGCGTGCGACAAGGCATGATACAATCTGCGTGGACGGGGCCGGGGTCAGCGGTCAGCGGTCAGCGAGCAGAGGAGATCCGCGCGGCAACGTCGCTCCAACTCTCGCTGAGCGTTCAAGGAGTCAGTTGGGGAGCCAGTTGCAGTATGGCAAATTGCAAGCGAGACCAGCACAGGCAGATGCGCGAATGCGGAGCATCAGCCGTTTTGAGATGACGACGAGCAGGGAAGCCAGGAAGACGAGGGGACCTGCGGACACAGCGGGGGCGGATGCGCAGGCGCGGCAAGAGCTACCCTCAGCAGTTCAGGCGCCCAGAGCGACAGCAGGACGAAGCGGCGGAGCGGCAAGAAGCGCGAGCATCGCCTCCTCACTTTTGCCCTCTGCCGACGCCTCCCGCTCCTCCTCGACGCGTCAGAGGCCCAGGTCCAGCTCGCAAGCTCGAGCTCAGAGCTTAGCAACTGCATTCCGCTCGGAAGGACCCGTCAGCGCGAGCCGATCACCTTCCAACCGGTGAGCTCGTCTCTTCCCCGACATCTTGGGCGAGCTCCTGCTGACCCCTAACGCTTACCTTGAACCTGCAGACGAGTTCCGCCGCCGCTTCAACAGCTTAGCTACGAGCCGAGATGGCTGCATCCGCTTCTAGCTCCGCCGTCACCGTTGTCGACGACTCGTCGCCCGGTCCGTTCGAGGGTGCGTTTCCGCTCAACGCTCAGCTTCTTCCGCCGCGCTAAGCTTCACATCGTGTTCCAACAGGCCCGGAGAAGCTCCTTGAGATCTGGTTCGCCCCGTCGGAGGAGGACGTCGTTGCGCGCAACCTCCCGCTTAAGGGCGGCCGCAAGGGCAAGGAGCGCTGGACCGGCCTCCGCCAGGTCGAGAAGAGCGTTTGGGACAGCATGCTCGACGAGGTGTGCTGCAAGGTCCTTAGCGTCATCGAGGGCGAGGAGGTCGACGCATACTTGCTCAGGTGTGTTCCTCCCGCGCTTGCCGTCCTGGAGGAGCTGACCCGCAAGAACACGCGCAGCGAGTCTTCGATGTTCGTGTGGCCACACAAGCTGATCCTCAAGACGTGCGGGACGACCACGCTCTTGCTGGGGATCCCGACACTGCTGCGGATCGCGTCCGAGACGTGCGGGTTCAAGGGCGTGTGGCGGTGCTTCTACTCGCGCAAGACGTTCATGTTCCCGGAGCGACAGCGCGGGCCGCACAAGGACTGGAGCGCCGAGATGAGCTTCCTCGACAAGCTGTTCGAGAACAGCTCGGCATACACGGTAGGGCGCATGAACGGCGACCACTGGCTCCTGTACATCACGCCGCCGTCAGACGACGTTCTCCTCCCGCACGCGATGGAGTCGTCCCGTGCGCTCCCGCCCGCCAACCCCGACACGCAGCTGTCGACCCTCTCCGACTCGCTCGACACGACCCCCTCGGCCTTCCTCCCGCCGCGGCGAGCGCCCCTCACCCCTCGTCTCGCCCCCTCGCGTCCGGACCAGACGCTCGAGATTCTCATGACGCAGTTGTCGCCCGCTGCGTGCAAGAAGTTCTACCACCCCTCGTCCTCCTCCGCGCCGTACACGTCGTACCCGGCGGAACCGCTCGCCGTCGACGGAGACGCGCACGCGCTCGGGGCCAAGCTCTCCGACGACCTCGGGCTGAGTGCCATTCTCGCTGGCGCGACGATCGACTCGTTCCTGTTTGCGCCGTGCGGGTTCTCGCAGAACGCGGTCCGCGGCGACCGGTACGCAACGGTGCACGTCACGCCCGAGGAGGCGTACTCGTACGCCTCGTTCGAGTGCAACTTTGACTTTGCGGGCCTGGGCGCGGCGGCGGACCGCGGGCTCGAGACGCGCGAGGGCGTCCGGCGCACGAGCGAGTCGCTCCAGGACCTCGTCGAAAAGGTCCTCGCCATCTTTGAGCCCGCCAAGATGTGCATCACGCTGTTTGTCAGCGACGAGGACGACGAGGACGATGCCGGTAAGGAGAAGAACGCGCGCGCGCACGAGGGGATGCGCCAGCTCCTCAACCCGCACCTTCAAGCGCGGTACGAGCGCGTCGACCGCATCCTGTACTCGTTTGATGGGTACAGCCTCAGTGCGTCCATCTTTCCCCCTTTCTTGAACGCTCCCGCTGACACCGCTCTCACGCGCCCGCAGTCTTTGCTGCCTTCCAGAAGAAGGACTAGTGAGCTGGCGGGCACACGGGCGGACGAGGAACGTAACGGTTGGCTGTTCGCATGTCTCCCTAGACGCATCTTCGCATGTATTGTATTCGTCCGCATACCGCTTCCTGCGCGATGATGGGCTGAGGACGGCGAGGAGCTCGCTTCGGACGGGAAGCGAGAAGCGGGCATTGCTGCGTTTAGCTGCCGGACTGGCGCGGCTATAGTGTATGGCTGCAAAGAGCATGCTCGTCTGAAAAGAGCTCCTCTCGTTGCAAGCGAGGAAGTCCCCCTCCCGCTTCTCACGGCGAAGTCGCTTCTTCACGCACCGCCTCTTCGCCCAACTTCGGCGAAGACAGCTGCTCTGCATCAGGATGCCGCCCAAGCGTTCCTCTGACGCTGCCCCTACGGGCGCGCAGCTCAAGCGGCAGCGGATGCGGGACCAGCGCAACATCACCGTCCAGCACGAGGGCAAGCGGGGCGGGTCGGCGGCGAGCGGTGCGTGGTGGCCCCTCGCCCTTGTGCAGGAAGTACTGACTGCGGTGCACGCAGGCAACACGGGCCTCCCCGCGGTCCTCGAGGTCGAGAAGTTCGCCCAGGTCCGCCAGCCGCATCTCGCTCGTCTCCCCCCGCTCCAGGCTGACCATGCTATGCACCATAGGCACGTGCGTTTGAGATCACCGCCATGCAACGCGCCATGAAGGCGGCCAAGTGCGCTCTACCCCTTCTCTCCCTCTCACTCCTCCGCCAGCTGAACTCATCCTCCTATCTGCGCGCAGGGAAGCGGGCACCCAGCGCGCGTTCCAGTCCCTCCCGCGCCACCTTCGCCGCCGAGCCGCGAGCCACAACATCCGCCGGCTGCCGTTGCGGCTGCGTGAGCGAGCAAGGGCGGAGGTGCGTTCCGTCTCTCCCTATCACCACGCGCATGCTAACCTGGAGGCCCACACAGGTTCCGAAGGACGCTGCGAAGCCGAAGCGTGTGACGAGGAAGATGCTCGGGCGGCATAGGACTAGGCCGGGGTTGAAGGCGGAGATGTTCAGGAAGCGGCAGCGTGCGTTCCTTCTTCATCGCTTTCTCACGACAAAGGCTGACGTATGTGTGTACGCAGAGAACAAGATCTGGCTCGAAACGCATGTCTGGCACGCTAAGCGGATGCACATGACCGAGATCTGGGGGCACAAGCTGGTGCGTGATTCCCGGCTGTCCCTCTCTCTACACTGACCGTTCGGCGCGCCCAGGCCGAGAAGCCGACAGCGAAAGCGTTCCGCTCGTCGTACCGTGCGTCACAGCACGGGGCGCTTGTGCACGACGCAAGCTACTACCAGTACTTCGAGCTGTCGGGGCCGTTCGACAACCTCGAGAAGCTGCTGCAGGTGGTGTGCGACCCGGCGGCGCCGCTGCCGAGCTCCAAGCGGTGAGTCCTACGTACTTCCATGTCTTGTTGCGCACGCCCACGCCCACTCTCGCAGCTACTCGACCGGCTCGCGCGAGTACACCGCGAGCGTGTACGACGCCGCGCAAGTGTACCCGCATGGTCTCCTCGGCCCCGCAACGTTCATCTGGCAGCCCGCCACGCCTCCTGCCGCCCCCACCGCCTCCACCAGCTCCGCCGTTTCCGCCTCCCCTACCCGCTCCCTTCTCGTCCGCGTACACCCCGCCGTCGCGCGCGCCGCGGCGCTCTCCTTCGAGCACGCGCTGCAGGAGCTCAAGCTCGGCTTGAGCGTCGCGCTCAGGCGGTACGAGCGCGAGTTTCTCACGTTCGAGGTGACGGGCCGGAGGGCGACCGAGGTGATCAAGGCGGTGCTGAAGCCGGTCAAGGGAACGGATGAGGCGAAGAAGCAGGTATGCGAACGCGCAGACGCTCTTCTCCGCTTCCTTGATGTGGAGGCTGACGAGACGCGCACGCAGGCATGGCGCAAGCTCGACCCCGCGGCTGGGCCTGGCGGCGTTCCCGCCGGGATGGTGCTCGGACTGGAGGTGTACGACCCGCGTCTCTCGTACGTCGCAGTCGCACTCTCTCCGAGGCGTCGCTGATGTCTCCCGTGCGCAGCTTCCCGCCCAAGCTTGACAAACAGTCCGTCCCTATCGACCCCTCAGCCCCGCTCGTCCCCTCCGCCTCGCTCGCTTCTCTCCCGTCCTTCTGGTCCCCCTCTCACCGCGCTTCCATCGCCGTGCCGCGCTACAAAAAGGCCGAGCTCGACGCTCGACGCTCGCACCACCTCGTCCCGGGGACGCGTCTCTCCCCTCTTGCGCAGGACGACCGCGTTCCCGTCCTCCTCTCGCAGCGCATGCTCGGCGCTGGCGATTCAGCTTTGCACGAGTGGACCCTCATCGTCCCGGCGGGGTGGGGCATGCCCTTCTGGTCTTCGCTGGTGTACTGCTCCCCGCGCGTCGGCGGGCTGCGTGAGCGCGCACACCAGGCCTTCGAGGCGGGCGCGGCGCGCTTCCCCGAAGACTGGGTCGGGACGCCCGGATTTGAGGAGCACGAGGCGCGGAGGGAGGCGGATGAGAGGGGGTACTGGGAGAGGAGGCCGCCCGCGAAGCGGCCGAGCTATGACAAGCTGGGGACGAGCTCGCCTTGGAGGGTTGACATGGAGAATGCGCTCAAGACGGCGTGGCGGCGAGGCGCGGGCGACACAACGGAGGAGGAGGAGAGCGACGAGGTGGCGAAGGACCCGTTCCTCGTCCCGGCGTCGGTCGCCAAGGCCGTCCTCGCGCGCACGCGCGAGCCCGCCGCCGTTGCTGCTGTCGCGATGGATGAGGACGCCCTCGCCACGCCTCGCGCACGGGCAAAGCACCTCGAGCAGCAGCTCGCGCAGGAGTGGGCCGCGCTTTCTTCCCCTACCTCGACGCTGCCGTCCGCCGCGCTCCTCCCGCACGCGATGGTCCGCGTTCGGCTCGTTCCGTGCTTGCGCGGCGTGCCGCAGGACCTCGGGTTGGTGTACGAGCTGGACGAGGAGACGGCAAGGGAGGTGCAAGCGGGGATGGTCCGCGCGGAAACGGGGAAGGGGCGGGAAGTGCGCGCGACAGGAGAGTACGAGGGCGCGGAAGACGTGCGTCTTCTCTCTCTGTTGTACTGTCGGTTTGCGGCTCAATGCTGCCGCCGCGTGCAGCTCTGTGATCCGCCTTCGCCGGACCAGGTCATCGGCCGCATCACGACGGGGAGCTTCTCTCTCTCTGCCGGGTGCGGCGACGGGGTTGCTGTTGTGTCACTGTACCGCCTCTTGACACTTTCGCAGCGCGAGTACGTCTTCCTGCTCGCCTCCCGCCGATCCCGCGCTAACCTTCTCAACTTGACCTTGTCTGCGCAGACCTAGCCTGGATCGCCTCGTCCTCTTCCGCAACCGCGACAGCGAGACGTTTCGCGCCGCGATCGTGCAGCTGGCGGAATGAGGCGGCAATGCAGGCGGGTTGGAAGTTGCTGATGTCCCTCGGTTGCGCCGCGGAGTTGCGCCCCCGTCCCTGCATGCTTCGCTCGGCTGCGCGCCTGCGCTTGCGCCTCCTGTCCGCTTCTTTCCCTTCAACGCTTCATAGGCTCTCGCTTGAGGCAATGCTGCTCCTTTACGCGCTCACGACCGCGCTCCTCATGCTTCGCTGGGCCACCGCGCAGAAGGCCAACACGTGGGAGGTTGTCGGGACGTCCGGTGCGCCTTTCGTGCCTCCGCCCGCCGAGCTTCACCGACGGCGACACTAACGAGGCTATCCCGCCTTAAAAGGTGTCTCGCCGCAGCAGGTCTATGCGGTGGGCGACTTCGTCTACATCGTCGACAAGGCAAGCCTCCGCCCATCCCTACTGCACCCGCCTTGACCTGACCCTTTCCGCCCGCCGCGCAGGTCGAGAACAACCCCGCGACCGTCACCTCGGCAGCCGGCGTGACCCACCCTGCCTGGGCGGGCCGCTACAATATCAAGACGAACGAGTTCGCGCCGATGGACGTAATCAGCAACGCGTTCTGCGCTGGCGGAACCGTCCTTGGGAACGGCAGCTGGGTTAACGTCGGGGGTAACGCGCGCGTGACGACCCTCGGCGTGGGGATCCCCGAGGGCGGCGCTAACCCGTACGGGAGCGTCGACGGCGGGAAGGCGGTCAGGATGCTCACCCCCGGATGTGGGCAGGCGAGTTGCGAGTGGACCGACGACGTTGGCGCGATGCCGCTCTCGCGGTGGTACCCGACTGTCGAAACGCTACCAACGGGCGACGCCATCATCATCGGCGGTGGTGCGCCCGCGCTCTACCCTCTCTCTTCGCTCGCCGCTCGTCGTGCTTTCCTCACCCTTCGCCGATGCTCCTTACCCTGCAGAGCTGTACGGCTCGTTCGTCAACACGCCTCAGGGCCTGCAGAACGTCCCGACGGCCGAGTACTGGCCGACACGCGGCGAGCCGTTCACCATAAACTTTCTTGAGGAGACGATGCGTGCGTTCTCCTTGCCCGCCACCCTCGACGTGCTGTGCTGACGTCCGGAGCTTCCGCAGCGGTCAACCTCTACCCGCTTACCTGGCTGATGAGCGACGGCCGCATTTTCCTCCAGGTTTGCCGACCAGCTCCTCTCTCGCCCACCTATTTTGTTGATCTCCCTTTCCGCAGGCCGGCTGGCAGACGACGCTGCTCGACTACGAGAACAATAGCGAAACGCGACTGCCCAACATGACGCACGCACAGCGGTCCGTTGCGCTCCCATCAATCGCGAGTCCTGCTCATCTTCTTCTTCTTCCCTTGCTCCTTTGCTCCACTTTGCCCGCTGCTCGCCATGCAGGCCGTACCCCGCGGGCGCTGGCACTGCCATGCTTCCGATGCTCCCCAGCGACAATTACAAGCAGACCATCATCTTCGCCGGCGGCATGACCCCCGAGCGGGACGACGTGCGTTCCTCCCACTTCTCATACGCCCCCCGCTGACGCGCCTGGGGAAACAGTGGAACCAGAACCTCTGGCACATGGTGAATACGCCGGCGTCGAACTCGCTCGTCGCCATCACTCCGCTCGCCGACAACCCGACCTATATGGATCTTGATGACCTGCCCGAGGGGCGCTCAATGGGTGTGCACGTCCTTTTCTTTTCCTTCTCCGAAGTCCGCTGAAACAGCTCGCGTCTATAGGCAACCTTATCCTCCTGCCGGACAAGCGCATGCTGCTGCTCAATGGCGCGGCGAAGGGCACGGAGGGGTACGGGTGGGACGCCTGGGCGCAGCCTTACGGCCAGAGCGTGCGCCTTTGCATCGCCGGGCATCGAGCGAGCGGGACTGACCTCTCCTTGCGCAGTACGCGCAAGATCCCGTCCTCCGCCCCGCCTACCTCAACACGTCGCAGCCGGCTGGCTCGATGTGGGATACGGATGTGCCCGCGTCGACGATTCTGCGCATGTACCACTCGGTCGCGACGCTGCTCAACGACGGGTCCGTCTGGGTCGGCGGGAGCAACCCAAACGTCGACGTGATCACCGAGGCGAACAACGCGAGTTATCCATACAAGTGCGCCCCCTTTGTTGTATTCTTGGGGTTTCGCTTATGGCCTTCGTGCAGGACCGAATACCGCGTCGAGCGCTTCTACCCCGTCCGTTTCTTCCCATCTCTCCATCTTCTCACTCCCTGACCTCCAGTCTTGCCGTAGAGCTACTACGACTCGCCGCGCCCCTCGCCGAGCGGCCTCCCCTCGACTATCAACTACGGCGGCGCGCCATTCGACGTCTCGCTCCCTGCCTCGAACCTTGCAGGCGTGGACCTCGACCGCGGGATCAGCGTCATGCTCATGCGTTACGGTTTCTCCACGCAGTGCGCTCACTCCCTGCCTTCTTCGATCCGTCCTTCACTCTGACACTCCCGCGCACGCAGCGTGATGAACATGGGCGCGCGTGCGCTCGAGCTCGCGCACTCGTACAGCGCCAATGCGGACGGGAGCGCCGTGCTGCACGTCGCGCAGCTGCCGCCTAATCCGGCGTTGTTCGTCCCGGGCCCGGCAGTGCTGTCCGTTCTCTCCCGCCTTCCTTCTTCCCCTCCTCCCAAGCCCGTCTCCCTCTTCTCTTCCTCCTACCGCCTCTCCCGTCTCCGCTTCTCCCCTCTACCTCTCGACCTCCCTTTCTTGCTTTCCTCGGTCGCTGTCAACAGCCCGCTGACGCCCCCTCCGCACGCAGCTTCATCGTTCTCAACGGCGTCCCCTCCCACGGCCACGATCTGATGGTCGGCTCCGGCCGTCTCGGCGCTCAGCCCACCTCGGCCGTGGTCGCGCTCCCGCAGTCGAGCCGTGCAGTCGCCGAGGCGTACGTTGCGCCGGAGGAGGGTCCTGTTGACGGCGAGGGCCGGGTCGGCCCCGCAAGTGGCGGGGGCAGAAAACTCCCGCGCGGTTGGAGCGGCATGGTGCCGGGAGGGGCTGCGATGGTGTTGATGCTCGCTTGCTGATGAAGAAGATGGGAGATTGATACTCGTGCATGTACTTCCGCAACCGACACTAGCACCTTCAAAATTTTGACTGCTCGTAGCTCCCTTCCCTCCCGTCTGTCTGCACAGAACGCTCCTTTTCCTTCTATCGGGCAACTCTGCCTGAAGCAACAGCGCAAGCGCCCAAAAAACGTCTGTTGCACGTAACGGGTCGCAAGCAATCCTAGAGCAAGGAATGTAAACGAGGGAAAGGTACAGACGCGAGAAGCGAGGGTTGGCATAGCTGGGGGTATAGCATGAAGAGGCCAATAAGGGGTATTCAAGGAGTGCGTTCAGGGGCGACAAAACCCAGCGTGCAGCTCACCACCCTCCCTCAGCTCCGTAACACCCACCTGCTCCCGCTTGGGCTCGAGCACACGGGGCTCTCAGGCTCCTCGACGATCGAGTCGGGGAAAGAGCGGGAGTAGGCAAGGCGATGCTGCGGCTCCTGCGGGAGGGCAAGCGGGGCAATGGCGGAAAAGGAGAAGGCGGACGTCGGGTCGTGATACGGCGAAGACGTGCGCGGGGCTGAGCCGATCTGTGGGTGGCGGAGTTTTGAAGCTTTTGTAGCGCGATGGAGAGCGGGAGGAGAGCATACCTCGAAGCCAAGCTGCTTCTCAACGTCCGTCTCGCCCATCTCGCCAACCGCGATGTGCCTGCTCCGCTTGGTCAGCTTTCGTTCATCCGCAAGGATGAGTAGACGCACCTGAATTGCGTCACCTGGATCGCTTCGACGATGCTCCTCTTGCTTGTACTTCTAATGATCTCGCGCTGCTCGCTCTTGAGGCTCCCGCTGCTGGTCCTGCTTCGCGTCGCCGCCAGCACAGGCGCAGGGGGAACGAGCGGCGTGTCGGGGGTGGGCGAAGCAGGCGAAGGCGCCGACGTGTGCGCCGACGTCTGCGAGTGGATGATGCGCACAATCGAAAACGAAACCGGGTTGCGCTGCTGCAAAGACCTGCGAGAGTTGACTGCCCGCGGGCAGGAGGGTCAGCGGGAGCGCCTCGCAGGCTGCAAGTGCACGCACGCGATACAAGTGCCGAGAGGATGTAGAGCTGCACGAGGAGGATACCGGGGATGATGTGCTATGCGAGGGAGAGCGGGTCAGTAGCAACTTGGGAAGGTCCCGCCGGCGAAGGGGGACGACGCACCCAGGCGCGCTCGTCGTCGGCGAGAAAGAGTGTCGCATTGATGATCGTCGCGACGGAGGTGAGGCCGTTCGTCTGCACCGTGTTGGCAATGATCGCCTTGACGAGTGGACGCCACTGCTGCTCGTTGGTCGCGCGAAGGCAAGCGCGCAGGTAGTAGACGCTGCGCAGGCAGTCAGCCTGACGTGCTCGACCGTCGAGAGTTGAGGCAAAGAGAGGTCAAGGGGAAGAGGAGGAAAGGGGGGCGTACAGGGAGGCCGTGATGAGGAAATCGGTGGCGCTACACATTGGGATTACGAGGTCAGCCTGACAACGGAGATGCAGGATATTGTGCGAAAGGTGCGACGCACACCCCGGACAATAGCCATATTGCGACACCATAGCGGTACCCAGAAAAGTCTGCGTGCGGCCAGTCGAGTCAGTCCTGCTGCTGTTTCGAGCCGGCAGCCCGCTCTAGCGATGCGAAAGATCGACGCACGAACGAACTCAAAGTCCCATGAATAGAACATATAGGTCATTCCGGTCGCAAAAGCAAGCTGGACGAGCGCGATGACGCCAGTGACAAGCGGGACGAGGAGGCGGCGGTTTGAGACGACGTGTACGCGCCAAGCGTCTGTATGCGGAGGTACGGGTGAGTTTAAGCTTATCGGTCCGGGCGACGAGAAGAAACAGACAGAAACACTGGACGAGGAAGGCGGTAAGGCCGGTGAGGATAGGTCTGCGCGAGAGAAGCGGGGGCAAGATGAAGAGTTAGCGTCACGAGCGGAAGAAGCCGGGATGTAACGCACCCCCAGGCGAATGGGATCGGGCACTTGGCGAGAAAGTACAGATTGCCGTATTCGGTTACCGTCCAGAGCTGCGGTAAAGACGACGGTGAGCGCGACCGCACGAGCGAGAGGAGCGCAGCGTACGTAAATGGTGTGGCTGCGAGAGCAGGACGCTTGTCCGCAGTCAGCACGCTCGCCCGGAAGAGAGTGAAGGCAGTCGCACCAGCAAATGGCCGTGTGCACCATCCACAACGCCTTGAGCACCGACACGAGGAGGACCAACGGGCGGCGATCAACCGCACCAAACGCGACAAAGTAGGTCCAGGCCTGGGTGGTGGTCACGCCGGCGAGAAAGGCCGAGAGGAGCGTGCCGGTTACGCTGCGGCGCGAGAGAGGAGCGAGATCAGCGCGGGGAGAGAGGGAGAAGGGAGGGACGGACAAGGCGCCGACGCTCGAGTCCATAGCGGGCATGACTGGCACGGCCGGCATGCTAGGCGGGACGGACTCTGCCATGGCGGCCGGTGCAACCCGTGGGAAACCTGAGCTGAGGGCGAGGAGCGAGGAGGAGCGAGACGGTCGGGTAAGGAGTGGGAGCAACGAGCGCGACGACGCGTGAAGGGGTGCGGGTGCTGCTTTCCTAACGGTGAAGAGGCAATTCAGCTAAGCTAAGCGGCTGTCTAGCCAGAAGGAGACGGGAGGAGGGAAGCAGGCGAGAGATGCGATCGGGCGGCGAGGGGCGACCTCCTGTCGGCGGCGAGATGCCTAATGGTGGTCAAAGCGTTCTGCGGGAGCTTTCCGCTCTCGCTCGTTCCCGGAGCGCTCGCTGTGGCGACGAGCTGCGGCGTTGTTGCACGTGAGGCAGGACATGCTGCGGCGAAGGGCAAAGCGAAGTGCACGGGACCAGGGCGAGGGAGGGAAGGAGGTGGGCAAAGCTCTACGTTGATGGATATGAAGAGGGAGTGAGACTAGCGAGAAGGGCGACGGTGCGATCAACTCGTCCCCGGGACCTCCATCGCTGCCCTGACGAACGGATGTGCGAGGTTCGGGCTGAGCCTGCGACCGCTCATCGACCGCTCGACAAATTCATACGACGCCAGCGTAGGCATTAGCGAGTGTGAGGAAGTCTTCCGCCCGTTGCTGCCAGAGCCGGTGCTGCTGCTTGGCGGGCGGGTCGGGCCGTAAGGGTGGCGGAGGTACTGCAGGCGAGAAGAGCGGTCAGCGATCCCCACCTCTCAAGACGCCCTCCCTTTCCATCCAGGAACGCGACTGATAGCCCTGGTAGGACGGAGGACGGGCTCACACCCAGCTCAAGCGGCGTGCTCAGCGTAGCGCACGACCTCGACTCCCTGTGCACGCTTGCTTCGTCAGCTTTTTCCGACTGCGCTTGTCGATAGGCACATCAGGATACGCACCTGACCGTCGTCACCTTGACCTGCTCCGCCAGACTCGCCCTGCTCTCCCTCGGGCGTAGCACCTTGAACGGGACAGCGAGCCCGCGAACGCTTGAGCGGAGAACGCGATGAGGGGAGAGGGCGAGGTCGGGCGCTACGCGAATGGTGATTAGTTCACCGGCCAGGGCGGTCGGGCTGCGCGGCGAGAGAGAAGAGCGATGGTGGCGGGCGTTGACTGCGTGAGAGGGAGATGGTGGGGATGAGGGCTCCACTTGAGGGGAGGGGGGGGAAAGTACGCACGCGAAAGCAGCGCGCCAAGAAGGTAGAGCGGCGGAAGCGACAGTGCGGGCAGAGCGAACTGAGAGGAGAGTAGAAAACGTCAACGGAACCGCTTGCGAAGGTCTGAACGGCAGGATCTACCCAGAGATTGTGCGGAAGGACGAAGAAGGTGATAGCGCTGACAACACTGACGGGCGTGCTCGCGGCGTTGAGCTTGCGGCCGCAGCGCGTCAAACGCTGGTACTGCGAGCGACGCCAGCTGTCGAACGTTTTGTCGTGGTGGAGGCTGTGGACGTGGGTGATGAGCGGTTAATTCACCGCAGTACAGCACAGAGCGCACAAGAAAACCCAGAACAGGATGTCGGCGGTGCTGCGCGCGAGAGCCTTGTGAGCGAGCGGTCTCGCTCGCGAGATGAGCAGGAGCCTAAGGCACGCACGCCTGCAGTGTCAGCCACAGCCCGCCGCACCAGCGCAGCCGATCAACGTCTACCCGTAGCATTCGCCCGTCAGCGAGCTCAGGACAAGCGGAAAGAAGCCTCACGGACCGCCATCGTTCGCCCTCAGCAGCGCGACCGTCGTAGTCGCCGCGAACCCGAGCCCTGCGCTCGATACAAGCGAGATGATGGCTGAGGACTCGCGGCAACCGGCGAGCTTTGCGATGCGGGCGGAGACTGCGGGTGAAAGGTTCAGAACGAGGAGGGAAGGAAACGAGAGGGAGAAGGTCCCACAAAGCTGCTGGACGGCGCAGGCGATGAGGCTGCAAAGGACGGGGCTGTACAAGGCCGCTGCTGATTGTCAGTTCCGTCCTTGACTTGGGGTATGAGGTGGAAAGAATTGGCGAATGAAGGCGATGAAGACAAGCGACATACAGCAGCGAGATGGACCAGTGCATGTGGTTCAAGGCACGCGGGTCTCCCCAATGGGTCACGGCGAGGTTCTTCGGGAGCGGAACCAATCAATAACGTTTCTCTGATGCCGGAGGAGAGGGATGGAGCGACGTACGTAGAGACTGATACTGTTCATGCCGACGGAGCGGAGGAAGGAGGGTCAACGCTACCTGTCAGCCGTGCCCATCCCCTCTGGGCATTTGTGAGTGAGCGGACGTACATCATAAACCCCTCAGAGAGCAGCACCCCGCCGACGAGCCCAGCAACGAGCCAGACGACCCCCCTTGGATCGCGCTTTTCCTTCCCGCTCCTATTGCCACTCGCCCACGCTGCAGGCGCCCCGAGCACCGCAGTGCTGGTGAAGTACTTGAGGGCTTGCACGAGGGGAAGGCCGAGGGTGAAGGTCGAGAGGAAGACGCCGAGGACTGCACGCGAGCAGCGAGTTAAGGAGGTCAGCGCGCAAGCGAGGGGTGAGGGGCGCGCGCACCGAGAGGGGCGATGGTGTCCTGCACAGCCGGGGCGACCATCTAGCTGGAACGAGCCGTCCTGGGTTGGAAGGGCGGCAGAACCGGTGAAGCGAGGGTGTGGAAGGGAGCGAGGGCGTGGAAGGAGCGAATGAGGGAGCGGGCGACGAAGTTGGAAACGGCGTGGCGGGAGGAGACGCGGTGTACAGGATGCTCAGCGGCGTGGGAATGAAGATTGAGGCGTGCGACGAGGAGAGGGGAACCGAAGCCACCATCCTCTTGTCTTGTCCAGCGGGACGATCTCTCGAACGGACGACTAACGGGCAGCACAAAGCGCTTCAAGCGACGTGCACGAACGCTACGAACGGCGGCACAAGCGATAGAGAGCCAAAAGGGTGTGGAAGAGGATGTAACAAGCGGGGGAAAGGGCAAAGGCATCGACGGAGAGAAGGCAAAGATGGGCGGGTGAGCTAGTCAGAGGGGAAGACGTGTGTTCATGCGCCTGCAGGCGGCGAAGAAAGGGAAAAGGCACGGCGCAAAGGGGTATAAGCGGGAATGCCCGCGCAGCGAGCGGACGAAGGAGGACCAGGGCAGAGCAATGCGCCTACCACTCCTCCCTCACCGCGCCGCTGCTGATCGCGTCGTGGCGGCTCTTGGCCGTGCCGGGACGCAACCCCGTGGTGTGATGGACCGGGTTGGGCGTATGCGCGGGCACGGCGTGGATGGGGACGGCGACGGCGTCGGCGGGGACGTCGGGGGCGTCGTACGCGCGGACCTGGAAAGGGTGCTGCCGCACGCGAGAGCACTGTCAACGTAGCAAGCGGGTCAGACGGAGATAGAGAGCGCACCTCGATGCAGTTCTCGCCGGCATCCTCAATCTTGACCTCCTCAGCGTGCGCGGGCGAGATCGAGAGCGTCGTGAGTTGGTGCTGCGCTGCGTGCGGGTTCGGCGCCGAGCCGAACGTCGCCGTGTAGCGCGGCGCGGGCGTGCTCATCGGAGTGCCTTCCTTGTCATCGGGGCGCTGACCCGAGGTCTGCAGCGCCTTGCGCGAGTTGACTGCACGTGAAGGGCGATCAGGGCAGGGTGAGGGATGCAGACAAGATGGGTATGTAGGAGGAGGGGAAAAGAGGAGTAGAATGAAGTCAGTGACAAGAAGGGAAGAGCGGCGTGCAAGGGGCTCGAGGGGGGAAGGTGAAGGCTGGGAAAGAACGAAGAGCTGACGCACGGGACACGAGGAGACCGTTGAAGTATAGCTTGACGAGCGAAAGGTTCGGGAGGACGTGCTGCGGCCGCACCATGGCCGTCAGCGAGCGGCCGCGAGGGTGAGCTTAGGAAGGTCGAGCCTGAACGTACCCACGAGTCCTGCGGCATGGCGATAAAGAGGACGGCGTCGATGATGGCAAAGATGCACGTCAGGCCGTTCGTCTCGATCGTGATCCGGATGACGCGCTCGACGATGGGCGACGAGGTCTGGTAGTCGTTCTTGGTCGCCGCGCGGAGGTATGCGATGCTGCAATGAAAGCGCACAGCCGTCAGCGGGGCACATAGGAGAGCTAGCGAGAGAATGCACAGCGAGCTCGTGATGAGGATGTCGGCGACGCTGCAAGCGAACGAGATGCGGGCTCAGCGAAGTCAAAGCGTGGGGAAAGAGATGCGCACTTACGCCGCCGAGAGAAGCCAGATCGCAACACCGTAGCGGAACTCGCCAAAGCCTGCGCGTCACCGGAATCAGCACTGCGCCGAGAAACGCTACTTGGAGGCGAGGAACACGAAAGCGAGACGAGCCGGCTTACGCGCGAACTTGTTGTCCAGGCGGTAGATCATCCAAGTCGAACCGATCGCGAAAGCGAACTGGAGGAGCGACAGCATGCAGATGGCTGCCGAATTGTACCACTTGCGGTGCGAGACGATGTAGACGCGCCAGGCGTCTGGGGGCAACGAGATCAGCGCGAGCGGGCGAGAAGCGAGCAATACCGGCGCACAGAACATCTGGACGATGACTGCGACAAGACCCGTGAGGAACGGACTGCGAACGGGATGGGGCCGGTGAGTCGTGAGCGTGGCGGAGAAGAGCGGGAAATGGCGCGCACTCCCAGGTGAAGCTCCACGGGCAGTTGATGAGGAACGCGATGTCGCCGTAGTGAGAGACCGTCCAGAGCTGCAGAGCGCGACAGAGGCGAACCAGGAAGGTCAGCGGGAAGAACGAATCGAGCGAGACGAGCGTGAGAAGAAGCGCACGTAGATCGTGTAGCTGCGCCGGAGGAGACGGGCAGCGTCAGCCTCGGTGTTAGTTCTGAGTGTAGCGAGGATCTTGCGCAGGGTAATAAGGGCCAATGGCGGGAGGGCGCGCAGGGACGCACCATGAGATGGCCGTATGGAAGAAGTCGACGACCATGAGGAACGCGACGACGCCGACGAGGAGCTTGCGGTCGGAGCGGCCGAACCAGGCAAAGTACGAGTAGCTTTGGACGCTCGTGATGCCCGCGAGGAAGACTGTGAGGATCGTGCCGACGAGGAAGGCGCCGATCGAGTTGTCGAGCGGCGGGAAGGCGGGCGCCGGAGGGAGCGCAGCGTCGGCCATGCTGACGGGCGATGCTTGTGGTTCAACGGTGAGCGAAAGCTGGCGCGCCTGAGGGTGAGCGCTGGCCTCGGTGGGCGGCGAGGTGGGGACAGGGGTCAGGAGGTCCGAGGGGAGGCGACTCGCTCGAAGAGCGCGAAAGGGAGTGAAGCGGCTCACAGGCGATGGAAGGAGTGTCACGGGAAGGTAAAATCAGGTCTTCGAGGTCGGCGAGGCGCTGCGAGGGGGACGAGGCGGGAGGAGCGGGGACAGGAGGTCAGTTCGAGGATCAGCTTCTACGCTCGGGGGCGGTGCGGAAGGGTTCGAAGGGCCGCCGTACGCACGGTCAGGCTACGCTACAGGCGCTCAAGGGCGGCAGGAGGAAGGGGAGGAAGGCGAGTGAGGGGAACGCGCGAGAGAGCGGCGGCCGCCTCGCTTCGAGAGCCACCGCCTGCGCTCGGTGCGCGCGTCAGCTGGGGCGTGCTCGTCGCGTATGAGGGTCAGTACAGGCAGTAAGCGAGCCTTTCGCCCGCCAAGAGGAAGCGCTCAGTGATGCGGCCTTCGTAAAGGTCAGTTGGGCCTGATAACGGCCCCCGTCTCTCCTCCTCGCCCGCGTGCCAGCAGGGTGCTAATCAAGCCCGTCCATGACACCCACACCCGTCTACGCTTCCTCTTGCTCCGACAGCTCCAGCCCCTGCTTCTTGGCCCAGGGCCCGAAGCGCAGGGCGAACAGCTCGACGCCGCCCTGCCCTGCTTCGATCGACCGCGCGAGGGCGATCCAGTGCCTGCGGGCGGAAGCAACGAATGATAGAGAACGAAGGAGCCGGTGGGCGAGGGGTGGACGTGGACGAAAAAAGAGGGAGGTTGACGAGGGAAAGTGGTTGGGAAGGTCAGCCCCGCACTCGACTCGTAAAGAACGAAACGACGCACCTGCACGCCTCGTCCTTCCCCATCTCCCCCCACACGCGCGCCACGAACAGCGCGCTCAGCACCGCATCCGTGTCACCGACCCTCGGCGGCTTGACGAGCGTCGGCTTCTCCCAGCCCTCGTCGCCCCCGCCCGGCTCCAGCACGGCCCCGAGCGCCCTCAGACCCTCCACCTCCGCGTCCACCGCATGCCGCCGATGCGCGTCCCCGACCCCGGCGATGGACACGAGCGCACTTGCCAACCGCCGCGCCGGCGCGTACAGCGGCGGCCTGACGGCGCCCTCCTCGCGCTGGCGCTCCGTCAGAGGCGCATACGTCCCTTCCAGCGTGGTCTTGATCCGCCTCACACGCGCGACTTCCTCCTCCGGGTTGTCCCCAGCGCCATCCTCCAGCTCCCGCGCCAGCCGTCTCCGCTGCGCGCGCACCGCGGCGCCCGCGCCGCGCTCCTCGGCGCAGAGCGCGCACGTGCAGACGAACCCGTGCGGGGCGAGTTTCGCCTCTCGCGCGTCGAGCGGCTCGAGCGCGTCGACGTACGAGTCGGTGAGCTCGTCGCCCGGAGCGAGGTTGGTTCGTGCGCGGAGGAGGAAGATGCCCCGGGCGGACAGGAAGGTGTAGGAGGCGGTGGGCATGCAGGAATGGTTGAGGGCGGAAGGGGCGGCGGGGAAGAGCGCGATGCGCGAGTGGAAGCCTTCCTCCTCCTTCGAAGGGGCAGAGGAGGGAGAGGCGCCGGGAAGGGCGGAAGGAGACGCCAGGTCCTCGATGTGAAACGCGTTGAACGTGACGACGCCCTCTGCGCGGCTCGCGTCCGCGGCTGCGTCCGCCCGCTCGCTCAGTCGCCCGAGCTCCTCCCCGGCCCACAGCTCGCCCAGCGCGTCGCGCACCCCGCCCGCGTCCACAGCCTCCGCCTCATCCGCCACAGTACGCCACAAGATCTCGCTCGCGACCTCGCCCACCGCCCAGGGGTCCATGCCCCTCGTCCAGAGATTCACCCCTGCGCTGAACGCCAATCGCCCCTCTGCCTCGTCCGCCCCGCCCGCGCACGCGAGCGGCTTGAAACACGCGAGGAGCGTCCCGCGCGGTATTGGTGCGAGTGCGACGAGCCCGCGCCCGCGGCCGGACAGAGGGCGGATCCCGATCTGCGGGGAGAGGAAGTCGGCGACGTCGACTTCGGCGGCAGTGGCGGGGGAAGGGGCGGTGAACAGCGCACGGAGCGTTGCCGGTGAGGGACCCTGGGACGCTTCGTGCGCCAGGGTGCGCGCACGGGCGGCGAGGCGGGAGGCGAGCGGGTCGGGCGGGGAGGCGGCGAGGAGGGGACCGAGGGTAGAGAGGCAGCGATCGTAGGACTCGAGGGAGAAGAGGGCGAGCGAGAGGCGGTAAAGGAGCTTGGCGTGAAGGGGGTCTGGCGCGGAGGGAGAGGAGGCGGAGGATGGAGGGGGCAGGAGGTCCAGCCCTTGCTGCGCGGCGCGACGTGCAGAGCGCGGGAGGGACAGCTTGAGGCAGGTGAGCGAGAGGTTGGAGAATACCGTCGCACGCAGGGCCCGTTGCTCCCCTTTGTTGACATCGCTCTCGACCTCGCTCGCTGCAAGCGCCCACTCGTACGCCTCTTTCGCGGCGATCCACCGGCGCCGCTTGCACGCGGCGTTGCCGGCGTCCTTGAATGCCGAAGGTGACTCGCGGTCGAGCGGATGGGCGAGCGTACGCGGGAAGGATTGGCCGTGCAAGAACGGCGAAGAGGGGAACAGGCGGACGAGGTCGGCGGGGTTGTCGACGCGGATATGGACGCCGTCGCGGAGGAAGCGAGGCAGAGGCTCTTTGATGCCTGTTAAGTAGGAGGAGACCGGGTCGTTCAGATCAGGCTATAGGAAGAGAGAAGCAGGACAGGCTGCGCGGAACGACCGAGCGCACCAAAGACCGCTCCTACGGGCCAGAGCTCCTCAAGGTCCTTTTGTGCAAAGCGTGCTGGAACATGGTAAACCGATAGCGGCGCGACCCGGCCTGCAGGATCCTCGACGACGAGCTGGACTGCAGCGGTGCGGACGGGTTCGGCGACGATGCGGGCAAGGAGGATGCGGCCTGCGGGATGCGGTAAGTCAGCGAGAACGTGAATTTCAGGTAGCAGGAGCGAATGCACCTCTTGCGGGCTTGTTGAGCTCGAGGTCGTCCTCCGAGAGTTGGCACGGCTCGAGGTCGGCAGCGCACGCGGCGGAGAAGTGCTTGCCTTGGCCGAGGACGACCTTGCGGGTGCGGATCTGTCCATCACGGTCGAGCTGGCGTTCTTGCTCGGCGAGTAGTGCGTGTTGCGCGAGGACTTGGGCGCGGGAGAGAGGTGGGGGGAGCGGAGACGGAGCCGGGAGCGAGACGGCCGCCTCGCGGAGGGCGTCCCAGTCGAGCCGATCCAGCGTGGCAGAGAGATTCGGGCCGACTTGCGGCAATGCTAGTCCTGTCAGAGTGGCAAGGCGAGGTGGAGAGCAACACCGCTCGACTCGGCGGCGGAGAGAAGTGATCTGGCTCGTCACGCGCTCCCGCACTCGAGGCTGTTCTCGCCGAGTGCGATGGCCAAGGGCAAGGCTGCAAACGGCGAGCGCGCACCGGACCAGTCCTCGCTGAACGGGTTCCTCGGGACGAAAGACGCGAAGCCCCACCAGCGCACCCTCGCCTTCTCCCCGACTCGCCCCGAGTACGCGCGCCAAGGAGCGCCACCAGTGCACATCAAGCCAGAGCAAGGCGACCAGCCCATCCGTGCGCTCACTGCTCTCCTCGATCCTCGCTTCAGCTCGACGCGCCCAGATTGACTTCATCGTCCTCCGACCACAGCCCCCGCCATGAAGCAGAAGCGCGATATCCCGCCTTCGTCCGACTCGGAAGGCGAAAGCAAGCCCGCCGCTAATTCCCCAAAGCGCGCAAAGACCGCCGACGAGGGTGAGCCCGCCGCGCGGAGCAACGCGTTCCTCTCGCCCAAACGCGCGCAGGCTGACGCTCGGCGACTGTGCGCGCGTCTAGACGACGAACCAAGCACGAAGAAGCGCGCGGCCTCGCCCACCGCTGCTGACGCCGACGCTGCCGATGCCCCCTCTTCGTCGAAGAAGCCCAAACCCTCGACCTCGTCCACCTCTTCCGCCGAATCCAAGCCCAAGCCGCCCGTTTCATCCTTCTTCGCCCCGCGTGCGTCCAAGCCGCCGACCGCGCCCGCCGCAAAGGGCAAGGGCAAGGCCGCCGTCGCCGAGGATGAGGACGACGATGTCGAGATGCGTGCCGAGAAGGACGCAAGCGAGAGCCCAAGCGGCGGGGAGGGAGAAGAGGACGACGAGGACGAGGACGAGGCGGACAAAGAGGAGCAGAAGAAGGCCGCGGTCAAGATGTGCGTCGATTTCGCTACTCCCATGCTATCCCGCTTCTCAAGGCGTAACCTGGGGCTAGTCCAAATGCTGACGGATCTAACGACTCTCCGCTCGTGTAGTGCCGACATCTTCAGCAAGGCGAGCAAGCCCGATGTGGCGCAGACGAGCTGGAAGGCCGGCGAGCCGTGAGTTCCGCTCCCATGCCCTGACCCGCCGCCTCCTATGCGGCGATCCTCCATTGGCGCAGATCCATGTAATACTCACGTCTCTTTGTACCTACAGCGTCCCCTACGCGGCCCTGACGAAGACGTTCTCCAAGATCGCCGCAACGACCAAGCGACTCGAGATCTCGGCGTACCTCACGCATTTCCTCGTACAGGTCATCACCAAGACGCCCGAGGACCTCCTCAAGACTGAGTACCTGTGCATCAACCGCGTTCGTTCCCTTCCTCTCCCCCTTTCGTCCGCGCGCAGACTCACCCTCGCCCGCGTGCGCAGCTCGCGCCCGAGTACGAGTCCCTCGAACTGGGCATCGGCGAGTCACTTCTGATGAAGGCGATCGGCGAGTCGTGTGGCCGCACGCTTGCGCAGGTCAAGGCTGAGTACAAAAAGATCGGCGACCTGGGCGAGGTGGCGTTCAACTCGCGTACGAGGCAAAAGACGCTGTTCAAGACCAAGCCGCTGACGGTCCGGGTCGTGTTTGACGAGCTCAAGAAGGTGGCCAAGACGAGTGGAAAGGATGCGCGTTCCGCTCGCCCTCTTCCGTCTTCCGCTTCCGTGAAGACCATTTCATGCACAGACTGATGCACAAGCCGTGCGTGCGCAGTCCCAGGGCCGCAAGGTCGGCCTCATCAAGGCTCTCCTCGCCAAATGCGAAGGCGAGGAGACCAAGTTTCTCATCCGCTCGCTCGAGGGCAAGCTGCGCATCGGCCTTGCGGAGAAAACGGTGCGCTCCCCCCTCACTCCCTCCCTTCTCCTCCCCACCTCGCTGACTTCCCACATACCGGAAGGCCCTGGTCTCGCTCGCGCACGCAGTCGTCACCGCTGAGCACGAGCGCAGCGGCAAGAAGTGGAGCCGCGAGAAGCTGTCGGCGCAGCTCGAGGAAGGCGCAGAGATCGTCAAGAGCGTGTTCTCGTGTGTTGGCCATTCTCCCTGTCCCGATTCATTCCCTTTGAAAGCGTTATTGAAGCGGAGTTTCCACCCCGTCCAGCGAGATTCCAAGCTACGACCTCGTCGTACCCGCACTGCTCGACAAGGGCATCGCGCACCTGCAGGAGGCGTGCTCGCTCACGCCTGGTGCGCCCCCTCAATCCTCTCCCGCTCTCCTCCTCTTCTGTTCCAGGCACTGACGATCGACCTGTCTGCAGGCATCCCCCTCAAGCCCATGCTTGCCAAGCCGACGAAGGCCATTTCCGAAGTCCTCGACCGCTTCGAGGGCAAGGATTTCACGTGCGAGTACAAGTACGACGGCGAGCGCGCGCAGATCCACTTCCTCGAGGACGGGAGCGTGCGCGTGTTCAGCCGCAACAGCGAGGACATGACGGTCAAGTACCCCGAGTTTGTCACGCAGCTGCCGCGGGTGCGCCTCTCTCTCCCCCTTTTTGCCGCACCCCGCTGAGACATGCTAACATCGAGGGATGCGCTGCTCGCGCGCACAGGCCATTAAGCCCAACACGCGCTCGTTCGTGATCGACGCTGAGGCGGTCGCGTGGGACACGGAGGAGAAGCGCCTCCTCGAGTTCCAGAAGCTGTCGACCCGCAAGCGCAAGGACGTCAAGGCCGAGGACATCAAGGTCAAGGTACACCTTTTTGCGTTCGACTTGCTTTACCTGAACGGCGAGGTGCGTTGGCCTCCCTTCGCTCGCTTTGCGTGTTCCCGATCCGCCTTGTGCGGGCGAGCCAGCATTTGCATCGGTGAGTTGCGCTGACATCACCCTCCGCTGCGCAGCCCCTCCTGGATAAGAACCTGCGCGAGCGACGCGCCCTCCTGCGCGAGCACCTCCAGCCGGTCGAGGGCGAGTTTGCGTTCGCGCAGTCCGAGGACGCCTCGACGGTGGACGAGATCCAGGCGTTCCTCGACCGCTCGATCAAGGACGGGTGCGAGGGATTGATGGTCAAGATGCTCGAGGGGGAAGGCGCGAGCTACGAGCCGAGCCGAAGGAGCATTCACTGGTTGAAGGTGCGTCGTCGCTTCCTTCCGGGTGCCTTCTGCTTTTGCGATGTGTGCTGATGACCCTGTGGCGCACTGCTCTTCTCGCGCGCAGCTCAAGAAGGACTACCTTCAAGGCGTCGGCGACTCGTTTGACCTCGTCGTCGTCGGCGCCGACTATGGCAAGGGCAAGCGCACCAACGTCTACGGAGCGTTCCACCTCGCGACGTACGACGCCGAGGAGGACGAGTACCAGATGATCTGCAAGATCGGGACGGGCTTCTCGGACGAGGCGCTCAAGGCGCACTACGAGACGCTCAAGCCGTACGCTGTTTGAGCTTCCCTTCGTGCGACTGGGATTGACAAAGTTAAGGTGCGCAGGCTCGAGCTCGCGCAGAAGAAGGGGTACTACAACATTGGCGGGGCGAAGGACCCGGACATCTACTTTGAGCCGAAAGTCGTGCGTCCCGCTTCCCCTTCGTCAGTACACGTATTCTGAGCGCGCGCTGACGACTACGGGCACGATCACGCAGGTCTGGGAGGTCCTCGCTGCCGACCTCTCGCTCTCGCCCATCTACCCCGCCGCGAAGGGTGCGTCCCTCCTCCCTCCTATCTCCCTTTCCGCCGCTCGCTAACGCGTCCCACGTGTTCGTAGGCAAAGCGCACCCCGAGCGCGGCATCTCGCTCCGCTTCCCGCGCTTCATCAAGATCCGCGACGACAAGGGCCCCGAGGACTCGACCGAGCCAGATCGGATCGCCGCTGCATACAGGAAGCAGGCGATCCAGGCCGGCGGCGGAGGCGGGAAGAAGGCCAAGAGCGGGGCGGTCGATGATGACTTTTGGTGATAGGGAGATGTGCGGGAGGAGTTATGGGGATGTGGATGCGCTTGAGTACCGTTTGCAGGCACGCGCTTGATGAGCTTGCGATGTAGCTTTACTATCTGCTCCGCCGCCTGCGTCTATGGCTGGAAGAGAGAGCGAGACGTTCGTTACGCGAGAACCGCTCGCCCGCCAACGCGTGAGCAGGGAGTGCACGCAAGAATCGAATAGCAACAACTGACGGCACGCTGTACAACCCCTCGTCCCCGCCTAGTGCCGGTACATCATCTCGCTCATCAGCCCGCCCAAGCCCCTCCTCCGCATCCGCTCGACCTCTGCGCCCGGCTCGCCGAGGTCGTCCTCGTCCTCGCTCGCCGGGAGCCCGAACGGCTGAGCTTCGCTCGGCGCGACGAACCCCTCCCCATCGAGCGCAGACTCCTCGTCGATCACGCCCGCACCCGGTACCGCAGTGGGATGAGCCCGCCCGCGGCGCGACGGGCCGGCCCCGGGAGCGCGACTCGCGCCGACGCCGAGCGCGGAGGAGGAGGACGCGAGCAGCGCGCTCCGCGCGAACGCGCGGTCGTACATCCTCGCCTTCTCGGCGCGGAGGTGCGCGGACGAGGACGTGCCCGCAGAGGGCTCCTCTGCGAGCGCGAGTGCGGGGGCGAAGCCGTGTCGCGCGCGGGGGCCGGTGATTGGGGCGGACGGATGGCGTGCGTGCGGCGCGTAGGTCGAGGAGGAAGGGTGCAGCTGTGAGAGGTGCGGAGGGGGTGCTGCTTCGGTCATCTTGCTCAGGAAAAGCGACTGCGTCTGGTCACGCGGGACCCACGCCGGGTTGGACTGCGTCGGCTGGGTAAGTCAGCGGCGAGAGGGAAGAAAGCAGAGCAGGTGCGTACAGCAGCAAAGGTCAAGAAGCTCTTCTCCATCTTGCCCTCGGTCGACTTCCACCGCTCGTCGCGCGTCTCCTGCACCGGCGCACCAAACTTGGTGTCGCCGTGCCGCTTAAAGTCAAAGACCTGTGTATGAAGAGCGCTGATCAGTCTCAAGCGCTCCTCGGGCGGAAGAAGGGGGGAAGGCGAAAGCGCACGGCGAAGCTGCAAACGTAGCCAAGGCCGTCGACGTGCACCGTGAACTCGCGGAAGAAGTCGACGACGGGGCCCGCGCAGTCGGGCAGCGAGTACCACAGGACGAACGGCGTGATGAGCACGGAGAAGATCTCCTGCACGAAGAGGCCGATCTTCATCTGGAAGAGCTTGCCGAACGCAAGGTGGACCTGCGCGGTGCGCAGGCCGACGTCAGCCGGAGGTAGAGGAGGAAGGGGGAACAGGCGCACCTGCGACGAGTGCAGCTTGTCCTTCCACTCCGCGGGAAGATAGTGCGTGTGCTCCACGATGCCGCGCATGAGCTCCTCGGGGTCGACGACGCGGTTCTCATCGGGAACCATCCCGCGCGCGACGGCAAGGACCGTACCGAAGACGCCAATGTAGAAGAGCACGGTGCGCCCGGGCGTAATCTCGAAGTGGAGGAACGCGTCGGGGTCGATGAGGGAGAAGAGGATAAGCACTGCGGCGAACGACCCGGCGAGGAAGGCGACAAAGCGCGAGAGAAGAACTGTCTTCGCCTTCGGGTAGTGATTGATGTACTGGTCGGCGAGAGGGTGGGCGAGTGCGAGCCGCTGCTGGAAGTGGTGCGGGAGCTCGTTGAACTCGCGGAACTTCCACCGCGCGAGCGGCGTAAACTGCCGCGAGCCGATCGACGATGGGTTCTTGTGGTACTCCTTTAGGCGGATACCTGATGTCAGTGATCGTGCCGAAGCGCGAGTAAGAACAGGGCACACCTCGAAGTAGCGGAAGAATGAGTAGGTGAGCAGGTAGAGGACGATGAAGGGCGCGAAGACGGCGTTCATCAGGCCCATGAGGATAAAGCGGCGACGGAGCCTGCGTTTGATCGATCGTCAGCGTGGAGCGAGGAAGGGGAAAGAGCGGGACGCACGCCTCGACAAGCTCGCCCTTGTTGCGCTCGCTCAGGAACGCCCTCCTGACCTGCCCGTCCTGGCCAAAGAGAAAGCCGAGTACGCAGAAGCTGAGGTTCCACTCGAGCGTCTGTGTGAGCATGCTCCTCCCGAAGCGCGACTTGCCCATCACGCGGCCGACGGTGCTCCGCAACGGGCGCGGCAGCGGGAGCGAGATGTCGAGGAGGCCCTTGTTGAACAGCGCAATGAGGTAGTTCTCCTGCCGCATGATGCGATTCGCGACGTCGTGCGCGTCGAGGCGCTCGATCGGCTGCCCGGCTGAGGAGCGGGACGAGAGCGCCGAGGGGTGGTTTGCGCGCAAGTCGGAAAGGCGCGCAACGATGGCGTGCCATGGGATCGTCTGGATGTCGCTCTGCGGTTGAAAGGGTGTGTAAGCACGGCTGTTGAAGACGCGCAAGGAAGGGAAGCTCACCTCGGGAACCTCGAGCAGCTCGGTGTAGAACTCGTGCATGTCCCAAAGCCGTCGCACGCCCAGGCCGAAGCGGACGACTCGCCAAGCGTAGAAGGCGATGAAGGCGATAAAGAGGAGGAGCGTGAAGCCGGACAGCCTGCAGGCGAGATTGTGAATCGAGGCGAGAGGAAAGAACGGAGGGGACGCACCGGCTCGTACAGCGCGGGATGACCACGTCGGAAAGGTCACTCGAGTGCCACAAACGCGGGTAATCGATGCAGCCGATGAGGAATGTCGAGAAGCCGATGACCCAGCCGACGGTCCTGCGGATCCTCTCGTCAGCATACGTTGGAGGAAAGGGAGAACCGGAACGCACAGGAGGTTCAGCGTGCGCTCCAGTCCGATCGCCCAGATCCCCTTTCCGACGTAGTAAAGATACACATGCTGCAGGAACCCGTCGAGGTCGCCGACGTTGACCCACCGCCAGAGTGCGCGCTCCTTGGCGTTCATTCCCGCCGCCCAGCGCCGCCCATTGATGATCCCGCCTGCAGGTCCGCGGCGGCGCGAGAACCCGGCTTCGATGCCGCCGGAGACGCGCGGTTGTGCAGCACGGTGTGGGCGGCGCGCGGGGTGGGCGGACGCGACGATCGGGATGCTAGCGGTAAAATCGGGCGGGGCATCGGCGTCGTCCTCTTCCTCCTCAGTCTCATCGTTCGACGCATCCGAGAGAGCGGAAGGGGGAGGTGGGAGGGAAGCGGCGATGGTGTGCAGGTCGTCCCTGTGGGCGAAGGCTGGGTCATCCCGGAGCGAGAGCAGAGAGAGAAGCGCGACCAACCTTGACCGCACCCTCGGCCGTTCATCCAGCGCCTCATCCCCCTCCTCCGTCTCCGCCTCGTCCTCCTCGCCAACGCCCACCCCGCCGAACGGGAACCCTTGCCCCTCGTACCGCGTCCCGCCCATCAAGCCCATCAAGCTCCGCGACCCGATCGCGCTCCTGCTCGCCCCGAGCCGCCCCTTGCTTGAGCTCGTCACAGACGAAGGCGGCGAGCGCCCGGGCTGCAGCGGACGCGGCGTGGCGTGTGTAATGCTGGAAGTGGGGGCGGGCGAGAGGGAGCGGGAGCGGCTCTGCGGCGGTGAGCCTTGAACGGGATCGAGCTGAAAAGGGTCCCGCGTCTCGTCCGCTTGAGCGGAGGGCGTGCCTGCCTCGCCGTTCGTGCGGGCGTAAGGATCGAGGGAGGATGACGGGTGGGGAGGAACGCGGGGCCGGGACGGTGAGCGCGCAGATGCGCGGCTTAAGACGGACGGCGAGACGGGTGCAAATGGATCATCGTCTGCGGGTCTGAGCTCGTCCTGCAGTGTGTTCGCGTCGAGATGGGCGTGCGGACCGCGAGTCGGCCGATGAGGCGGCGCAGGGGCGGGAGGCGCGTGTGGGTCGTCGGGCGGGTTGTCGAGGTCGGCGTAGATGCTGTTCGCCGGCAGAAAGACTGACAGCGCGTCCCCAAACCGCGATGAAAGCGGCATGACTGGCGGGAGATCGAGAGGAGCGGGGCGGTGCTGCAGGAGGGCGCCGCGACTCGCGCTCTCGAATCTCTCGCTGTGCGGAGGATCAGAGCTATTACGAGGAACAGCGCTGATATGAAAAGGAGAGCCCACGCGAGGGATCAACTCGACAAGAAAGCTAGCGCGCGAAGCTCCTCGAGAGAAGGCACAACATTGGATTAACGAGACATGCTAGACAACGCAGCTACATGCTGAGGATGCTCCGATACACACAGGAACCCCGACTCTCAGTTCACCGCCGGATCGTGCTGGTACTCCCGCTGCGCGAGCGCGCAAAGCCCATCTCGACACCGCTGGACATCCGCTTCATCAACCCGGGCTGCGTGCGGGATTGAGAGTCAACCCCGTTCCACCGGTACTAGAAGATGGGGACGCACCCGCCGCGACGACGTAGATGACCGCCCCTCCTTGAGCTTCTCGATGCGCGCTTTCTCCGCCGCGTCGCGCTGTTCCCGCGTCAGAGGCGCTTCGGGCTCGACGAGCGGGGCGAACCAGCCCGAACCTAGTGCGCAAGGAACTGTTTAGCGTATTGGAAAGCAGGAGGGGCAGAACTTGACGGACCGGTGCGGAATTGAGCCCACAGCCCCGTCTTGGGCTCCTTGCTGGCGCTACTCGACGGTCGCGGCGGCGGGCTAGACTCCTCCGAGACGCGTGGGAGATCCTCGGTGAACGCGTTGGCTAGTTGACGAGAAACCTCGCTTGGGCGGCTCGCGAGGGGTGGTCGGGATGGGTCGGGGAGAGGAGGGGGTGGGGAGGAGGAGGACGAGGCGGACGAGTGGATCGAGCGGAAGGACGAGTCGAAGGAGGGGTCGCGAGACGACAGGTCGAGGGACGGATCGCGGAACGGGTTCGACCCGAGCGACGAGCGGTCGAGCGAGGGGCCTCGGGACGACGGCGGGGTGAGGTAGGCCGGGAGGGCGGCGGCTGCTGGACGGCCGGAGCGCAGCGGGTCGTCCACTGTAGGCGTACAGTCGTCAGTATGCGGTAACTTCGCTACGCTCTGTGGACTCACTGCTTGCTGGCGCGGGCGAGCGAGCGGGAGGGCAAGCCATCCTCGGCCAACTTCATCGCTTAATCGGAAACGACCACCTTGACATCGCTCGCTCTCCTACTCCACAGCCTGGATGCAGCCCCTGAGCGTGGAGTTCGGCTCGGACTCCAGAGTTCCCCCTGCCCGAGACTCGTGGGACTCTGCCTCTGCGTGCGCCGTCTTCAAGTTTGGCCTCCCCTTCCGAACCTCCCGCCCGAGCATGACGCAGAGGTCGGGCGACCTGGCTGAGACTGCGCTGCGCCTACTTGCTCTCGCTTTTCTACTTGACGACGCCAATGCTTGCACGGCCTGACTCATTCCTCAGTTCCGCCGCCATGTCCTCCCTCTCGACCACAAGCGCTGTTCAGCGGTACCTCTCCCGCTTCCGAACCGAGTCCCTCGATGTCCAACTTCTCGCCCTCGCGCTCCCGACGACCGCCGCCCTCGCCCTGACCTGGCTCTGCCGCGACTACGCCTCCTGGCTCGCGTTCCATCCCGGGGGCACTCCGCCCACCCCGCTAGGGTACGCCAAGATGACCTGGCTGCGCGTGCGACGACTCGTCGGGCGAAGTGGCGCTGTGGGGAAGGGCGACGACGACGGCCGGCGGGACCTGCGCGAGGCGGACGGGGTAAAGCGGGACGCGAGGAGGAAGGGCGAGGAGGCGCCGCTGACACAGCGGGGCTGGCTGACGGGCGGGCACGAGTTACCGCAGAGGAGAGGAGAGCGCCCGGAGATGATGGCGAGGCCGCTGCCCCAAAGGCAGGTGCCGGAGGCCCTGCCAGAGGAGCTGAAAAAGGTGAGCTGTCGCTCTTCATGTTGGGGCTTGGGCGCTCGGGTCTGACAGGTCTTTTCCTGTAGCGCCTCAACGACCTAATCCCGACTCTCTACGCGAAGCATTCCGACATCCTTGAACTCGCCCCTTCCCTCACCGAGGGCCAATCCGCCCCCGCCCTATACATCAAGACCTCCTCTCCCTCGGTCAAGCCCCTCGAAGAAGCTTCGACTGTGAAGAACGAGCTCGCCCACGTCCATCCGGCGGACAACTCGCTGCACGTCCTTCTGAGCCCGGAGGACGCGGAAAAGGTCGTCGCGAGGGGCTGGGGTGAGCGGTTCGTGATGGAGTGGGTGCCGAGTGGATGGGTGCGTTCTCCCTCCTCTTTCTTGCGCGCTGTTCTTCATCGAGAGAAGAGCAACTGGCTCTCGTCCAAAAAGATTGCGCACTTCCTTCGGCCGGTTGACTTCCTCCCCTCTCGCAGGTCATGGTATATGCACCTCGCGACGAGCAGGAGCTACAGGTCGTCGAGGGTATCGTCAAAGCCGCCATCAGCTTCGGGACGGACATCAGCGTGTAAGTCTTGGGTGGGCAAAGGATGTTCAGTCAGATAGCGGGCGGACTCGCCATGCCCGTCACAAACCCGCAGTTTGAGACCGGGTGCCTTTGCATTGCAATCATCGCAGTGTGACGATAATCTGCAGAATCTGCCAGTGCGTCTTCCTCGAGACGAAAGTAGGCAAGGTTGCGGGTTGGGCCGCCCACGTCGACTTGACCCCCATGGCCTTCCCAAGCCGGCATCGCCCCTTCGCTTCTGCTCCGGCGCCTCCGCAGCTCTGCGCAGTGCCCCTGCTGCCTTGCACATGCACGACGTCGGCGACGCTGCACCGCCTCCTTTCACGCGGTGCATTCGATCGCGTCGCCGGGGTCCGGCGAGCTCACGCCTCCGCATCTCACGGACGGACGCGTTCCGTTCGGGCATGGATCGCTTCTCTCCCTTCCTCGTCCGTCTGCTGAGTTGCTTCTCTCTGCTGCGCTTCCATCGGGAGCCTTTGCCCTTCCGTGCCGTCCTTTCGCCGTCGCTGGTCGACGTCCACTCGTTACGCAACTCGTCCTCCTTCGTCCGCCGTTCTCTCTCTCCTCTCTCTACACCTCGAGACTCGCACAATGCACCTTTCGACATTCCTTCCCGTCGCCCTCCTCGCAACGAGCGCGTTCGCCGCGCCTTCAAAGGGCGACTCTCTCCCTGCGCTCGAGCGCCGTCTCGCGTCCGCCGAGTCCGAGGCGACCAAAGCGGGCCGGCTTCTCAAGCGTGCGCAGACCTACGGCAATTCTGCCCACGCCCAGCACAAGCGCGAGGTCTTCGCCGACCGCGAGAAGCGGTGGGAGGAGGAGGCCGACACCCTCAAGGCGCTTGTCAAGCGTGAGCGCAAGGCCTGGGCGGTGGTCACCTCTTCTCTCGCAGCCGCGAGCGCATCGTCTGCTTCTGCGGCGGCCGCGTCTGCGACGACGACGACGACTGCGGCCACCCGGGTCGTTCGTATGCCCTACGCAGCCCTCAAGGTATGTCGCCCCTCTCTCCCTTCAAACCCGGCGTTCTAACGTCATGCACCGCCAGTCATCCATCGCTGCCGCGGAGTCCTCGTCGACCCGTTCCTCAACGACCACGCAGGCCGCGACGACGACGACGGCTCGCCCGGCCTCCACGACTGCCGTTGCCACCTCGAGCGCGACGACAGCCGCGGCGACGACTTCCGCAGCGGCTGCGCTCCCGTCGGGCGTCTCGGCGAAGAAGGGCGTCGGCTACAACGACCCTAACCTCACTAAGAACCTCGCCATCTCGTGGGCGTGCGTCGAGTCTCTCTCTTCCTCTTGCACTCAATGCGATTCGAACGTATTTGACCTCGGGTTCTTCTCCATTGGACACAGCTACAACTGGGGTCAGGTCCCCGCTGGCACGCTCAACCCGGGCGTCGAGTTCGTCCCGATGCTGTGCGTCCCGTCCTTCGTCTTCCTATCGCAATGCCTTTTCACCTTCCCCTGACCGATGACGGCCTGCAGCTGGAACGACAACGCCGGTGACTGGGCCACCAACGCGCAGAATGCGATTAACGCTGGCTCGACGCACCTCCTCGGCTTCAACGAGCCGGACCTCGTTGGCCAGGCTGACATGAACGTTACGCGTGCCGTTGCTGCCTGGAAGCAGTACATGAGGTGCGTATACGTGTCTTCACGATCAACAGGATGCGCTGACGATGCCTGCGCAGCCCCTTCTACGGCAAGGCGAAGCTCGTTTCCCCCGCTGTCACGAACGGCGGTTACCCGATGGGCCGCGACTACCTCGGCTTCTTCTTCGGCAACTGCACGCAATGCTACGACGAGACGGAGGCCATCGCGCTACACTGGGTGAGCCTTGGCCGTCCTTCCCGCTTCCCGCTCTCTTCCCACCGTGGCTCGCTGACGCCGTCTGGTCGACCCGCAGTATGACGCGGCCTGGAACACGGGCTACTTCACAAACTACCTCACGGAGGCGTGGCAGCGCTTCCAGAAGCCCATCTGGCTCACCGAGGTCCGCATACCTCTCCCAGCCCTCTTCCGTCGGTTCCGCTGACCCTTTCTTGCGCGTGCAGTTTGCCGGCAGCGGCTCTGTTGCCGAGCAGCAGCAGTTCTTCGAAACAGTCCTGCCGTGGATGGAGGAGCAGCCCTGGATCGAGCGCTACGCCGGCTTGTGCGTTCCCTTCTCTCTCCTCTCCCTCGTTCTCCTTCGCACTGACGCGACTCTCGACGCCACCTCCGTCGCAGCGGCGACTTTGTCGGCACCTACGTCAACGCCGACGGCTCGCTCACCGACCTCGGCCGGACCTACAGCGAGACGGTGTGAGGCCCCACCCCATCGCCGCCTTTCCCCCTCGCACCTCGCAAATGCCCTCTTCCCCTCGCACTCCGCAAATAAGTTATGTTTTCTCCAGTCCCCGTTGCACGCCCCTCCGCAGTAGACGACGCAGGAGGTTTTCCGGTAGCCTTCTGCAATGCCATTACGCGAGTTCTGCAGTACTGTGCGATGTCGAGGGTGTCGAGTAATGCAGAGGCACGCTTGCAAAGCTGCTCCCCTCCTCGCACACCGCACACTGCACCGAGGGAACTGCTCTTCCGCCTTGGGCCACCTCGCGGACATGCTTCAGCCCGCTCCCTCTTCTTTCTTCGAGCCTTATTCTCACGCCCCTGATACTTTGACTTGCGGTAGTCCCCTCCCGCCCACAGTGAATCCAAGCGGTACATTCCCAAGCGGCAAGCGATTCCTCCAGCAAGCGACCTCCTTCCCCAAGCGATCAAGCGTCCTCCCTTGTCCTCCCGCTCAGATCATCTCCTCGTCCCGCACCCACTGCACGAGGAACCTCTTCCTGTCGTCGTCCCACTCGCCGACGGTGCGCATCGCGCCCCCGTCGCCCGCCTGCACGACCTTCTCGAGCAGCGCGACCTCGCGCGCAAGCTGCGCGACGACCTGCGAGGCGGGCGTCTGCTCGGCGTACTTGGCCTTGACCTCGGGAAGCTGCGCGCTATAGCGCCCGTACTCGAGGCCGTACGGCATCTCCTGCGGGAGGGACGTCGCCGCGCGCGGTTGCGACGTAGGCTGCGAGCGAAGGTGGGTCAGCGCGAAAGCGAGGTAAAGAGGAGGAGCGGGCGCACCCTGCCAGATGAGGTGGAGCGCTTTGTCGACGTCGGGATCGAGGCCGCGGAACTGCCACAGGCCGGCGAGGACAGCGACACGGTACACGCCTGAACTCGTCTTTTTCGTCTTGGCCATTTCGTCGCCGCTGAAGCCGAGAAGCGGGCTCAGGACACTCTTGCTCACGCTGCCCACCATGCTCTTGGACTTTGACGTCGAGCTCGAGCCCCAGCCGTGCAACGGCTCGTACGGGCCGGGGAACGAGTTGGGGATGAACGGCTTGAGCCGCTCCCGGTTCTGGTCCTTGACCTTGTCGTCCGGCATCGCCCATTGGGGCGTCTCGACGGCCTTAACCGCCTCGAGCGCGTGCTTGATCGCCACGAGGACCTCGAGCGCGAACTCAGGCGACGCGGGCTCCTCGTCGTCCGCCTTGACCTTCTTGGCGGGGGAAGCGAACTCGTCCTGGGACTGCATGGCGAGGAGAAGGGTCTTGAGCATCGCGTCCGCCGTGTCGATGAGCGGGAGGGCCGAGCGGGGTAGTCTGTGAGCGGGATCAGGAGTCAGCGGGAGTTGCCTGTGCAAGCGAGTCAGCGTAGACGTGCTTGATGATGTACTGCAGGTTCTGGATCTATGTGTGGATACTGGACGTCAGTCGCGGGGTATAGTCAAGCTGCAGAGAGAACGCACGTCGCCCCAGGTCTGCTTGAACGGGTCCGGCTTAGCCTCCTTGATGTCGAGGATGAACTCGTTGTCGCAGCTCGCGACGTACGGGATGACGTATGACGACATGACGAGACCGCGGGCTGCGGGCGGAAGGAAGTGAGTTGGCACGGCGACGAACTTCTCGGGCTGTGGGGGAGCAAGAAGCGACAGCGCGACGCACCGGACGACTGCCCCTTTGACATGTCCTTTTTGTCTGCCTTCAAGAGGTCGCCCATCGCGGGAGCCACTGTATACGCAAGGGTGGTTAGTGGAGTGAGAAAGAGGGAAGGACGTGGGGACGCACTCGTCTTCGTCGCGTGCTCCCAGAACTCGTGGGAAATGGTGCCGTTCTCGTAGACCAGGAGATCTTCGTCGCTAACGCGCTTCATCCACTCGGAGCTGGCGGGGCCGTAGTCGGCGCCTGCATGTCCCCGCGCCAGCATGGATCAGCACGACCCGCTCGAGGCGAGAGAAGGTCGGCGGGAAGAAAAGCGCACCGAACGGCGCCTTGCTCCTCTCGCCATCAATATGGTTCTTGAGGTTCCACTCGCGCCTGAGCATCCCGCCAAGCCCGCTCATCGACTCGGTCTTGACCTTCTTGCGCTCCGTTTCGTTCGCGGCCTTGGCGCGCCCGGCGGCGAGGACCGCGCCGAAGTCGATGCCTGCGGCGTCAAGGGCGGACTGCGCCGCAGCCGGGAGGGCGAGCGAATACCCACGCTGGAGGTACTTGAGCGCGCGGGACGAGACGATCGAGGAAGTCGAGTCCTGCGGGAGTTTGCAGCGGCATCAGCTTCAACTACAAAGTCACCTCACGCGACCCAAGGGCAGATCCTCAAAGGGAGCGGAGATGCGGAGCGGAGAAGCGCGGACGCACGCCCTTCCTCGCGAGCTTGACGTCGAGCAGGTTCAGGCCGAGCGCGAGTGCCCTGACGGTCCTCGGGACAGCAAAGACGCTCTCGCCGTCCCAACCGACGGCGCAGCAGTCGAGGTCGAAGCCCGCGAGCGCGTCGAAGGCCGTCTTGTGCGACTGGAGAATGATCTGATTGGTGCGGCGCCGGGTGACCGTCTGCGGCGGGACGAGGGTAATGGCATTGAAGCCCTTGACGACGAGGAGCTCGCCCTCGTGCTGCGCCCCCCAGTCGTAGTTGTGGTAATCGGCCCACTCCTCGTCATCCGAACCGACCTCGATCTCGCGACGCTTCCAGTACTTGTCGTACACGCGCTCGATCTTCTTGGGCTTGGGCGGAAGCGTGGCCTTGATCTGCTCGATTATGCTGTTCACCTTGGGGATGAGCTGCCGGGCGGGACAGGGGTGAGCGTGGTGCGCTCGAGAAGGCCAGCATGGGCGAGGGAACGTACCTTCTCCGGCTTGAGCCCGACAAGGAAGAGGCCAGATCGCTGCCCTTGTAGCTCTTGTCGTCCTGCTTGCCGGTGAGGATCGAGAGGACTGACCCTGCGGGCGGTAAAGCGGGAACCCGGGTCAGCTTCGTCGAAGAGGAGACTGGCAGCGACGAAGCCGAAACGACAGAGCGGAACGCACCACCACCGAGAATAACGTTGGACCAGTTGACTGCACGTAATGGTTGTGATCAGCGTGACGTTGCTCGAGAAGAGCAGTAAAGAGAGAAGCGCGACACACGCTTCTCAAGCACTCCTCCGCTCGCCTCCTTCAGCTCCTCCCTGAACTGCCCCGGCCCCTTGCACGTCACCTCGACCGCCTTCGACCCGCCCTCCGCCTCGAGTACCGTGCCCTTCCAAACGCTCGCCTCCATCCCCTTGGCGACGTCCCGCATGCCCTTCCAGACCTCTGCCCACTCCTCTCGCCCCTCCCCACCGAACACGCGGACGAGATACCTGTCCCGCAGCCCCTCGGGGCACTCGCCGCCCACGGTCCAATCGCGCTGCACGTCCAGCACACCGCTGACGTCCAAGCCCTGGAGCGCGGAGTGTCCGCGGAGGGCGAGCAGCGTCGGGAGCGTGAGGTACGGCACGAGGGCCACGAGCGCCGCGGTCGGGGCGGACTGGTCGTCGCTCGTGGGCCCGAGGAGCGCGTCAAGCGCGGAGTGGCGTGAAGAGGGCGTACTGAGGAGTGAGGCGCTGAGGCGGGAGGAGGGGCGGTCAGCGCGCGGGTGGGCAGCGCAGGGAGGGGGACGCTCAAAGCTGGAGGTAGTCCGGCAGCATCGTCCTTGTCTTTGAGTAGGGCAAGGGGAGAGAAAGTGAGGGAGACGAGGGAGAGAGGCGATGGCGCGAGGGGCGCGATGTCAACCCTCGTGATACTCGCTAGCGAGCACACAGAGCGCGTGAAGACAGCCGGGAGACGCTATGGCGCGGGTCAGAGGGCCGAACAAGACGCGTCCGGGGAGGAGCGCGGAGCAACGGCTGAGACGAGGTGCGAGCGAGTCCAAGCAGGCATGCGCGTGCGACGCTGAGAGACACACAGAACCAGCAGGAGAGCGTGAACAGGCCGCGCGAAATGCATTGAAGCGGATGGGACGAGCGGGAAGCCTCACCTCACCTCACCTCACCTTACCTTCTCAAGCGCGAACTCCGCACGAACGAACCTTGCAGCCACCGAGACTACTGCATCCACCTTGACACTCCACAGACCCCGTCGGTTGCGCGATGCGCTTAGTCGAGCTTGGCCGGGAACTGCGCGGGTGCGATGGCGGGATGGTCGAGGGGGGGGCCGCGCGAAGGTCGACAGAACAACTTAGTTTCGCTTCTCACGGCGAGGACGGAGGTAAGCGAACCTTGTTCTCCTCGCGCTGCTCGTCCCACTTGGCGATCTGTACAGAGCGGATGCAAACCGGGAATCAGTCGTTGATCGCGTTACCGAAACTCCTCTCTTGCGCGCAACGTACCCACTCGTCTAGGTGCATGATGGGGTCAGTAAGGTGGATGTGCAGACAAGCAAATAGTACGCACTCGGGCAGATCGAGTGGTAGGTGCGCCAGAACTGCGTCGCAAAGACTCATCAGTCACTTCCTCGGGATCAGGCGGCGGCAGCGCTCACGGTCTTGCACGCAGGGAAGTCCTCGCCCTTGGCGTTGACACAGCGGAAGTAGTCCTGAAATCTGGAGTTAGTACAGCTCGAAACACGGGTTGAAGAAGGCCAAAAACGCACAACGTAGGCCTGGAACTGCGCGCAGAAGGTTTCCGAACGTGTCAGGACGCGCCTGCAAGCCAGAAAATAGCGGGAGTACTTAAGCAGTGCCGACTTTGGTTAGTGTTCGGGAAGCGCGCGTCGAAGCCAGCGGTCTGGAGGACGACGGTCTACGGAAGAATTAAAAGCGGAGGTCAGTCCCGGGAGCTTTTCGACGCAAACTTTGTTGCGCGACGCCACCGATTCAACGCTGCGTGGAAGCAGGCTCCCCGGTCGTGGGGAAGCGTCGGGAAGCGTCCCCAGACCCGGGCTGAACGCAAAGAACGCAAAGCGGGGGGGGGGGGGGAATGAGCTCCAAGGCTCGGGGCGACGGCGACAGCGATAAAGCGCACTCTCGGCAGTAGCGCAACGCCCAGACCTGTAGACAGCCTGGAGGACGGCCCACAAACCCGCACAAGCGCCTACATGCGTTGAAACGGCCGGGAAGCGCGGGACCGCAAGATCCGCGTCCACCGAGCCAGCAGTGCCCTCCTCATCCGCCTGACGCCTGGAAGCTCTGCAAGCCATTCGAAATGTCTTGTAATGTCCCGTGCGGGTAACACACCTGGTTCTCGTCGGACATGTTGGAGTCTTTCTGCGGGAGAGCGGGGAGGGGGTGGAGGATTGGGTCAGTACGGGCGCCAAGAGGAGAGGTGCTCATCTGCGTCCCGTCGCCTAGAGCTTTGCAGCGGCCGTGCACGCCGTCCCTTCATTCCCTATGATCCGATGCTCGAATGTTGCGGGCGTGATGAAGAAGGGGGACGAAGATGGGCGGGAACGGCGAGCACGAGATGGGCTCGAGGGGGACTTGCCGAGCATGCCTCGAGCAAGTTCGGAGTCCAGGGATGTGTGGCTCACAGTCTGGACCGAGGGGGAGGACGCGGGACGAGGAGGACGAGCGGCGCCCATTCGCCGTCGACGAGGCGAGCCCCCGGCTTGACCCCCGGCGACCCGCGCTTCGCTGGCTCCGGCTGGCTCGCGATGGACTTCCTCAAGCAGGAGATTGCCTCGAAGAAGCGCGCTCTCGACCAGATCGCGTCCGCTGCCTCGCGCGCCTCCCCCTCGCCCGACTCGGACGCCCCGCCGCCAGCCAAGTACATCCGCCGCGCAGAGCTCGACCGCATCCGCGAGGAGGAGCAACACCGCGAGGCACAGCGCAGGGAGCAAGAGCGCAGGGAACGCCTCTACGGTGCAGCCAAGCGCGTCGCCTCCAGGGAGAGCGAGACGGGCACCACCCTCCGTCCGGGCACACCGAACGATCAGCGCAGCCGCTCGACCTCGGCGGGCGCACCAGACGGCGCAGAAGGCGGCGCGACTGTCGAGCACGTAAAGCCCGAGGCGTTCAACGTCTCGAACGACGAGGCGATTCGCCGCCTCCGTCGCATCGGCCAGCCCATCCGTCTCTTCGGCGAATCAGACAAGGACCGTCGCCTCCGTCTCCGTGCCCTCGAGCTCATCGAGGAGCGCACCGAGGGCCAGCGCAACGATTTTATGCGCGCCATGGAGGGCCAGGAGATTGGCCTCGAGCTCGCAGAGGTCGCCAAGCGCACCGACGCCGGCAAGGACAAGCTCGCGCGCGACAAGGGCAAGGGAAAGGAGACGCCTACCGACTCCTCCGCCGCCGCGACGCCCGAACCTGCCGCTGCAGCGGCCGCGCCCGGCGAGAAGAAGGAGCCCAAGCCCAAGGACGAGGACGTCCTCGTCGACCTTGACCTCGTTCGCACCAACCCGCACAAGGTCTACCCACAGATCTACCACGCCCTCAAGGTGCGTCTCGGCCCTCTTCTCCCGTCGCTTCTCGGGGTTTGAGTTGACCCCTTCTCCCGCCCGTAGCGCGTCCTCAAGGAGTGGGAGCAGTCGCTTGCCGACCGACCAGGTGCGTCCCGCTCTCATTCCTTGAAGCGATCGATTCTTACCCTCTTTGCGCCCGCAGAGAGCGTCAAGCGGAGCACGCAGGGCAAGGTTGCCGCCGCGACGTGCGCCACCTCTGCCGAGTACCTCAAGCCGCTGTTCAAGTCTCTCCGCAAGCGTGTGCGTCCTTTGACCCCACCCCCTCTCTGGTTCAACACTCACGCTTCTCCCGCGAGCAGGAGCTCGAGCCAGACGTCCTTCAGAACATCGCCGAGATCACGCACAACATGCAGAAGCGCGAGTACCTCCGCGCAAACGACGCGTACCTGCGCCTCTCGATCGGAAACGCGCCTTGGCCCATCGGCGTCACCATGGTCGGTATCCACGAGCGCAGCGGACGCGAAAAGATTTTCAGCAACAACGTCGCGCATGTGCTCAACGACGAGACATCGAGGAAGTACATCCAGAGCTTGAAGCGGTTGGTGCGCCCTCTGTCTCTCTCCTTTGCGTTTGTGGAGGGTACTGACGATCCGTGCTCCCCCGCAGCTCACTTTTGCGCAGGCCGTCCGCCCACCCGACGATGTCTCCCAGAAGTGCGTTTCTCTCCCGCTTGGTCGTGCCGGCCGCGGCCGCGGCGTAGAAGGTCTCCGGGCACCAATGCTGATGCATCTTGCGCAGGATGGGCTAATTCTCCGCGCCACGTCCCCCTCTTCTTCGACTCCGTTGTTACCGCTCCCGATCCCCGTGTACTCCTCGCAACCGCAATCCGTCGTGCTTGTTGTCCTCCGCCACATCAGCTCTGATGTGAGCTCACCATCGAAAGCTGCCTCTTTTCAAAGCTGCGGCAAGCGTCCCGAGGGAAAGCCAGGGTCGAGGATGTCGCCTTCATGAACTCAAGGGCTTGGGCTGCAGCGTCGGCCTCGGTGTAGGGCTCGATCTTGAGGAATTCGGCTGAGGCTGGGGGAAAGACTGCTTGGCAGGCGGACAGTAGGAACTAGCGGAGGGGAAAAGCCAGCGGCGGACAAGCGCAAGCTCTGGAGCCGTGCGAGCAAGCGAGGGCAGCTCCTCCTCACAGGCACCTGTTAACGAATGCGAACCACCAACTTCGAGAAGGCGAACGGGCCGGGGTGGTTGAAGAACGTCTGAGCGCACCTGCCCAGTGACTTGCGCGCTACAATATCAGCGTGTCAGCTCCCGTCCTCTGCACCGTCGAGGTACGCTCCGTTAGGCCCGTCCACACGGGGATTCCCGGGGGAAGCGACTCGAGGGAGTGGAGAGCTGGAAACGTGTGAGAGAAGGGCGGGACAGTCTGCCCGCGTAGCCAGATCGCAGCAGGAGCGTTCGAGCGAGACGCACACAGGCAGAGCGAAAGCAGCGGGGCAGGTCGGTTCCAAGGGGGACGGGGCGATGAGGACGTGAGGACGAGAGGTTGGCACACCTTCAGCTCGCCGCGCTGCTCGAGACGATCAGCTAGTACGTGCAGCTGCTAGCACACCCTCTAATACCTCAAGAGCCGCCATGGCCTCGGCAGACGCGCTTCTCCTCCTCCGCGGCGCCCTCTCGTCCGGACAGCCCATCTCGCTCCTTGCCGCCGACGGCACAGAGGTGTTTGACCTCAAGGACTGCACCGACATCTCCTTCGGACAGGGCCGCACCTTCCCCAAAACCGCCCCGACCCGCTTCCTCTCGGCTCCTGCGTCCTCCGTCGACGATCCCGCCGCGCCCACCTACGACCTCCAGACCCTCCTCCTCGCCTTCAACGAGAAGGACACCGCCCTCGGACAGTACCTCCGCAATGCCCAGGCCGCAGGCGTCGCTTTCGTCTCGGCGACCGACCGCCGCGTCGTGATCGAGTACCTCCGGGGCAGCGGGCCCACTGACGGCCCCGAGAACCGCGTCCGTTCCCTCCCCGGCGCGGCCAAGCGCCCTGCAGACGACGAGGCGGGCGGTGCAGCGGCGGAAGGCGCAGGCGCAGCGGCGGGCCAGGCGCCCCCGCAGAAGAAGCAGCGCTACGTCCCGAACCGCGACGACCAGGACAAGGTCAAGCGCATGCTCCAGATCATCGAGGGCCCAATGTACGGACACGTCGTCGGACCCAACGAGACCAAGCTCGAAAAGTCGGGCGGCGCGTACCACAACCGCGAGACGGTTCTCCGCGGCGAGCGCATCAACGTATGTTCCTCCTCTCGCCTCTCGTGCGTATGGTCATAGCTGACCTGCTTGCACGCCCTCAGAACTTTGACTCGGTGCGCGCGATGGTGGCGCCGCGGCTGAAGGCGCTCAAGGACGACCCGGCGCGGAAACAGGCGGCGCAGCAGGCGGCGCCGGCGCAGAAGGTCCCACAAAAGAAGAAGCAGCAGAACCCGATCATCATCATTTCGCCGTCGTCGACTGCGCTCATCACCATGCATAACGTCAAGGCGTTCCTCGAGGAGGCGAGGTACGCCCCGCTCCTCTTCCCTCCTTGCCGCGCTTCTCGCTTATTCCCGCACGTCGCGCAGGTTCGTCCCGTCGGAGGAGGCGCGCCGGATAGCAGCAATGGAGAACACGTCCTCGGCGGGTGTTGTCGAGGACGTCGTTCTCGTCAACCACGCGCGCGCGTCGGCGTCGAGCGCACCTGGGACCGAGACGCGCAAGGCGCGCTACTTCATCGTTGACAGCGTTGAGGCACTGAGCAAGTTTGGCGGGGGCAAGCTTGACGAGGCATGGTGCGTGCTTCTCCGTCACTGGTCAATGGCGAGCGAGCTCTAACGGAATGACACGCGGGCAGGGAGCGTGTGGTGTGCGTGATGACGACGGGGCAGGAGTGGCAGTTCAAACCGTACAAGTGGAAGGAGCCGAAGGAGTTGTTCCACCACGGTGCGTTTCCGCCTCCACACGGATGGAGCGAGACTGACCTCTCCACCGGCGCGCAGTCAAGGGCGTCTACCCGCAATGGACGACCGACCCGCCAAATTCGAAAGTCAAAAGTTGGAACGTGAGCGAGCTGAGGGTGCGCATCGCCTCGCCTCCTCCCAGCCGAGTGCCGCTGACACCGCCCATCTACAGATCGACCCCTCGAAGCGGCACACGGACAAGTCGCTTGTGGCGGACTTTTGGCGGACGCTCGAGGGGTGGATCGGAGCCAACAAGCCGTGGGTGTCGTACTGAGCTGGGAGGGAGGGCGGTGCTTGCAACGCTGCTTGAACAGGAGACGTGCGCAGCTCAGGCGCAGAGACGCGTCCTTCGCAGGAGGTCCGTGAGTCTGGGGCAAGCGCGAACGGCGGCTTGGCTCGCCCAGTGCTCGTCCTTCTCCTGTTCGCCGTGCTAGTTGTTCGCGATTCATCGTGCTGTCTCTGCGCCGCTTCCGTGCGGATCTCACGAGCTCACCGGCGCCGGCCCCATCTCGCGACTCGACGCGCCGCGACGGGACGAACCGACGGGCGATCTTCGCTTCTCAGCCCGTGCGCTGCTTTCTCGCGCTGGCTGCACGCATTTAGGTGCAGGATGCCCACACCGCGCACTCCGCGCATGTCGAGCACCGCCAGCGCGTCGCCGTTCGACCTTCTCCCGCGCCTAAACATCTCGTCTCCGTCCGCATACTCCTCGGGGCTCTCCTCGCCCGCGCACGGTGCCGGCACCGGCGCTTCCGAGCCGCTCCTTCCGCGGTCATACACTGGCGCGACCTCCTCCCGTCCCGGCTCGGCCTCCCCGCGCGGCGTCCTCCCCGTCCGAAGCGCCAGCGCCAGCGGCTCCCTCACGCCCACCTCTCCCGCCTCGTCGACCTCCTTCCCGCCGTTCGTCCCTCCATCAAAAGCAGCTCGCCTCGGCGCCTCGAAGCGGTGGGCCGTCCTCCTCGCGCTTGTGGTCGTGTTCGCGCTCGCGACCCTCGGCGGGGGCAGGAGCGACGACAGCTACGCGAGCAGTGTGCGCGAGGGGTGGCGCGCTGGCGTGCAGGGTGTCAAGAGCTGGGCGGGCGGGCGGTGGCAGGCTGTGGAGCCGGGCGGCGCGGGCGGCGGAGAAGGGGGAGGGAAGGCGGATGCCCCGATACCGCCGCTCGTCGGGCTGCAGGAGGTGGATGAGGCCGCGCAGGATGAGCAGGAGACAGTGAAGGAGGAGAAGTTGCTGGACCAGCTTGAGGAGCAGGCTCTGGGCGCAGCGGAGACGCCTACGGCGGAGGTCGAGGCGGTGGAAGGGCATGCGCCCGCGCCGCTTGCGGAGGAGCCGGTGCAGGACGTCGATGTGGAGGTCGTTGAGGCGGATTTGGCGCCCCCCGCACCCGCCTTGAATGTCAACCCTTATCCGCGACCACCGCCTCGAGACCCGAAGGTCCTCACCCAGATGCGCTTCCTCTCGTTCGAGAACCACTCTGGGTTCCACAACCGTACGTTCCTCTCCCATCTTTCTGAGGAGCGCACTGACGCTCGCACATGCAGAGCGCAAGTCGCTCGTCAACGCCCTCACCCTCGCCCACCTCTTGAACCGCACCCTCCTCCTCCCGCCCGCCCGCCTCGGCTCGCCCATCCCGTGGGAGGCTGACCCTAAGTTCCGGGTCTACTTCTCCGAGCGCTGCAAAGCCGGTCTTGAACCGGGCAAGCCGATTGCGACTACCAACAACGCGCACGCGATCATGGCGGGCGAGGAGTGCGAGGACCCCGCCAAGTGGACTTACACGAGCTGGGACTGGCTCGTTTCGCGCGACCTGCTTGCCGGCCGACTGCTCATCGATCGGTGGAACGCGTCGCACGCGTGGTTCACCACGCCGGTCGAGGACGGCGGGCTCGGTCTCCGCGAGGACGAGGTCCACCGATTCGACGACCGTGACCGGCGTTCGTACCAGGTTCTCGATGCGCCCGATACGCCGATGGACAAGAACCTCTTCACCTCGCGGGTCGAGCTCGACGATCTGCGCGACGAGACCGGCCTTGGCGGGAAGCGCCTCCTCCAGTTCGGTAGCCTGTTCTCCGGCGCACGGACCAAGTTCGTCAAAAGCGAGAACCGCGACGTCCTCCTCGAGTACACGAACAAGCTCATCCTCCAGAACGATGGGCTCGACGTTGTCAGCGACAAGATCCGCGACCAGCTGGGGTCGTACGTCGCGGCGCATGCACGTGTTGGCGACGGCATCTTCAAGGTCCGCGTCACACCGCTCTTTTCTCATGTTGGCTACTGACACTTTCGCCCGTGCGCAGTCGAATGCAAAGCTCAACATGCAGAAGGTCTTTCACGTGCTCACGCACGACATCCTCGGCATGAAGGAGGCGCAGGTCAGGGTCCTCCTCGCCGAGGCCGACGGCCCGCCATCGCACAAGTCGGCACCGAATGGCAGCGACGGTAGCGCGAAGAAGGTCCCGCGCGCCTTCGGCGCCCCGCCACTCTCGCTCGCTGCGCGGGCCGGCGCGTCTGACTCCTGGGACGACGAAGAGAAGGACGAGGCCGACAGTCCCTTTGCCGATGGCGGCGATCGCCCACGCTCAACGGCCCTCTCCTTTTCCTCGGCGCCCGCCGCACTCGACCGGCGCGCGCTCAAGGGCGGCCCGTCACAGCCGCTCGCGCCGACGCTGCATTGCCGGCGGCCTCTGCACGATACCAAGACGGCGCCGCATCTCGCGCCGCTGAACACGCCGCTGTACATCGCGACGGACGCGCGGAGCCCGACGACAGACGCGGCGCTCGCGCCATTCCTGCGTTGGTTCCCCTGCGTCTTCTTCCTCAGCGACTTTGCCGAGCGGAACGAGGTCAATGATGAGCCTGTGCCGGAGCTGGTCGAGCTTGTTGCGGCGCGGAGCCGAGACGAAGGCGGCGATGGGCCGTGGACGAGCGACTGGGACGGGCAGGCGATGGCGAAGTACTTGTACCCATTCCTGGAAGCCGAGGTGCGTCTCCTGCTTTCCCCAAGTTCGCTAGAGCGGACTGACCCGCTCACGTGCGCGCAGATCGCCGCACGCGCTGTCGAGGTAGCCGGCACGCCATCGTCGACCTTCTCGGGGTATGTGCGCGGGATCCTCCATGAGGCGTACAAAGCCGACGGCAATGTTGCGGGGTGGAGCAAGAGCAGTTAAGGTATATACTGCCTTGCCTTGTCTGCTAGCGAGCGCTGACCGGCTCAGGACAGGCTCGCAGGTCGACCTCACCTGCTTAGATTCATCGGCACCCCCTGCTGCCGCACACTTCTTGCCGAAATTGTAGACAGAGGTGCGCATTCTCTCACTTCGCCGCAGCCATCTCGGCCGCCTCCGCCTCTGCTGCCAACGTCGATGTGTTTCACCCGAGCATGCCCCTTGCTCCACAACCCTCGCTTCTTGACCTCAGCGATAGAGTGGCGTAGTTATCGCGGCTGACGTGAGCGATCTCGCGCAGCGCAGAGCGCCGTCCTTTCGCCCGAGTCGCGCTTTCACGCGCAACCCTCCCCCACCTCGTACCTATGCATTTGCCTCGCCTTTTTGCCTTGTTGTAGCTTCTACGCTGTTTTGCTCTATCGCGGCGCCTGCTGTGCAATCTGCCGCCATTCTCTACGGCGTCTCGCGAGCAAGCCGCGGTCCTCATGAGGGTCGGCCAGCGCGAGATCACGACTGACCAGGAGGACGAGATGCTCGCTTTCGGGCGCATGGCTGCCATCGGGGCAGAACAGGAGTGACGCCCGAGAGCGGCAAAGCCGATGAGGGCCAGCCCAAGGAAGGAGAGAGGGCTGCGGGAACCCCACATTGGATCGACACGTGCAACTTCGGAGTGACGACGACGACGTCTCCTCGACGCGGATCCTCCCCAAGGTGCGGCCGGGGAGAGGCTGCTCGCTCTTCCCTTGCTTTGAGCGCAGTCTGCGCAAGCGATCTTACCCACACCTGCACGCTCGACCCGCCGTCGCCGGACGACTTGATCAACCCCGCACTTTCCTCGTCCCGCGTCGTCGACCTTCGCAACTCGCTGCAGAGCCAGCAACTCGGGCAGCCAGCTTCGCCTCGTCCCCTCTTTTCCAGAACACTCATCCCGAGCCGCTCCCCGTCGCGGACAAATCCCGCGCCGCCCGATCGTACTGCAGCGAGGCGGTGCTTCTCCCGTCGACGTCCAATTTCCGTTTTACCTCACTTTTGCCTCCCGACCTCGTCAGCGCCGACAACGTCGTCAGCACGCTCAGGCGCATTCACCTGCAAGACGTACATGTCCACCACCCGCGCCACAACCCCCCTTGACCCGACAGGAACGACGAGCAGCGATGCGGCGACCGCGGCGACGGGCGCGCGGGAGGCCGCTCCTGCTCGCTCAAACGGCGAAGGCATCGAGGAGGCCTTGCAGGAGACGCTACAACCGACGGAGCCGGGCGACGGTGAGGATGCGCTTCGGAGAGCGGAGGTCGAGGGCAGGTCAGGTGCGCTCCTCGTCGTCGTCGCCCCCTCTCCGCCGAACTTATAAAGCTTACCAGGTCCTCCGGTAGGCCTCAAGCTGGCGATTCGGCCGCGCATCCCGCCTACAGGCTTGAACGGGTCGTCTCGTCCGTCGCTTCACAGCATGCAGAGCTCGTTCGCGACGACCTATTCGTCCAGGTCGCCCGCTAGCCGGACTACGTCCAACACGAGCATCGCCAGCGTTGTACGTTATCCTCCGTACCATAGCGAATGCGGGTCGTAGCGCTCACCTTGCTTCGGCAGCACGACTCGCTTCCTAGCACGGCCTCCGTCGCTCCCAAGAGCGCCCCGCACTCGCCGCACATGCAATCGTACGCTCCTTCCTACCCGTCGTCTCCCAACATGCCCCGGGTATCGCAGACGTCGGGCTACGGCGCCTCGCGCTCGCCTTCCTTGTCATCTGAAAGCGCCTACCCCAATCTCGCGCCCTTTCACCTCGGCGCGCCCGCTGCCGCCATGCCCGCGTTCTACCCCTCGCCGTACCCGGCTAGCGGCGCTCCGTATCCAACCCAGGGCATGCCGCCACGACCATCCTCCGCGAGCGCGCCGTACGCTCACCCCGGAGCGCAAGCGTCGCCGCAGGTCAGCTTCATCCACCCGTTCGCAAGGGTCGATCTCGCCTACACACGGTTCGCGAGCACGCCGTATGGGCAGCCGCATACCTGGCAGCCGGCCGCGGTGGCGCCGGCGGCGCCGGCAGCGCCCGTCCGCCCGCCAAGCGGGCACGGCAGCGAAGGTTTCACCATGTACAACGAGAACGGCACCGCCGTTCCGGGCGTTGCGTACGGCTACGGTCAGCCATACGGCCCGCAGCCCGTCTGCTTCTACCCGCAGCAGGCCGTCGCGGGCGGATTCACTTACCCTCACTTCAACCCCTCCGGCCCGGTGAGCGCACCTGGTACCGCCGGCTATCCGCACGCTCCACTGGTCCCCGCCCCCGTCCCGCAACGCTTCCCCTCCGACCCGTCTTCCTCTGGGCATAGCAACAATGCCGTCCCGCCGCAGTACTGGCCGCAGACCGCCGTCGCCGTCGGGCAGGAGCCGCTCCAGTACCCTATCTCTTCAGCCCGCTCCAGCGTATCTTCGCATCCCTCCTCTGTCCCCTCTTGGCCCACGGCCGGCCCGCATCCGGCACGACCCGTCGTCCTCCCGCCACCGCCTCCCCCACTACCACCCGCTCCACGCCGAAGCATAAGCACAGGCATGGCGGCGGGCTTCCCGGCGTCACCCCTTCACGCACAATCCCCGTACGCCACCCTTCCGACAGTCGGCGAGTCTGGCAACTCGTCGGGCGAGCGCACTTCGCTTGGCTCACCCGCCGTCCCCGCCGGGCCCGCGGCGTACGCAAGCATCTCGCCGACGAGTATAGGCCCGGAGATCAGCCCGACGAGGAGCAGCATCCCGCTCGGCATCTCGCCCATCGAGCAAGGCGCATGCCCGTTCAAGCGGAGGGACCTGCCCCGACCGCCGACGCACTCGCCACATGCCCTCTGGTGCGTCTGCTTCTCCTTCTCCTTCACGAGTAGCAGTGCCAACGCGCCTCGCGCCTGCAGGGTCGGCAATGTTCCGAGCGACGCGAGTCACGCTGAGCTCTGGCAGTTCTTCCAGACCCGCCCGACACCGCGAATGTGCGGTGTCGTGCTTAGCCCGACGGCCTCGCCGCACATCGACCTGGACTCGAACGGCGTCGAGTCGATTCACCTCATCGCGCGCTCGAACTGTACGTGCTCGCTGTCTTCCTTTCTCCGGTTGACCTTCCTAACTCGCGTTCCTGCCCGCAGGCGCCTTTGTCAACTACCTCACGCCGCTGCACCTCCGGCACGCGATCACCGTCTCGAACAACTTGTCGCTGCGGCCGGACGACCCGCGCGCGAAGAAGCTGGTGTGCCGCGTGCGCGCGCACGGGGACGATGCCCGCACGGGCGTCGGCGCGCAGCGCCTCGGCGGCATGCACAAGGCGTTTGTGCGGGAGCAGCAGGTACGAATGGCAGAGGCCCGGAGGGAGATTGCGCGTCGCGAGAGCGAGTCGCGCGAGGAGGGCGGGGAGGGCGCGAAGGATGAGGAGCGTGAGAGCGTCGGCCCGTTGAGCCCGCTCAGCGAGGGGCGGAAGGAGCGCGAAATGAGCCTCGCGAGTATAAGGAGCGGGAGCACGACAAGCAGTTTCTTGGCTAAGCATTTCGAGCGGCGGTGTGTCTATCTGCTTTCCCCTTCACCTCACTCTCGCTGATGCACTGCCCCCATCCGCAGGTACTTCATCCTGAAGTCGCATAACGAGCAGGAGCTTCTGCGGGCGGTGGAGACCGGGTCATGGGCAACGCAAGCGCATAACGAGGTTCGTTCCCACTCCTCTTCTCTTGGCCGCAGGGCAGAGCTGAATTACCCGCACCCACAGCCCGTTCTGCACCAGGCGTTCCGCACGGCCCGCAGCGTCTACCTCATCTTCGGCGTCAACGGTTCGGGCTGTTGGTTCGGTTACGCACGCATGGTCGGCCCGATCGCGGGCCAGTCGGCTTCGACGGGCTCGTCGCGACTCTCGCTCTCCTCGCGCGCCGAGCGCTCCTCGACGTCGACCGAGCTTCGCCTTTCATCCGCATCGCAGACCATCCTCGAGGAGCCTGAAGCGGGCGTCTCCCCGCTCGAAGCGCTTGCTGCCCGCCCGCCACTCATCTCGCCGTCGGAGCACCGCTTCGCCGCGCAGTCGCCGCAGCAGGTCACGCCGTCTTCCACAACGCCCGGGTCGAGCTCGACCTCCTATGCCGGCAGGCTCGCCTCGGGCCTGTCGGGATCGGGCGGGCGCGGCTTCACCCCGCTTGCGTCGCCCGCGAACGCACCGGGCGCGCCGCCGCGCACGCCGCAGAACGCGCCCTCCCCCCTTGGCGCGGGCGGGTCTGCACCCGCTGCGCTTGCTCGCCCGCCGACGGGCGACGTCCCCCTTGCAGCGCAGCGCGCGATGAGCCGCGAGCAGGACCTCGTCGCGCGCGAGACGGCCGACAGGCTGCACCTCCCGCCTGCTGCGGCCGAGGCTGCGCGGCGGGCGGCGAGCCTCGAGAGCGGGATGCAGAAGCGCGAGAAGGACGCGGTGAGCAGCACGGGGGCGAGGAAGGGCGACGAGGAGGACGCCGGCGAGATGGCGAACAGCCCAAGGAAGGGGCTCATTGCTAAGGCGGCGGAGGCGCGGAATGCAAGGCTGGAAGTGATGGAGACGGCGAAGGCGGCAAACGCGCCGGACCCGTCCGAGACCGCGACCGAGACGAGGTGCGTGGCGCGCCGTGCTCCGTACTGGACGACGAGCTGACCTCGTGCCTTTTGCCCGGCTGCCCGCAGGCCAGGCATCCCGCGCAGCACCTCGTGGGGCCAATCATTCGCGATCGAGTGGATCAAAGTGTGCGTGCCTCCCGGCCCCCTTCCTTCCGCTCCACTTGCTGAGTACGGGCTTCCCCCGCTACTCGCAGCGGGTCGCTCCCCTTCTCGCGCACGCGCCACATCCGCAACTCGTTCAACGGAAACCGGGAGATCAAGATCTCGCGGGGTACGCCGCGCCCTTTCGCTCGTCCTTGTCCGAGAGAGTAGCAACCGCTGACAGGGTGCGCGCAAAAACGGTAGACGGCACCGAGGTCGAGCCCGCGGCGGGCGAGCTTCTCCTCAGCGAGTGGTGGCGCACCTCCACCTCCTCGTCGGCGTCGTCTCCCGCCTCAGAGGTCCCGCACCGCCCGGCGAGCCCGCAGCCTGTGCTTGGCGGCGGCAGCGGCGGGGCCGACAAGTCGCTCGGACCGGAGCTGCGCGCCGAGGTCGAAGAAAAGGACGGCGGCGGGGAGCCGGCCAGCGCGTAGAGCGCGCGAGGGGATGAGCCGTTCTGTTGGAGATTGAAGGAGGACAGACGAATTGTCGGAGGCGGAGGAGGAAGGAGGAGAAGATACCGACCCACCCGAATGATACCCCCCGCCTCTGTTTGTGCGACACACACCATACACGCCTGCATCGCATTCTCAGTTCCACATCCATCACAAAGAAGAAAATACAGTCCCTGTTGCGCGAGAGCTTGCGCATGCACGTCTACAGCGGCCCCTCGGCGCCCTTCCTCCCTTGGGCCCCCCGCGCACGCGCAGGCGGCTCGTCGTCGTCCGCATCGTCGCCCAGCCCGAAGATCTCGTCCTCGACCGCGCTCCACGGGTCGCGCGCCTCGCGTCTACTCTGCGCCCTCGGCGGGCCAGGCCGGCCCTCCGCTGCATCCCGCGCGCCCGCGCCCGCCCCTGTGCGGCCCTCTTCCATCTCGCGCTCGTCGCGTTCCATCAGCGCCGCCTCCTCCTCGTCGTCCTCGTCGTCGCTGATCTGATCCAGCGTGGAGTACAGCCGGCGGAGCTCGGCGGAGCGGCGCGCCTCGCGGGCGAAATGGTGCGAGAGGGCGAGCGCGAGGGAGGACCCGAGGAGATTGGCGAGGATATCGCCCGGTTGGAAGGTCTTGTAGGGGAGGAGAGACTGGAGGATCTCGGATCCGATGCCGCCGACTGGTTTGCTCCGGGTAGCCTGTCAGCGGGCGCTTGGAGGGGGAGGGAGGGGAAATGGCGCACTGAGCAAGCATACGACGACGGTCGCGATCTCCTTGAAGTAGCGCCACACCCAGACGCGCCTGGCGTGCTCCTCGACGACCCAGCACGCGTAGAAGAGGGCGGTCGCGAGGCCGAAGCAGACAAAGTGGAGGACCTTGTCGCTGAAGGGGACGTCGGGGGGCGCAAGGTGCGTCGCGAGGGTCGGGTGGAAGCCGAGTAGCGAAAGGACGAGGAGGGTCAGGAAAGTGAGAAAGATGAAGGCCTGCGGGCGGTGCGGAGCGTGGTCAGGGGGGGGGTTGCGCCGAGGGTTAGGGAGAGGAAGGGTGCGCACGGGGCGGATGCGGAGGGGAAGGTCTGCGAGGCGGAACGACTTGAGGGACCACTTGCGAAGGTCGCTGAACCCGCGGACCTGTCTGAGCTTGTGCAACGATTGGGCGACGGCGGACGGCCGGTCGCGGGGGAGGCGGATGGGTGCCGGCATGTCGTGCGAGGGGAGCAGCGCGTGCGTCTCAGTCGCGTGGAGGGGTGTGCTCGTAGTGCTCGGCGCGTCGCAGGTCCTTCCCGTGTCGCGTTCACGGAGAGAAGCGCGTCTGGAGATGACGAGGGCGATGAACCCCCCACACGGCGCTGGGACCAGCAGGTGGCTCGTTGCGGTGGTCTAGGCTGTAAGAGCGTCTAGTCCAGCGATCTCCCGCTCGTCTGCCTCGGGAAGGGCGCGGTGGGCGACGACAGCCCCGCCGTCTCGCCGGGTCGTCGAGGCTCGCCCTCGTCTCCACCGGCAACCTCGCGTTAGAGACAATGTTGCGCGGCAGACTGCTCCAGGCTGCGACGCAGGCGGTAGCCCACGCACGCAAACCCGCCCCCGCGCTCATCCGCCCTCTCTCGACTGCCCCCTCCTCCGTCCCTCCCTCTCCCGCGTCTGCGCCCCGGCACCCGCACCAGCAGCCGCAAGACCCTATCCAGTCGAGCGAGACCACACAGGATGCCCTCTACGCCCAAGCCGGGCCCTCGGCGTCTACCAGCGCAGGAACCGGCGAGCCCTTCCCCTACTCCCAGCCCCTCGCTTCCGAGCGTCCCGCCCCTTCTCCCGCGGACACACCCGCCGCACCCGCACAACCGTCCCCGCCACCCGTCCTCGAGCCCGAGCCGCTGCCCGAACCGCCTGTCGCACCTGTCGCGAGGGTTAGGAAACCTGTCGGCGCGTTCCGAGGAGGGTGCGCTTTCATTCGTCTGCTCTTTGGCCGGAATGCGCGATTCATCAATTCCGACGTTGCTGGGACTGCACAGGCTTATCGGCTTCCTCCTTGGCCTGACGACTGTGGGCGGGTACGGCTACTTCCGCCTCCTCGACGACTACGCCAAGGCAAGCGCGACGCTCCTCACCAGCGTCGAGGAGCTCAAGGGCAGCACTGAGCAGGTGCGTCCATCTATCCTTATCCACAACTTACCCACTCACCCGCCTCGCACACGCAGATGGCCTCGCACCTCTCGCGCATCACCACTCTCGAAGCGGCGCTCGAGAAGCTCGCCGGCTCGGCGGCAACACAGACCGAGGTCGCGAGCCTCCGCGCAGAGTACCGCAAGCTCCTCGAAGCCGAGCATGTTGACTTGCTCTCGCTTAAAGCGCATGTGTGGGGAATAGGTGCGCTGCGGCCCGCACACCGGTTGCTGCTGCTCTCGAGAAGGGAGAAGGGGGCTGACCCCTCTCGGGTATTCGCCTGTTGTGCGCACACAGAGCAGGACCTGCGCAACCTCGCGAAGCGGGACACGAGCGTGCGGATCTGAACGGGTCGACGACGGGCTTAGACCCTCATCGGCGAAGCTGCAAAAGCATGCGCACTTACAGCCAACCGTACGGAGAGGCGCAATTTGCTCGCTGCTTCCGCCTGCGAAGCCTGAGGGCGAAGAAGCGGTAGCTACAGATTCAATCGCTACAGACGAGTCCAACTCGGGGAGTCCAGCTCGGAGTATCTACACTCTCCCTCGGATCACTCGATGTCCGCCTCTTCCGCACAGTCCACACTCACGACCCAGCCAACCTTCCCGGCCGCCTGCGCGAGGACGACCTTCTCCTCTTTGAACGCCGACTCGGGCGTCTCCTCCTCGTCGTAGTCCTCGCTGTCCTCCACCTCCTGCTCGTCCTCCTTGAACAGCTGCGCCACCTCGGCCTCCTCCTCTGCGTCGTCAACGTCCACCGCCTGCTGTTCCTGCTGCAGCTCCGCAGCAAGTTTCTTCCCCTTCCTCCCCTTGTCCAGCCTGCCGTCGCTGCTCTCGCCCTCCTCCGCTTCGTACATCCAGCGGTAATCCTCGCCCCGCCGCGCCGCCTCCTCGTCCGAGGAAGCAGAGGAAGAGGACCACGGCGCCACGCCCGGCCGGCCCTGCGGCGGCGCGCGCTTCCACGGCCGCCACCACGGCTTGTCCTCCTTCACCTGCTCCTGCTGCGCGGCAGCCACGGAGGGAGAGAGCGAGGGCTGGTCCAGGTCCAGGTCCAGGTCCAGGTCTCTGAACGAGTCGGACGCGGCGAACGACGAGTAGGTCGCGGCCCTCGCGGTGGTGGTGGGAGGGGCGTGGCGGGCGCCTGTCGCGGTCGCGGTCGCGGACGCCGTTGCCGACGATGAGGGGAGCGAGGCGGAAGACGCCTTGACGCGCTGCATCCCGCCGTGCCAGTTGGCCTTGGCGCGGGCCGTCTCGCTCGAGGCGCCAGCGGCAGAGGCGAGAGAAGAAGCGAGCGAGGTGCCGTTCTTCGCCTTGGCGGCGACGGAGGAGAGCGCCGAGGTGGTGTTGTGCAGGGTGCTGTTGAGCGAAGAAAGGACAGAGGAGGAGGCTGAAGCGGAGAGTGGCGAGGTGGACGACGAGGATGAGAGCGGGACGACGAGCGCGCTGAGGCGCCGGCCGTAGACGCAGCCGGTGTCAAGGCCGATGCTGCGTGGCCGGGTTGCTCAGCCCGTTATATCGCAACGCAAAGGAATTGAAGGGAAGGAAAGAGGACGCACGAGTGGTCCTGGACCTGCAGTCCCTGCCCAGCCCAATGCCCATACACGACGCCGACCTGCTCGCAATCGCGCTCTCCGTCCGCCTCCTCGGCTCTCTCCTTGCACTCCTTCATCCCCTCCTCCCACACCGCCCACCACGGCTGCGCGCCCCTGCCCGCCTTTCTCCCCTTGGCACTGACAGCCCACTCGCCGCTCCCCGCGGGCCCCTTGACCCCGTGCGCGTTGTGCGCCGCGCCGCGCGCGTGCGTCAGGCTGCGCATGTTGAGGAGCGTGAACGGCGCGGTGTTGAGCTTTTCGAGGAGGAGCGCCGTCCGCGCCGAGTGCGTCGAGAGGAGGCGAGCGAGCGACGACGACGGCGAGAACGACAGCGGCGTCGTCGAGTCCATCGAGGCCGGGAGCGTGCTATTCGCCTTCGCGGTGGAGGCGGGCGAGATGCGCGCAAGTGTGCGGTCCAGAGACAACCAGGGTACCATCCCCGCATGCACGACGTAGCTCTTGATCTCGTCTACGTACAGTGTCAGCGGCAACTGCGCGAGGTACGCCGCGTCTGCGGCAGAGAGGTGCCGCGCGATCTCGAAGTGCTCGCCGCCCCACTCCCACCCGTCGGGGATGGCGAGACCGAGCTTGAGAGCCTGCGAGGCCGAGAGGGACGGGTCGAGGTGCGCGTACTGCGCGCCCAGGAGCGCGCCGGACGAGTCGTACGTGCCCGCGGAGGGAAGCGACGACGCGGTGCGCGAGGCTGAAGCCGCGCCGGTCGCGGACGCGCGGGCGGCCGAGGACGAGCGCGTACTGCTGGTCGATGGGGACGAGGACGGGGTGAGCGAAGTTGGACGGCCGAACGGCCTGCGCGCGCCAGTCGTTGTCGTTGGCGCCGGCGAGACGGTCTCGGTCGCCTTGTTGAGCGCGGACGAAACCGCGCTGGCCTTGCTTGACGCGCTACCCGCGGTACCGCGCTCATCATCAAATGTGCCGTAGCGCAGCTCGTCGTACTTCTCCTCCGCCGCAAAGTCCTCCTCCAGCTCCGCCTGAATCTCCGCGACGCTCGGCGTACCAGCGTCCGCCTCACCGCTGTCGTTCGTACCGCCCGTGAGCCAGCTCAGCCACCCGCGGCGGACCTTGCGCATGCGGGGCGCCGCCGTGTATCCCCCAGAGAGCTTCGCCGCGCCGCCCTTAGCGGCGCTCTCGGCATGTGCGGCAACTTTGCCGGCGCGGGAAGCGCCCGCCTGCGCTGCACCCTTGACCGTAGCAGCGACCTTGACGACCGAGTCCTTCGCAGACGACGAGGACGCAGACGCGCCGGACTGGTCGAGCGGGCCGTAAGCCTCCATCCACATGCGCCACTCGAGCACGCGCTGGTCGTGGTTCCCGCGGACGCCGCGCGCACCGAGCTTGCGCAGGAGCGAGACGGTCGCAAGGCTGTCGTTCAGGGAGGACTTGCCGACGAGGTCGCCGACGTGGAGGAGGGTGTCGGACGAAGGCGAAAAGGAGAGGCGCTTAAGAAGCGAGAGCAGCGAGCGGTGCGTGCCGTGAAGATCGCCTGCGGGAGTGTGCGGATAAGCAGCGGGTACAGATGAGAACGGAGGAGGACGCACCGACGACGATAAGACGCCCTTCAGAACCCTTCGTGAGAGACGGGAGGAGCGACGAGCCGGAGGAAGGCGTAAGGGAGGGGAGCGTCTCATGCCACTTGTATGCCGCGAGCGTGCCGTTGTCAAGCATCTGCGAGACAAGGTGGGTTGCGGCAGCAGAAAAGGTGCCGACGGCAATGGCGTCCTTGTACGACGAGGTGGACAGCTTGGCGTCCTTGTCGTCGTGCTCGCTGGCGAAGTCCTCGTCGGTAGGGTAGTCGGCGTCGTCGTCGTACGCTCCCTTGTAGGCCGCGTTGGTCGCCTCGGCCCACTTACTCGTCGCGGTTGCGTACTTCTCGCCGGTGACGCTCGTCGCCGTGTCCCACTTATTTTCCGCCTTGAGCCCGCTCGCGGCCTCCATCGTCGCTTCGGCCTCGGCGACAGCGGACGACAGCGACGAGCGCCACCAACCTGGCTTGTACGCGTCGAGCCAGCTGTCCTCGCCCCCTGCGCTGGGCTCCGAGTCGCGCAGGAAGAGGTACCAGACCGCACCGCCTACAGACCCGCCGAGAAGCGCCATCAGTACGAGCTTGACGATCCAGCCGCACCGGCCGCGGCGCCTGCGAGACCCGGTGTCGACGCTGCGCCAGCCGAGCGCGCCGCCAGAGCCGGGGCGGTCGTACCGCGTCGTAGGGATGAACGCCTCTTTCTCCTCCAGCTCCTCGAGCTCGTCCTTGGCCGGGCGGGTATTGCCTGCCGCGAAAGAGCCGCTGCGCACGCGCGGGGTGGCGGAGGCATACGATTCGGTGATGTCGCCCGGCGCGCCGGTGACGGGGGCGTACAGCGCAGCGGAGGAGCCGCGACGGTGCAGGCCGGCCATGGAGATGGCGCTGGTATGGTGCCCGCTGCTGAGGTTGCTGTTCTGTTCTCGGTTTGTCTGTAGAACGACGGCGCCGTCGGACTTGGGCGTCAGGGGGTCTCGGGACGGGAGCGGGAGGAGGGGGAGACGCACGGCGCTATGTGGGGCTGCTCAGCAGGCGAGGTGCTTTTGACAGTAGCAGAGAGACTGAAAGCGCGCTCAAGCAGCAGCAAGCGGTGGAGGGATAGCAGAAGAGCTGCGAGAGCAGGACGAGGAGCGATGGACGCAAGCCGAGCGAGGGGAGAATGGCTGGCGGGTGGATGTGAGATTGCCCAAGTGGAGCACAAGTGAGTTCATTGTCGGACCCAGACCTGCGCGGGAGCCAGGGGGCGCGACATGTCCGGGAAGAGAAGGGGGCTGGCTGGTCGAGGCCTAGAGGGAGAGCAACTGTATTCAGTTGTATTTCGCATACACCGCCGAATAGAATTGCCCTGCGTCTTACCGCGCTGGCAGCTCCTCACCCTGATTTTTTCTGTAGCCTGCAAGAGTGCTTTGAGACGGTATCGCAAGTCTGCCCGACCCTGAGAAGGCTTCTCGAGATTACGCGCGGAAGGACCCCCGCCTCATCGCTTGCCGGAAGTCGCTCCTCTCGCACACTCGCTCCCGTCACTCCGAGCTCTCCTGCACTCCGACATCCGTCCTTGAGCATAGTCACCATCCCAGTAACCCGCTACCCTGCCTCGAAGAACCCGCCCACCGTGAGTTTGCATCCTCATCGCCTCGAACCCCCCCCCATTTCCCTCGCCATCCTCTCTCACGTCAGCACCGCAGGAGAGAGGCTCGAATGAGGGGGCTATGCATGCAGATCGCCTGAATGCCCTCGAAGTCTACTCCGGGACCCCCGCTGACCGTCCTTCCCTCGCGCACCTCGCCTTCCCCGGACCTTCATCGGCTCGACCCTCGACGTAACCTTGCCTTCGCCCCCCTTCCACCCGACAGAGATGTACCGCCTCGCCTCGCCCGCCGTTTCCGCGTCGCCTGCGCTATGGGCTGCGCGTAGCCGCACCCTTCTCACCCATCCGCGTGTCAGCCTCGCCGCGGCTGCGTCCCTCCACTCGTCGCCCTTTGCCCGCCTCGACGTCGAGCGCCAGTCGCCGCCAACCAGCTCGTACCCGCCGCCGAACCTTACGTCGGCAGCACGGCGGCGGATCCAGCCTGCGTCGGCATCCTCGAGCAAGCAGCCCTCCTCGCAGGGTGCACAGCCTCCTCAGTTCGAGCCGCAGCAGCCGTCCCCGAGTCCTGCTCCGCCCATCTCCCCGCCCGCAACCAATGCACGCCTCCCCAAGCGCCGCATCACCTCGATGAACGAGCTTCCGAAATCGTTCGGCCGCAACCAGATCATCGAGGTGCCCGAGCAGGTCCAGCGCGACCTCGAGGACGTTCTCAAGCACTTTGCCGCGCCCGTTCGCTACGCCTTTGCCTACGGTAGCGGTGTCTTCCGCCAGAAGGGCTACACAGAGAAGGTGCGCCGCCGGCGTCCTGACTTGTCAGCAAGATGTTGACCTCCGCAACCCGATGTATGCCCTCGTCCATTCTCTACGCAGGACAAGCCTCTGCTCGATTTCGTCTTTGCCGTGTCGCACCCGTCGCACTGGCACGCCATCAACATGCAGCAGAATCCGCAGCACTACTCGCTCCCGATGCGCCTCCTCGGCAGCAACGCCGTCTCCTGGATGCAGGAGAAGGGCCTCGGCGCCGAGGTGTGGTTCAATGTTGACGTCGAGGTGAATGGCAAGGTGCGCGGCATTTTGAGTTCGAGGCTCTCCCCAGCAACCTGAGTTGACAGTCCCCCCTCTCTTTGTTACGCTGCGCAGCTTCTCAAGTACGGCGTGATCTCGGTCGATGCGCTGTGCCGAGATCTCCTTGACTGGGAGACCCTCTACATCTCTGGCCGCCTGCACAAGCCGGTGCAATCGTCCAGCTCCTTCCCGCTGCCAATCAGGGCTGACCCTCCAATGGCTCGTAGGTGCGCATCCTGCAAAACGACGCGCGCGTCCGCCTCGCGAACCAGGTCAATCTCGCCTCGGCCCTCCGTACCGCACTCCTCTTGCTGCCCGAGTCGTTCACCGAGATTGAGCTGTTCGAGGAGATCGCCGGCATCTCGTACCGCGGCGACTTCCGCATGCGCGTCGGCGAGAACCCGCACAAGGTCCGCAACATTGTCGCGGCGCAGCTGCCTGCCTTCCGCAGTCTCTACGGTGGGCTCCTCAAATCGTTCTGGAAGTCGGTGCACACGATCGGCGAGGTGCACCCTTCGGCCGAGCACGGCGGCGTCCGCCTCATGCGGCAGGATCTGAGCCCTGCCGTTCGTGCGAGCACCGCCGCGCGCCTGCCTGCCGGCCTGCGCGAGAAGGTCCTTGCGCACTACGAGCGCAAGTGGAATCTCGAGGGTGCGATGCTGCGCGACAAAGAGCAGAAGGCGCACGACGCGCCCGACCGCGCAGAGCACAAGGTCAACCTCGACGTGCAATACATGTGGGAGCGCATTGTCCAGGACGACGAGTTCCACTCCATCATGAACCAGAGTGCGTCCCCCCTGTCTCCCTCCGTCTTCCCTCGATCCGTACTGACGCTCTTTCTTCGCTCGTAGGTCTTTCGCAAATCGTCGCGCGCCCGACGTTCAACCAGTCGCTCAAGGGCATCCTTTCGGCCGGCCCCGTCAAGTCGCTCCGTTACGTCGTCCCCAAGCTGAAGAAGAAGTGGGGCGCGGCGCCCGCTCGGAAGCCCGAGCAGGCGCTCCTCGACGCGGACAAGAGTGGCCGCCAGGCCATCGCCGACGGGAGCATTGCTGAGACCGTGGAGAAGAAGCAGTAAGGGCGGTGGTATGCGCCTCCCGTGGAAGTTCGGTCGTCGTTGTCGTCTTTTCGTCTTTCTCTTCCTCACCCCTTTCCCCCGCCTGTGTGCGCCGCTATCTAGTCGCTGTGCGGCGCGCCGCCGTTCGCTCGTTTGTACCCCCTCTGCCGCCTCATGGACGTTGTGTTCCCATGCATCCCCCCCCCATCGCCCCGTTCGCTCGCACATCGCTGTAGACTGCATCGTAGCATCATCTCCATGCGACTCTTCGTTCAGATCGAGCCGAGAGTAAGCCCTCGGAACGTACCCTCATCCGCGGTCGCGACTCGGGGAGCCCTTCATCGCTTCATCCCCTCCTCGCGTTACGCTTTCGCTTCCCGGCGGTCGATCGCCTCACCGGGTAAGGTCGTACAGCTGCGGCAACGCCCCCTTGCGTGTGAGCGACCCTTCTGCAACGCAGGACTCTGGACTCCCCCCCTTACGCTAAACCTCCTTCGCTCGCGAAGATTCCGCTTGACGTCCCGCCTCGAGCGTCGCTGGGAGTGCTCGAAATCCAGTGCTCGCTTCCGCTTCTTCTCTTCCTGTCCTACGCGTGTGCTTTCAGCCTGCCGTGCTCGTGCTTCGCGCCCTCGGCCTTCTCGTCATCTGGTGCCGACGCCCAAATCTGTCCCTTCCGACGCCATGCACGCCCTCGCCAGTGCGGTTCCGTTTCTTGCGCTCTGTCTCTCTGCCGCCGTCGCCATGGCCGCCTCCTCGATCCCAACCACCGGCAACCGCACTACACTCGCCCCCTCCCTCCAGACCTTCCTCACCACCGGCGCAGGCGCGATCCTCTCCCTCGGCGGCTCGTCTCCCTTCTACGACGAGCGCCGTGTCCACCAGGAGGTGCTCGCGATTGGGAACATCCCTGCCGGGCTGGATACGCCCATCGCCGAGGTCGAGCACACCGCGGTCAGGGGTCCACACGGGACCATCCCGGTGAGGGTGCTCTACCCGAGCAGTGGAGAGGCGCGCAGGAAGAACGGGACCGCCGGGGCGCTCATCTACTTCCACGGGGGTATGTCGAATGTTCGGATCGTCAAGGTCAAGGGTGACGAGCAATCGCTGACTATCGCTCTCTCCCGCCCGAACTTCGCATGCAGGGGGCTATCAGGTCGGCTCAGTTGACGAGTTTGAGCGGGGTCTGCGCATTATTGCCGAGGAGTCGGGAGTGCAGGTGTGTCCAGCTGCTCCTTTCCTTCTTCTCGACGAGCCGCAGTAGTCTGATTGACCTAACTTCGCAGGTCTACGCCGTCGAGTACCGCCTCGCGCCCGAGTTCAAGTACCCCACGCAGCTGGAGGAGTGCGTCGCTCCATCTGCCGCGCACAAACTGCATGCTGCTAACCTTCCCAACCGTCTGCCATAGGTATATCGCCGTCCTGCAGTGGCTCCGCGGGCCCGCCGGCCGCTCTCGGGGCGTCGAGCCCTCGCTCATCGCTGGCGGCGGCGACTCGGCGGGCGGAAACATGTCCGCCGCGCTCACGCTCTGGCTGCGGAACAAGTACAAGGGCGTCGACATGGCGAACCTCAAGGCCGCACTCCTGCTATATCCAGAGGCGAAGCTACCGTTCGAGACGGAGGCGGCTACGGAGAACAACTCGGGATACTACGTGCGTGCTTCTCGCTTTTCCAGGCGGCGATCCGCAAAAGACGGAGTTGACACGCTGGTGCGTCCTGCAGCTCGAGGCGAACGGCATTGGCCGCTTTGCGAGCGACTACCTCCCGCGCGGTGTTCCTCCGTCCACCCCCTACGTGTCCGTCCTTCCGACATCCTCCTTGTTTCCACGCTGATGCTCCCCTCCCGCAGCTCCCCCGGCGCCCAGGCCGTTGCCAACCTCACGTCCCTCCCTCCCGCCGCAGTCATCACTGCAGGCTTCGACCCACTGCGCGATGTCGGCGTTGAGTATGCGCACAAGCTCCAGCAGGCAGGGAACGACGTGCGGTGGTTGCATTACCCGCAGCTGACGCATGCAATCATCCAGGTTCGTCGGTACCTCTTTTTTGCCTCTGCGCGAGCGTGCTGACGCTCCGAGCGGCATCGCAGTTTGGCTACTGGAGCCCGGAGGCGGAGGAAGCGACGAAGGAGATTGGCAAGGCGTTGAAGTCGCTCGTGTACGACTCGTGAAGGTTGGCAATCATCAATGCAATCAGAGGATACACGCTTTAAGGAGACTTGGTCAGAAAGGAGGACAAGAGCCGGTAGAGACAATATTGCCTGGCAGTTTTCGCAGGAGAAGGACGGCACCGAGTGCCCTCGAGAGGCTTGCCGTTCGGTCACTCGCAGGCTGCTCCGTACTTGCAGCAATGCTTTCGTAAGTACTCTGGAGACGCGAAGAAGCGCTGGACGGCTGCAATGCAAGGGACGCTACCTCGCCCGTCAGCCCTGGTTTTTCCTCCGCTTCTTGTCCTTCTTGTCCTTCTTCCCGCCAGCAGCCTTCGCCTCGTCACCCTCAGGCCGGTTCCGCTTGAGCGCCTTGGTCGAGTTCGGGTTCTTGACGCTGACCGTCGACGAGAGGCGGTCCTTGCCTCCCGCGACCTTTGCCGCGACCTGCGCCTCCGCCGCCGCCCACTCGTCCTTCGACCCGCCGATGGCGTACCTGCACAGAAGGATCAGCACACGAACGGTGAGAGAAGCGGGAAGGAGACCTTACTCACTGCTTTAGGTCGAGCGAGTCGATCACCTCGCGCTGCTCCTCCCGCAGCTGCTTCATCACCTCGTTACCCTCCTCCTCCAGCTCCTTCGCCAGCGCCTGCTTGTGGCTCAGCGTCGTCGCAACGCCCGAGTCCGCCGCTGCGGGGAGGATGCGCGCGGCGGCCGCGGCAGCGGCGTCCTCGGTCGGGAGCGAGCGGGCCACGTCCGCCTTGAGCACCTCCTGCAGCGACTTCGTGAGCTTGCGGATGACTTTGACGAAGAGGGCGAGCGTCTGCGCGACGGGGAGCTGCAGCTCGGACTGCAGGGACGGGGACCAAGTCAGCAGGTCGGTCTCTGCCGGACGCAGGAATTAAGGCGCACCTCGATGTCCTCGACCGACTTGCGCTGCAAGCCAAGCGCGCAGAGGATCGACGCCTGCACACCCGAGAGCTTGACGTCCTCGGGGAAGCGGCGGGAGAAGTACAGTCCGGCGAGGGTTGGGAGGAGATCGAGGATTACGTGGTAGTCGAGCATGTTGTTGCCGTACGAGTCGAGGCGCTTCAGGTCGAAGGGGGAGAAGAGGTCGCGAACGTCCGTCGACACGAGGGCTGCGTGGCAGAAGTCATTAGCGGGCGCCGATAGATTGCAAAAGGATGGACTCACTGCGCCGGCCTGCGGCGGTGTCGAGCGTGCTCGCCGCCTCGAGGATCGTCAGCGCGAGGATCGAGCCGAACTCGCGGAACTTGTACGAGAGAAGCGCGATGAAGCGCTTGCGGAAGTCTGCTCAGCGCGTGAGATCAGCCGCCTCTTCGAGCTGGAGAAAGGGGAAACGCAGCGCACCGACTGAAAAGTCACCCAACCACCGCTTCGTCTCGCCCTCATTCTTGTTCAGCCCGCGGATCATGATGCACGAATGCTCGCCCGTAAGGTCGTTGGTCGTTTGGCGCATGTACAGCGGGACAAAGCCCGCACGTTTCCAGAACTTGAAGAGGAGCGGGGTGACGCCGTACGACGTGCCGAGATAGTCGAGCTTCTCGGGCTGCCGCTCCGAGAGGCGCTGCAGCAGCGGGGGCATCTTGGCGGCGTCGCGGATCCCGATGCGGTCCGTCTGGAGCGAGGCGGACTGCGGAGCAGGTCGTGCGGGTTAGCGCGAGTTCGAGACGAGGAGGTCGAAAGATAGCGCACCTCGTCGACCTTGGCGACATCCTCGAACGTCTCGACCTCCATCTCAGCCGCTACCTCGTCCAGGTTGAGGAGCTCGCCCGAGTAGAACTCGTTGAGCGCCTGGAGGGTCCTGCTCCCGTAGCCCATCTTGGCATAGTCGGGGTGGACCGCTATCCGGACGATGCGCGCGCCCGAGAGACTCGCAAAGTCGTCGTCCTGGTACTGCTGCGTCACCGTCCACGGGATGAGGTCACCGCCGGCCATGCGCCCGCGCGAGAGGTTGTCCATTACGCTCTGCTTGCTGATGTTGCCCTCGAGCGCGACCTGGACGACGACGAGCGGGTCGGGAAGCGCATTGTCGCCCTCCTTGAGCGGCGGAAGGAGGACGAAGAGGTGGTGGCCGGGCGCATCGCTCATGAGCTGCAGGTCGTTGGGCGAGTTCTTGTAGTGCGACGCCACGTAGAGGCTCATCATGCGCTGCAGGAACACCTCGGACGCGGGGTGGTACGAGAAGAGCGTGTCCCGGTTGACGTAGTACAGCTCGCACTGCGACGGGTGTGGGCACCCCTGCAGCGTCTTCTTGCTCGGGACCGCAATCGTCGCGTCGAGGCAGAGGAGCTGGTTGAGCCACCGCTCGATCTCGTCGCCAGGCGCGTACCGGATCGGCGTCGTGAGCTTGATCTCCTTGAGTGTGCGCGATACGTTGAGCGACGCGGACGACGATCCGCCCTTGACCGCCGTGCCGTCGTCGTTCGCCGTCGGTGCCGATAGCGCCGATGCAGGCCGCGACATCTCGCGCAGCTGCTGCAGGAGCTTGAGCGACAACGACCGACCCGTGCCCTCGTAGCCGTTGATCGTCGATGCCATGAAGACGAGGTACGGGCCGAGGAGCGAGCGGACGAGCGGGAGGGGGATGGCGGCTGCCTCGTCAATGACGACGAGCTCTGCCTGCCCGAGGACGTGGAAGTCCTGGGGTTGAATGTACTGCGGGTATGCGGAAGGGTAAGCTACTCTTTCCAACGGAAGCAGGCGAGATCACGTACCTGAATGGTCTGGCGGTGCTGGCGGAAAATATTGACGCGGACAACGGCACCCTTCCACTCGGGGTTGGTGCTCTGGACAATGTCGTAGTCGAGGTGCTCCTCCCACCCAAGCTTGTCGAACCCCTTGAAGATGAACTCGAACAGCGTCTTGAGGTTCTCCGGGCTCGGACTCGTGACGAAAACGTTCGAGTAGCCGTGCAGGATCGCGAGCGCGATAGACAGGCCGAGTGCGGCAGACTTGCCGCGACCGCGTGCGGCGGTGAGCGAGACGGTCTGCGAGAGCGACTTGGACGTGATGGCGTCGGTGAAGGTGAGGATCGCCTTGGCCTGGTCGAGCGTGCGCGCTTCAGCGAGGACGTCGCCGACGCCCTTCGTGTCGGCCATGCTCTCCTTGAGCGCGCGGAGCTCCGCCTCGCCCTCCTGCTCGCGCCGCTTGCCCTTGCCCGACGAGCGTGCGACGCCGACGCCCAGGTCCGGATCAATCGGGACAATGTCCTTACCCGCCGAGATGGGGAGGACGTTGAGCTCGTCGTCGACGACGAGGCACGACGGGTTGTTGCCGAGCGAGAGGAGGAAGCGCTCGTTGAAGCGCGCGACGGGCGAAGCCTCCGACATGCTCGAGCGGTAGCGCGAGTGGACGTCCTGCAGGCAGGCGAGCATGAGCATCTGACACCGCTTATGCGCAGAAGAAGGAGAGCGCACCATCGTCATGCTGTACAGCTCCCGCAGACTCTTCATCCCCTGCAGCAAGCAGACAACAATGCCACCCCCCTCGACCGTCTCGATCGTGCGCGCGAGGAGGTTGGGCGTGAGCGCCTCGAAGTCCTGGAGGATGAGCATGTTGAACGTCTGACCGAGGATCTTGTGCGTGTCTTTGTAGTACCTGCTCGTACCACGTTAGTTCATCCGTGCGCCAACGAGAGAAGAGGAGGGGGACGCACGTGTACCGCACGTCGGTGACCGAAACGAAGAGCTCGAACGGGTCCATCTCGCCGACCTCGCGCTGGCCGCGCTTGACCTCACGCTTGACCTTGGTCTCACGCTTTTTGCGGTTTGAGGTGAAGCCTAGGTCCTTCTTGTACGCCCAGAGGACGGACGGCCGCGGGTTCTTCTTCTGGGCTGCGGGCGGAAAGCGGAGCAGGTGCAGGGCGAGGAAGAGGGGCAGGCGCTAAGGTCAACCCCCACGCTCCAGCAATAGCCAGGCAGCCTGCGAAACGCACCATCCGTCGGGTTCGCCAAGCCTGCGATGCTCTGGCTGAGCAGGAAATGCAAGTTGACGATCTGAGCGTGCTGCTTCGCCTTGTCGCCGACCATGACGAAGAAGCTGCGATGGCCCGAGATGAGCGAGTTGCTGATGAGCGCCGGGATGCGCGTGTCGAGCGGCTTGCGCCGACCTGTGGCGTTGGCGCCGGACATGCTGTGCTCTGTGGAGAGGGAGGAGGGGGAGGGGGGGGGGGGGGTCAGTGGGGATGTCGACAACGTACAGGAACGCGACGCTGCTTTGAGCGATGGTTGAACCTCTTCCGCCCACCGGCAAGCTGGACAGCGTCTGAACTGCCGCCGCCGTTTCCTGGCACCCTCGCCGTCCTCATCAGCCCCTCCTGACCGCGTCACGTCCCCAGCGCACGCAAGCAGCGCAAACGGCGCCAGGCGCCAGAAACAGCGGAGATACGCACCTTGAGCTCGTAGCAAGCGCTCACGAGACGCGAGCGAGCAGGTGAGGAGCGAGAGCGGCCGACACAGCGCCCAAGCTCTGGCAGTCGCTTCCTCCGCTCTTCTCCGTGGCGACTCTTTTTCGCTCGACAGGCAGTAGTCGTGGGCTATTCACTGCAAGGTACTCGCTCGCGGGGTCGGAGCATTCATGCTAATCCAGCTGGGGCGAGCAAAGCGCGGGTTGCAGTGCGGAACGAGGTGACAGAGAGAGTGCAGGTGCGGTGAGCAAAGGGAGAGTGCAAAGATGCAAAGAGTACAACGAGTGAGGTGGCGAAAGCGAACCAGCGCGACGAGCATACCAGGGGGGATAGGGGAGCGAGAGAGTGTCTGTGGGCAAGCGTTCTACCGCCGGGCCTTCTTCGCGCGGACCATCCTCTTCTCCACCAGCGGGACCGGCGCCTTGGCCTGCGCCCTTGCGAGTGCCTCCCGCCCGCGCTGCGCACGCGCGAGCGAGTCGCGCGCCGCGGCGTCACCGTCCTTCTCGCCGCCCGGCGACGAGGCGCGCGCAGCAGCCTCCTCCTGCTCGGCCGAGTCGAGGAGCTCCTCGAGCGCCGAGAGCGACGACGCTGCGTCGTCGTCGTCGGCGTCAACTACGTGCAGGCCGCCGAGGCTGGGCGCGTCGTCCTCGTCCGAGGGGAGGTCCTCCTCCGGCTCGCCCTCGTCGACGAGGAGCACGTCCTCCTCCTCCTCCTCGCCATCGACGGGCGGCGCCTCCTCCCCCTCGTACACGACGTCGAGCTCGCCGTGCTCGTCCTGCTCGGTGTCGTGTGCGCCGACGAGCTCGATCAGGTGCGCCTCCTCCGCGTCCACCTCCTCGCCCTCGCCCTCCTCCGGCTCAGGTGCAAGCCGCGCAGGCCGCGGCCGTGGCTGCCGGATCGCTTCTGCCTCCTGCTCGAGGTGCGCGGGATCCTCCGGCCAGAGCGGGTCGGCGGGCGGGTGATGGTCGCTGCTTGGGAAGGTCGTTTCAGCGTGCTTGCTCCCCAGCGAGAACATAGAGAGATAGGGCAGCGCACTGCACATGCTCGTCTGAAAGCGAGGGGTCGTCTGGCGACGCGAGGAAGTGCTCCTCGCCCGCGTCATGCGACGAGTCGCCGTGCGGCTGGTGGACGTCCGCGAGGTACTCGTCCGGGTCCGCCATCGCCGCGGGCGTGTGCGGCAAGAACCCCTCGGGTAGCTTGACGTCGACAGGCGCAGCATCGCGGTCTGCGCGGACGGCAGCGGCGGAGGAGCGTGGGCGGGCCGCACCGTCGTACCCGACGCCGAGCAGCGCGGTCGCGAAGAGAAAGAGTGCGCCGCCAAAGACGACGAGGTAGGCGATGTCGTTGAGGCTGCGGCGCCTCACGTTCGAGTAGACGAGCTTGGCGACGTCTTTGGGCGCTGCAGCCGGGGAGAGGCGCGGGAGAAGTGGGGACGAGGGCGAGACGGCGAGCGAGGCGTTGGAGCGGTGCCGCAGGTCCATCGACTCGTTGCCGGCATTGCGCGCAGCCTTTGCGGCGCTGCCCGGAGTGACGGAGGAGGAGCGGCCGTGCACGCCGTCGACGAGGTTGTGCACGCGGGACGACTGGGGCTGCGACGAGTGAGCGGGGGAAGGGCCCGGCTGAGAGGGCAGCTGGCGCGGGAAGGTCCACTCGCGCATCTTGTCCTTGGAGGGCGTGGCCGGGGCCGAGTCGTCGCTGGAAGAGGATCCGGGCGAGGGGGCGCGCGCGGGCAGCGAAGGGTCGACCTGGGTGAGGAGGCGGGACATGGCGGCGCCTTTACCCTGGTGGTCTAGGCGTGTGACTGGAGAGCAGGCAGGAGGCGGAAGAGGGGCACTGGAAGTAGAAGGCGCGAGTTCGGTCCCCGGGGGAGAAAGGGGGGCCGCCAGGCGGTGCGAGCGGAGGAGACGGGGGCCGTGGGTTGGCGAGGGCGATTGAGCGGGCGAGTCCCAGCTGGTAACTGGCTGGCAGCGCTGTGCGTGCGTGTACACTGCTCCTGCTCAAACACTCTGCCGTGCGAGCGACTCGGAGGGGCTTCGTCTTCTCGCGCGCGTCGATCGGTTCGGGTTGATTGCGTCGCTCGCGTCGAGGCGCGTCGCCTCTTCGCTCGCCTCACACGACCCGCGGGGAAGCAGCTGCATGCTAGCAGGGACGACTCCGATACCACAACACGTTCAGAGTACACCCGCTCCCGAAGGATCACCCCCTCCGCTCAATTCACGCCCCTTCTCCTCCTCATCGCTCAACCCGCTCCTCACTAAACCCGCCTTCCTTCCGACCGCCACCTTCCATCGCTTCCGCAAACTCGACACCTCCTGCAGCCCAGCCCAGCTGCCGCCCCGCCCCGCCGCGAGACCTGTGCCGCCAGACCCGACTCGCCCCCACTCAGCCCGCCGATCTCGTCTCCCTCGCTGCCATCGCCGTCGCAGCTTGCGCAAGATGTTGCGCACCAGTCAAGAGAAGCTTCGCAGTGGATAGAACCGGTCAGGGCAGTGTCAGGAGAGGTGGCGACCTCCAGGACCAATCTCCCTTCCCAGCGCTCCGCCGCCGTCCAAACCAGCCCCTCCGCTTCTCCGGCGCAAAAGACTGCGCAGGCATCTCTCGTGAAACCACCTCTCGCCGCCGCAGCGACCGCGACTCCCCGAATGCATATACGCCGCCCAAAGCGTCGACCCGCTTCGCGTCCTCCACTCCAGACGCTCTTTTTCCTGGCAATCCAGCCCTTCCCGAGCCCGTACCCTTTTCTTCACCGCAGCGCGCGCGCCGTGCGCCCTCGCCGGCGGATTCGTCCCGCCTCTCGCGCATCACCACCGCGCACCTCCCGCCCTTCCAGCGACACCTTGGTGCTGCGCGTGACGCGTACGTCGAGCTGCTCCCCAGTGGGGAACTGCTGCTTGACCTGCGGCGGAGGGAGCCGAGCGAGGGGCGGGAGGGCCGCAAGGCTCGGGCAGAAGAGGTGTTCCTCTTTAGGGGGGAGGGGGAGGAGGTGCGTTCTTGCTGGCTTGGCCAGCTGCCTGCGTGCGAACCCGGACTCACCTCGTTGGCTCCCGGTAGATATTCGTCTTCCGCCCCTCCTCTCCCCCCGGTTCCGCCGCCCCGATGGTCCTCGTTCACCCCGTCGCGACCTACACCTTTGCAGCACTCGCCTCGCTCGCCTCATCTCCTTTGCGCATCACCACCGCTCAGAAGCGGCACTTCAAGGCGTATTGCACCGCCCTTCGGATACTCACGACGCTGAAGGCTCGTGTGCCGCTCGTATGTGCTCCCCTTCCCCCTTCTCTCGCCTAGGGTTAACCCGATCCCCCCAGTTGTCCTTCTATCATCCTGTGCCGCTCGCCGTCTCTATTTCCGATTCCGATGCCATTGCCAACACGTCACCTCTGCGCGTCAAGCTCACGCTCTTCGCCGACCTCGACTCGTTCGCCTGCACTGCGGGCGGGATGAGCGCGCACGTCTCGCCCAGGAAGGGGAGCATCATCCTCACTTCTCCTGCAGATGCGTCTCCGTCGCAGGAGGAGAGGCGCACCCTCCCGCTCGCCGCCTTTCTCCCCTCCCGCACCTCCCCTGCCGCAAACGTCGACTGCAGCCCCCTTGCCGTCCTCTCCCCGCCAGTCGCCGCCCTCGCGCGTCTCGCCGCCTCGCCAGAGACGCGCGCGCTGGTCGAGCGCGTGCGCGGGGCGCATCTCGCGGCGCTCGACGCGAGCGCTGCGCCCGCGACGACGGCGGGGCTGAACGTGCCGGAGGCAGAGGCAGAGGTGGAGACGCCGCAGCGCACCGCGGAGGAGCGGCTCATCCCGGCGCTTGAGCGCGCGCTTGCGCTCCCGCCCGTCTCGCCCCTGCCGGCGGCCAAGCACCCGGCGCGATGGCCCGACAAGAAGAAGACGAGCGACGCGCGCTGCCTCCCCGGCCTGGGATGGGTCGTCCGCGAGGCGCATGACAGTCGCGACGAGGAATACGCGTGGACGGTGCTGTTCGCCGACGGGGAGGAGCTGCGGGTCGCGCTCCGCCGCGCGCAGGCACAGGAGCGGGGGCGGGTGGGGGCGCGGCGGCGGAAACAGGAAGAGGAAGAGGTCGAGCTGCGCTGGCAGGGTGACCGGTTCGTCCTTTCTGCCCCTTTCTATCCCGACGATCGCGGTGGACGCTGACGACGGCGACGCGAGCGCAGGCACACCCTTGGTGCGGACGTCCTCCCGACAAAGCTTGTCCGGCGCTTGCCGCTCGTCGTTGAGCTAATGGGGTTGTACCGCTGTGGTGCAGAGGACGGGGATGGGCATGCCGGTTAGGTTGTAAGAATCGGGGATATGGGTGCTGGGTTGGGCGAAGAGAGAGGCCAAGGGAGGAGGGGAATGGCTTCGTCGGCTGCATTGCATGCAATCCGCCTGTACATCACGTACGGGTAGGTTTCTTACTTCTCCTAATCAACGGCTTCCGGCAGGTACGCAGGCAGAGAGGGACAATTACGCAGACATAAGGCAGCAAAGCTACAACGACATCGCCGGAGGCTACTGATTCTACACGACCATTGAGTCTCACCACACCAATCCCTCCTCCCGCGCTGCTTGCGCAACCGTCGCGACCTCGTCCTGCGTGAGCCTCATGTCGAGCACGAGCTGCTCAATCTCGCCGCACCCGCCGCCGCCGCCGCTGCAGTGCTGGTGCTGCTCAGCGTTGGACCAGTCGATCCAGCGCGGGTTGGCGCCGTCGACGGCACCGGCGATGGGCACGACGACATTGAGAGGCGCGGTGTCGCCGTGCTTGATGCCCGCACGCTGGTGGATGCGCTCGAGGGAGAGCACGAGCGAGATGCTGCGCGGAAAAAGATCTGGATATCAGCGCCGCATTGCCTCCGCGGAGGATCGCGTGTCGAGAAAGGAGTGCGCATGGCAAGGACAGGCGAGAGATCTGAAGGATGGAGAGGAGAGCGCACCGATGCGCCCTGGTGAGATCGGACCAGCGCTCGGGCGCATCACCAGCGTACTGCATGAGCGTGATAGGCCGTTCATCGCTGCGGAGGTCCACGGCGTCGAGCGGGACCATGTCGTCCGGCACGGCGCGGAGCTGCCCGCGAAGGAGCTGGATCTCGTCCTCGACGTCGCTCACAGCGTTGCTGCGGGCAATCTTGAGGACGTACGATGCGCCGATGAGGTCAAATTTGTACACGCGTGCCGTAATGCCCTTACCGATCAACTCGTCGAGCTCGAAGCATTCGATTCGGCGCAGGTCCGCACGGCTCTGCGAGTTGTGCTTATGCGGAAGCGAGCCGACGGGCGCCGCAGGGACGTCCAAGCTCCCGATCGCATCCAGCGGATGGGTGACCTGAGGCGACTCGACGCCGCGAGACAAGGTGGAGGAGGCGAGCGAGCCGGGCGGCGAGAGCGACGAGCGCGAGGCGGAGTACGGCGTGTCGTCAGGATAGAGGATGGTGAGCTGTGCGTCCACAAAAGATCAGCACCAGAGCAAGCGCTCACAATAGACAGTACGCACCGACTCACTCAGGCAGTCGATGAGCGGGACGCGGGAAGGCTGACAGACGCCGACCCCGCCCGTATCCCCCCTGTCGACCTTGCCCGTCGCATCCGTCGCGCTCCTCCCCAGGCCAGCGGCTACATCAGCGCCCGCTCTCGTGCGCCCGCGCCAGCCTGCGCTCGTTCCCGCCCTCTCGCCCGCGCCCGCGCCCGCGCTCGCGCCTCCGCCAGCGCTTGACGCCGAACCATGCGTCCTCGGTCTCATCACAGGACCACTCGGGTGCGAGCTCTCCGAGATAGCCGGGCGTGTTGAGGGTTGGTACCGTGCCACGAGCCCGTGGCTGAGGAACTGCGACGCGATGTTGTACTCGGTCGAATAGAAGGCGGCGAGGTGGGTTCCAAGGTAGGACTTGCTCGTCACGCGGCTCAGGGGGGACACGAGCACATCGTACTTCCCGCTGTCGGGGTGCACGACGATGAGAGCGAATATCACCGAATAGGCGTCCTCGAGGAAGAACGTGTCGTGGCCATACGCGCGAGCGGTGACGATCGCCTGCACATGCCGGAGCCGTAGGTCAGCGGCGTCGCAAGATGAACGAGTACGAGAGACACGCACCTTCTTGAAAAGAGAGCGGTCGCGCTCGTGTTGCAGATCCTCGAGCTGGAGGACCGGTCTCTGTGCAAGCTGGCCATCGACGCGCACGAAGAGGCCGGCGTGTGGATGATCGCGGTCGTGATTGACAGACGCTTCGGGCGTCTTGATCACGGCTGTTGACTCGGCCTTCCACGCTCTGCGCGCCACCGCCCCTGGCGGCTTGCGGTAGAAAGTCAGGTCGACGTCGACAACGAAGTCGGCCTTCCGGCCCCTCGGATCGTTCTCAGGGGAGGCGTGTCCGGGTTCGACGGTCAAGCTTGTCCGCCCGTGATGCGGGTACTCGGTGAGGGCGTCCATCTCGCCCACCACCGGGTCCAGAGCGAGAAACAAACCCCTGAGGACTAACAGAATGCTGCTCTTGTGGTAGTCGCCGAATGGGTAGCTCTGGAAGGCGCTTATAACCGAGTTCATAGCCACCTTAGCACTGTCGGAGAGGCCTTGCTTGCGGGCGTCGAGGGGGATCCGGTTTTAAAGCGCCGCGAAGAAGGCCTCGGTAAACAGCTCGTCAAAGGTGGGCACACGGATGAGGTAGCGCAGCTCATCGCGGTATACGAATCTCTGCCTCGACGACGAGGTAGACGAGGTCTCGGGGCATTCGTATCCAGGGGGGAACGGAATCTCAACGGGGGATCACGCGATGGAGAGGGCCCGAAGGTCCGCGACGATATGGAGCAGTCGCGTAAGACCAGCATTGGGGCTCTCTGCGTTGCTCATGGCGAGCGACAAGCAGCGAGGGTAGCGGCGAGCGACAACCTGGGCGCGCGCTGCGCTGCGGGTCGGCGGCTCGCTCTTCCCCTCCAGCGCTCGGTACGCTTGAAGAAATGATGCTGCTCTGCGCTAGCGTCACCACAACCTACCGTATACGTCGATACCGCAAATCCCCTTATTCTCTCCACCAGCGCCCCCTTCGCTCATCGCTCAACCTGCTAGTGCACGCTGTAACGGAGAACGTAGGACCTCTCGCGACAAGCACCTGCTCCACTACATAACGGTCTCCGAGTTCATCAACGGCGCGCAGGAAGAAGGGGGAGGAACGACAAAGTCGAGAAAGACGAAGATTACCCTCGCACGCCGCGTTACGCTACCTCCTTGAGCACCCGGAGCCCCTCGAGCCCGCCGACGACCTTGCGCATCTCGTCGTCGTCCTCGCCGGCAGGGACCTGTATCCGCAGGCCCTTCTCGTTCGCAAGGTGGAGGAGGCAGATGAACATGTACGACGTCGAGATCTCGTCCATCTTGTCCTTGGGATACTGCTTGCGCAGGTTCGACACGACGGGAATCAGCGCCTCGCGCTTGGTCCGCCGCGGAGTTTTGGTCGGCGCTGCAGGTGCAGGCGGGGGCGATGAGGGGTCGTACGCATGTGAGGGCGGGAACTGCGCGCGGGAGGGCGTGTCAGCGCTTGCTCGAGAGAAGGAGAGCAGGAAGCGAGAGCGCAGCGCACCTCCCTGACGGGAATGACCACCTCCTCGAGCTCCCTCCAGATCGAGTCCTTGAGCTTCTTGACGTCGACCCTCTTCGCGCGCTTCGCATAGCTGACCATCTCCGGTCTCACGCGCCGCAACTGCCCCTGCGTCGCTGCCGCGAGGTCATCCATCTCCTCGTCGTCACCCTCGACGCCGGGGGACGCGCCCGAAGGCATGTCCTCGTCGCCGACAGCAAGCCACTGCGTGTCGAACGGCGGGGGGAAATCGTCCCCGTCGTCTTCCGCGCCGCCGTCTACGGCCGATCCCGTGTCAGTCGCCCCTTCACTGCGAGACGGAGAGAGGAGAGGAGGAGAAAGCGCACCGCCCCCGAACCCGCCGCCAAAGTCATGGCCCATCGCGTCCATCCCTCCGCCGTATCCCTCGCCCTCGCCCTCCGCACCCGCCGCCGCCGCCGCGCCCGCCTGCGCCCAAAACTGCACGTCCGCCTCGGCGCCGTCCTGCCCCAACTGCGGGGGCGTCTGCATGCCCCGGCGGCGCATCTTGAGCTGCGTGCGCTCGGGACGTTTCAGCGGTCAAGGTGGGGAGAGGGAGGAAAAAGGAGATGCGCACAGTTGTCTTGGGCTTGAGGAACAGCCGGAGCAGGTTCTGGCTGTTGAACCCGTAGTCGGCCGGGAGGGTGAAGTCGTCCTCCGCGTTCGCGGGTGCGCTCTTCCGCGCACGCGACTTGCCTGTCGCGGCAGAGGTGATAGACGATTTGGGTGCTGCGGGCGCGAAAAGCTCCTTGGCGGAGAGCGGTGGGGCGGACATGAAGTCGAGGCTGAAGACGGTCTTGTCCTTCTTTGCCCGCGGGGCGGGCGCCGCAGTGGGGTAGTCTGCTCGTTTCCCTTCGTCAGCAATCTCTTCCTGAGACGAACGAGCGAGAGCGTACCCTTCTTCGCCGCCCCCGCCCGCCTCATCTTCCAGTGCTCCGGTCCCGCCCAGTTCCTTCCCAGCTTCGCATCGAAATACTCAAACATGCCGTCGTCCCCGCCGCCCTCCATTGCCATCACCAAGTCGCGCTCCTCCGCGCCGCGGCGCGGGTCAAACGCCTCGACCGCGCCAAAGCCCGCCCCGCCACCCGCGCCCGCGCCGGGTACCAGGCCCGCGGCGGCAGCGGCAGGCGTGAACTGGTCCGCGAAGAAGTCAACCTCGCCTGCGTCGCCCATGGGGCCGGGATCGTCGAACCCGCCACCGTAGTCCTGCCCGCCATGGTCGTCGAATCCGCCAAAGTCGTCCTCGCCGCCCGTTGCGCCGCCGCCGGCGAAGGGCGGGAGCGGCGCGCCACCGTCTTCGTCGTCCGAGTCACCGAGATTTAGCAGGCCGAGGTCGAGCTGCGCGTCGGCGGAGAAGCGGAAGAAGGAGAGCGAGGGGCAGAGGGACATGTGCTGGAGGCCGTCGATGCCGAAGGGGAGGCAGCGGGCTGCGCGCGGCCCGGGTCGTCAGCGCCGAGAAGAGGAAGTGGCCCAGGTAAGGGGACGCACCGCGCAGCTTGGAGATGTCGACCTCCGCACGGTCCTCCTCCTCCTGCGCTTTCCTGCGCGCCTCCTCCTCCTCGTCGACCTCTTCCGGCAACGCATCCTCCTCATCGCATTCGAGCTTGGCATCTCCCGCGTCGAACACGACCTTCATTGTCCCGTCGCATGCAAGGTGGTTCATCAAGATCCCGCCTGCGCCGCCCTCGTCGAAATCCGCCGATGTCTTTTTGAACAGCGGGTCGACGGTGAACTCAAGGTCGAAAGCCTTGACGCGCAGCTTGGAGAAGTCGTCGGCGAGGGTTGCGGCTTGGCGGGCGGCCTGTGAAAGGGACGTGAGTGCGAGCGCCGAAGGAAGGACGGGAGAGACGGGACGCACCCGCTTGCGCGCGCGCTTCTCCTGTCGCTCCTCGTCGCCATCTCCGTCCGCGTCGTCATTGTCGTCTGCCGCAGCGTCTGGGAGTGCGGAGTAGAGTGAGCGGGATTGTCGAGGAGAGAAAGTTAAGGGAGACAGACGTACGGGGTCCCTCACCGAGCCCGCTGAGGAGCTTGCCCGTTTCTGTCGCGACCGAGTCTACGCGCGAAGTCCAAATCTTGACGCAGCCGTCGAGGGTGCAGCTGGCCTTCTGAAAGTTGATCGAGTTGTCGTCGCCGTTGCGGAGGAGGCTCATATCGTGGAAGTAGTCGATGAGGGCGAGGTTCCAGGTGTTGGTGCTTGTGATTTTCTGTGTGCATCCCACTGGGCGTCAGTCCGGCACCTCTGGACTGCAGGAGAGGGAAAGGGCGTGCATTATCGGTCGCGATCTTCATCCACTCCTCGTAGCGCTGGCTCTCGACGACGAGGGGCGCCTGCCCGAGGACGCCTGACACGTTGCGCCCCGGGGTATTTGTCTGGTCGCGCATGCGGTTTGCGGCAGCGAGGACGGCCATCTTTGGCTCGCGGGCTTGGGCGTGTTTATTGGAGGTGGAGGGGCCGGCGCGGGGCGGGGTCGCGGGTGCGCCCGAGGAGCGGCGGTGCGGTGCTCGTGGCATCGTCGCAGTGGGCGCGCAGCTCGGAAACGGCGGGAGGACGAGAGCGGGGCGAGGTTGAGCGACCCGCGACGCGTCGGATCGCGTCGACCCTCTCGCCGCCTGCAACCGCGACCACAGCCTCTGGAGCCAGAGTAGCAGCGCATCCTAGTGTGTCCAGCGTTGAGTGAGACCGACGACTATTCCTCAAGCTCCCTCTGGTGCCGCCCGCCGTCAAGGTTTCCTCATCGCCCTCATCACCCAACTCTCGCCTCGCCTCGTCTCCCTCGTTCTTACCGACCGCCGCGATGAGCGCACGCACCGCCAGCCGCCCCGCTTCAGCGACCAGCACCAACACGGGCAGCAACCCCTCCCCGCGCAAGGCCTCGCGTGCACCCCGGACCGTCATCCTCGACGACTCGCCCTCGGACCTCCTCGACCGCGCCCACCTCGACGCCCTCCGCGCAGACTTTGAGCTCGAAGCTGCATCGTACCTCCGCGCACTCGCAAAGAAGCAGCAAGAGCGCATCCGCGCGGTGCAGCGCTCCTTCCAGGACTCGCTCGCCGCTCTCGACGGCCAGGTCCGCGCCCTGTCGCTCGACCGCTTCGTCAACGACTTTGGTGCCGACCCCGAGCGCGCCGTCAAGGGCCTCGTGGGCGAGAAGATGCGGCCCGCCCCCATGAGCCAGGTCGAGCAGAGCGTCCGCAAGCGGTCCGTCCCTTCCTCCTCCCTCTTCCCGTCTTCCTGACTGAACCCTTTCCTTTGCTGCTCACAGCAAGCGTGTCCAGCCCCTCTCGCCGCGCACCACCCTCTACGGTATGCCCCCTCTCCACTTACCTCCTCTCTCCTGTCCCGCTCACCCCCGTCCGCCTGCTCACAGAGGACGACGCCGACGTCTTTTCGACCTCGAAGAAGGCGCGCTCGACCGCTGCGCCGCTCGTTTCGAGCGCTGCAAAGGGCAAGTCGAAAGCCACGGCCAGCTCGGCGACTGTCACGCGGAGTGCATCATCGCGCAGCAAGCGCGGCGGGATGTCGCCTACTTCCGTGCGTCCGCTCACGTCTCGCCGTGCCGAACCCACCCCTGACAGCCCTCCATCCGCAGGGTCGCAAGCCTCGCCTCCGCCTCCGTCCGTCCACCTCGGCCTCTTCCGCCGCTGCGAACGGCAGCGGCAGCAACTTTATCTACCGCACGAACCCGCACCTCCCGCCGACGCCCGGCCCGTCCTCGACGGGGACAGCGCGCCGCCCCAAGCGCGGCGAGAGCATCGTCATGCGCTCGATGAACGGGAGTCCCCTGGGCGAGTTTGTCGCGAGCGAGGAGGAGGACGACGACGACGAGTCCTCCGTGGACTCGTCCGCCTCGGAGAGCAGCGATGAGGGCGAGGACGAGTGGGACCTGCTCGAGCGGAACGAGGCGAGCAAGGTCGAGCACCAATCTGCGTCGAAGCGCAGCGGCAAAGCCAAAGGCCAGGGCAAGGGCAAGGGCAACTCGCGCAGCAAGCTCACCAAGCCTCCGACTTCGTCGTCCTTCGCCGTCGCGCTGCCGGCCGGCGCGCCGAGCTTCGACGCGCTCAAGGCGCGGTGGGTCGACGAGATGCGCGCGAGGCTGCACAAGGCCGACGTGAGCGAGGCCGAGAGGAGGAGGCTTGAGGAGGTGCTCTTGGCGAGCATGACAGATCTTTGAGGTACTTCTTGCGTGTAGGTTGTAGATACCCCTCAGCGTGCTCACAATACCGATTTGTCCTCCTCGCGCTCGTGATCTGGCCTGGAGGGAAGATACGGATAACTTGCAAAAAGAGCACAACAACGCCAGCGGTATGCACCGATCCCGTCTCCTTCCCTCAGCACCTACGCGCGCTCGCGCCGGCTAGCGCGCTCAACAACGCGCGCGTCTTACCTACCGCCTGCGCTCGCAGTCGTTTGCGATCCGTGCACGAGAAGCTCAGCGCGAAGACGCGACGCACCTCTGCCTCGCGCTCGTCCGTCGCCCACTTGCGCTCCCACTCGCTCACTTCCTCCCAGCGCTCGCCCGCGCAGTCCGGAGCTCGAGCAGCTCTGCACGGAGCTTTTTTGCCTTCGTCCGCGTTGCTGAGAGGGCCCTGGTGGCGCGGGTGTGAGCCGAGATGAGGGTGGACTGTGTCGTGCGCGGGGAAGGTGAGCGGATGCGAGGCCGAGATGGGCAGGCCGAGTGGGAGAGGAGAGGCGTACCCGTGTGAGGAGCGCACGCTGCATCCGCCGTTGCGCGATTCTGAGCGCCTTCCTCGCTCGAGCGTCCGGCTCGGCCTCCCTGCTCGTCCATCGTGCGTCAGCCGCGCTGCGAGCAGACGCGGTAGAGGGAGAACGTACAAAGCTCGGGAGAGGACGCGCTCCGCACCACCGAGGATAACGTCGAGCGCGTTGAGCGGGCCTGAATTGCCATGCGAGCGAAGCGTGACGATGCGGATCTGCTTCGCTCCGGGCTCCGCCTCCTCGTCGGCCTCCTCGTTTGCCGCGAGCGCCTTCTTCTTCCTTTGAGACTGTTTAGGAGGAGGGGAGGACGATGCGAGGGAAGCGGAGGGGGAAGGCGGAGCGTTCCGCAGGCGGGAGGGCCCGGCGCGCGCCGGAGGAGGCGAGGGAGGGGTTGTAGCACGGCGGCGCTGCGTGGTCTTGGCGGCAGGTGCCCTGCGGGCGAAGGGACGGTCAAGGAGGGAAGAACGGGCAAGATGAAGCGGGGCGTACGGCTTGCATGGCTGTTGTCGCGTTGCAGCGCGTGTGGGCCCCTCCTTCGGCGAGACCAGCGCCTCCAAATCGGATTCCCCTTTAAGCTGCAGTGCAGGCTGTGCCGTCGTTCGCCGGCGCTTCTTCGCAGGCGACGCGGGCACTGCAGGAGCGCGCTCTGCCACATCCTCCGCAGGACCGGGCTCCTTGGCAGCGCGCTTCTTCGCAGGCGCTGATGCCGTTGCGCGTATGACCGAGGCACACGTCGCGTTCTTGGTCGCGACGAACGCAGCCGCCGGCGGGGCAGGGGTCGCTGGCGCATCTTCCACGGCAGCAGCAGGAGGCTGCGCAGCAATTGGGCGACGACGCGATGCCTTCCCACCCTCCATGGCTGCATCGACCTTCGCTTTCGCCGCCGCCCTCGCCTCGTCCGCGGCCTGTAGCACGTTCTTCGGCCTCCATCCCTTCTTCGCCTCCTTCCCCTCCATCTGCAACGGCGCAGGTAGCGCCGTCGCGCGTGGCGAGGCAGACAAATCGCGCCTGTACGCCTTACCCGCGAGCGAAGGCGCGTCCTTCGTGCCCGTCAGGCGGTGAGCCTCTTTCTCAGGGGCATGAGCCGGAGGCGAAGCGGGAGGGGCGGGAGGCGAGGAGGCGGGCGCTGGTACAGGACGAATGGCGAGGAGACGAGCTGCTGCGCGGGGCAAACGTGGAGCGCGGGTGGTGGGAACGGAGGACGTCGAGGCGGCGGCGCTTGTCGTAGCGGTTGGAGGTGCGGGCGGTGCAGACTCGGCGTCCACGCGCTGTCCAGAACCTCCGCGTGTACTCCTTCTCGTCTTGACCTTCTCACTCGCGCTGCGCTTCTTCGCGGGCTCAGGCAGCGGCGCCGGCCTGCCCACGGTCGTTGAACCCCGCGAGCCGTCCTTCCGGGCCAGCAGATGGGCGAGATTCGCCGGCCCCGCCTGCGCAAGCTGGCTCAGACTGGCCCATTGCCTGCTTCTTGCGCGTCAGCTCACTTTTGCAGCAGAGAGGCGGGACCACTCACTCGCTGCCCCCGGTGGTCTTCAAGCGAGCGGCTCGCTCCTCTTCGCGATTCTGGGGTGCGCGGGCGTGCGAGCGCTTCGCAGTGGGTGAGAGAAAGGTCGGAATGCGGATTTGCGCAGCGACGGGCGCGGAAAAGGCCGGGAAGGGCGGCATGGTACGGCTGAAGAAAGGCGAGCTGATGAGACGCGTCGAGGGGGACCGGGTCACGTGACTTGTGCAAGCTGGCTCGCAAGAGCCGGGCCAGCGATTTTGACCTGCAAGAAAGTTTGTGCGAGCCCAGAGCATGCTGACAAGCCTGTTTGAGGCACCCGAGGTGGTTGGCCTTCGTTCCCGCTACGTTGACGTCCCCTTCTCCTTTCAAGCTCTCCGCCGTGCCCGCCTACTCGCAGCCTTCGGACATGATGAGCTTCTGCTTGCTGTGTCGGCGTCCGGGAAGTCGAGGTTGCTCGCACCGCCGTTGGCGCGACTCCTGCCTCCCCTACTCCTGCCCGGGTTGCTTCACGCTCAACCAGGGCTTGGTGCGCACCCGTTGAGCTTGATTTTCTCGAGCGGATACGCGCTTGAAAGCTAGAACAGCTCGCGACCTCAGCAGTGCGCGACCTCAGGTGAAGAAGGCGGGCCGCGAGGCCGGATAATAGTGGACGCCGTGAACAGGGCAAGGAGCGTGCGACGCTCACCAGTCTGGGCGCTTCCTCCCTCGTTGGAGGTGTGTGGTGGAGTACGCTACGAGCGCCACCTTCGATTGGAAGGGGTGGAAGCTATGAAGGGATGACGCTCAAATAGAGGCTGTCGCCCTCAAGGCTCACCTCTCGCTTCTGCTGCTTACCTGACAACGGTCTGTCCGTGCGAGGCTATCGGTGTCTGAGGCAAGGCGTTGCGCATACACATCCGTAACAGAGTCGCGCGCTGTACTTCTCACACCCTTGGTTCGTCGGGTCCAGTGATGCACGTCTCGACCACGGGCTCCTTTGGCTCCTTCGACCTGTTGGAGGCTTTGTTTCCTCGTTAAGGAGCGAGTGCTCATCAGCATATTGTGGAGGAGGGAAAGCAACCGCTAAAAAGAAGCAACTGGGGGCAAGGGAGCAGCGCCCAGTCGAGAACTTTGCCGGCGCCCCTTCTACGCGACTCTGAAGCAGCAAGCTCTTTTATCATAACACGGTGGAAGTCGGGGTGGAAGTCGAGGAAAGGAACGCGGCTTTGCGCTGGCTCATTGGCGTCGGGCGCTGCCAGGGGAGGTGGTAAGGGTGCGGCCAGTTCGGGTCAGACGCACAGCTCGCTATCAGCGAGGACACGAGCGAGAGCAATGCAAGCCGTAAAGGCGTGTTGCCCCGGCGGGACCGCTTAACGTCCGAGAGGGCGATATGCGATGGCGTGCTACGCTTCGCCCGCTCGCTGCCAGTGCAGGCTGGGGGATGATGGGAAGCGGCTCAAGGCTCATCAGGAGTGATGCTTCGTATGCAACGCACTCGTCGGGAGGACGAGATAGGCCAGTTATTAAGATTGAAGCTGCTGCCACGGTGATCGGCTGTCGGAAGCGTCGGGGATTCTCGAGGGAACGGACGGCGACTGATGAGAACGAGGGCGCGGACGGGCGGATGCGGGCGGGCGGTACTGATGCGGGGCTCGCGCAAGCTGCAAAACGGGCAGCGCTAAGCCCTCTAACGGCCATGCGGAGCAGAGGGCGCGTCCTGGCAGCGGATTGACCACCTGCACGCCGCGGCCGAGTCGCTCGTCTCCGAGCCTCCTCCATCTGCTAGACCGCGCCGTTGTCCGCCGCCCATGCTCACTGTTCCTGCTCGCCTATCGTCTGCTACCCGCTGTCTCGGCCGTAGCTGCGTGAGCGTGAGCTCAACGGGGGAGGACCCCCCATCTCGATTCCCCCCAGTTCCCTCTCCTGCTCTGCCCCAGACTCTACAGGAGAAATCTCACTGGCAGGGCGGATAGCAGCAGGTATCGGACCGGTCGCCCTCCTCGATACCAGCGCTCCTCCTTCGCCTCCTCCGCTTTCTCCTCTCTTTGTCCGCTATCTCCCCTCGCCAATCTGTCGCCGCTCAATTCCGCCATGGCCATCCTGACGAGCCGCTCAACCAGCCGTCAATCTGCTTCTGTTTCGGAGCTCGATAAGGAGGAGAAGCAGACCGACGGCCATCAAGTCCAGCTCGCCGCCGTTCAGGAGGACGTCGAGGTCGATGCTGTCTTTGGCGCACAGGGCGGCGAAGGCACTGTCGAGTACCGCTCGTAAGTAGTGCATCTAACGTACAGGGACACGTTCTAACAACCCTGGATCTCGCCCCACAGAGTCGGCTGGATCTCGACAACCGTTCTGATGACCAAGTCCCAGATCGGTATCGGCGTGCTGTACGCCTCTTTCTCCGCTGGTACTTGGAGGCGTTAGACTGACTCGCTGCTCCTCAAAAGCGGTCTGCCGTCCTCCTTCACCACCCTCGGGCTGGTCCCGTCGCTCCTCATCTTCGCCTTTTACGCCATTGTTTGCCTGTGGTGTCAATACTATATTGGCGTGTTCAAGCTCAAGCATCCGCAAGTCTGTACGTACTCGTGCTCCCTTTGTCATCGACGGCCCGACTGAACCACCCAACCCTTTTCCGCGCAGACTCGCTGTCCGATGCGGTCGCGCTCATGTTTGGCAAATGGGCGGGCGAGGTTGCCGGGTTCATGTTCACTCTCAGTACGCCCTCTCGCTGCTTCCTTGCGAGACTTGGCTGCTCATTCTCTGTTCCTCCTCTGTGCAGGCTGCATCCTCACCGGCGGTGCCCTCTTCCTGACGCTCTCCACCGCGCTCAACGCCATCTCCATGCACGGCACGTACGTGATGCTCCGTAGAGCTAATGCGCGGCTCCACACTGACGCTCGCTCCCACCACCCGCCGTCGTCAGCTGCACTGCCGTGTTCGTGATTGTCTCCGTCGCGTTCTGCTTCCCATTCATCGCGCTCCGCAAGCTCGACCACATTCGCTTCGTCGGCTGGGTCGGCATCGTCAGCATTATGTCGGCGCTCCTCGTCGCCATAATCGCTATCGGCATCGGCGAGCGCCCGGCGCTTGCGCCCAAGACGGGGCCGTACGACCTCAAGATCCAGGCATTCGGCAACCCTTCTGTTCCGGATGCGCTCAACGCTGTGACCAACATCTTCTGTGCGTGACACCGTCTTCTCATCACCAATCGAGTGACTGACCAATGCCGCTCACAGACGCCTTCTCCGGAACGCCCAACTTGTGCGCCATATCAATCCTCCCATAACTATCTCACGCTGACCTCGCCCACCACGGCGCGCAGCCTTCCCTTCGCGTCCGAGATGCGCGACCCGCGCGAGTACAAGAAGGCCGTCCTCGTCGCCGGCGCGTGTGTCACGGCCGTGTACCTGTCCGTCGCATGCGTCGTCTACACCAAGGCAGGGCAGTACGTGGCGAGCCCGGCGCTCGGAACTGCGGGTGTGATGATCAAGCGCATCGCGGTGAGCCTCCCCCTCTAGCAACCCTCTGTGCAGAGCTGACCGTCTCCTGCGGGCAGTACGGCCTGTCCCTTCCGGGCCTCGTCTTCACCGCCGTGATCAACTGCCACGTAAGCGCTCACAACACTCTCCCCCAATCTCCCTTGCTCACCGTCCGCACGCACGCACAGCTCGCCGCGAAGTGGCTCTTTGTCCGGTTCATGCGCGGCTCGTACCACCTCAACCACTCCACCCCGACGCACTGGGCGATCTGGCTGTCGCTGTGCGCCGGGTGCACGCTCGTCAGCTACGTGATCGCAAGCTCGGTGCCCGTGTTCAGCGGCCTGACGGGGATCACGGGCGCAGCGTTCGGCGTCACGCTCGCCATGACCGTCGAGGTGCGTGCCCTTCTCTGCCTTCTCCGCCCCTTACCGACCACCCCGAGCACCCTCTCACTCCTCGCGCGCCCCGTCCCGCGCAGGCGCTCATGTGGCTGTACGACCACCGCGTGTTCTTTGCCTCGCGCTCGGAACGCACACCCAAGCGCTGGGCGGGCGTCGCGCTCAACGTCATGATTGTCGTCACGAGCGTGTTCCTGACCGTCGCGGGGCTGTACGGGAGCGTGTGCGTGCCGCCGCTTCTTTCCCCCTCTCTGTCGCCCCAGGTTCTGGCTCCTGGCTTCTTGACCCTCTCTCGGCGGCTCCGCTGACGTGCCCGACGTGCACACGCAGCGTGACGATCATCAACGGGACGAAGGACCACCCGTTCACCTGCGCGGACAACTCCGGGTCCGTTTAGAAGGGCTGGTAGGCAGCAGCGCTCGTGTACGCATGCTCCTTCCATCCCTGCTTCCATGCGAAGTTTGGATCTGCGTAGTATATGTCATACCCCTCCTCTCCCCGGTTTTGTTAGACTTTTGATATCGCTCTCATCGTTCGTACTGTAGCTAGGGCATCATCTCGCATGGTGTTATGTACGGGCACCGCATGACCCCTCTCCTCCTCTTGAGAGACGGGCGAGAGTGCCGGTGCTGCAGGTTGCGAGTGCTACAGAAGACGAACATGTAAGGGAGGTATCGACGGCGTCGGAGGGGAACAACAGGAGCGGAGCGGGTATGGCGGGACGGGCGAAGGACAGATGGCGCGCTCACGGAGAGCGCTTCATCAGCCTGCGAGTGTCGGGCGGGGACCATGAGCGAGTGCTTCTTGAGGAGTGCTCGTTTCAAACGAAACGGAAGGGGGACGCACCATGCGAGCGTGATGTCGATGTTCCTGCTCGACTTGGCTGTTCACCGCCATAGGGGAGGTCAGCGGCGCTCCAACCGCCCCAGCAATCCAGAGCGCAAAGAGGCAGCCGCGACGTACCCGAAATCGAGTAGCAGCTGACTTCGCGGTTCGTGATGCTCGCGAGCCCCAGCGCCTTGATCACCTCGTCGACGCTCGCGTGCCCTTCGACGTCGTTCTTGTTCGCGAGGACCTGCTCCCGCTCATCAGTCGCCGTCTCCTCGACGTAGAGAGAACGGACCACGCGACGCACGAGCAAGGGAATCCCCCTCAGTTCCGGCTTTTCGAGCAGTGCGTTCAGCTCGGCGCGCGCGGTCGCGAACGTATCCCGGTCCGCCGAGTCGAGGACCCAGACGATCGCGTGCACGCCGCGGCAGTAGCGCTCCCAGATGGAGCGGAAGCGGGGCTGGCCGGCGAGGTCTGCGTAAGCGCGTGCGCGCGACGAGGGAGGGGTGAGCATAGCGGAGGGGGCGCAAGGGCGAGGGAAGGCGCACCCCAGACTTTGAGCGTCTGAATGCGGGTCGGCGTGTCAGCGAGCGGCGGCCTGGAGGAGGGGACGGACGCACGACGTTACCCTTCTGGATCTTGCGCAGGTTGAACCCTCTGCGGGCAGGTACGCGGAGCATGAGTCGGCAAACTCTCGTGGTGGAGGGACGGCAGACGCACACGGTCGGGATCATCGTCTCGCTGAATTGGTTGTTGGTGAGCACATTGACGAGCGAGGTCTGCGCGCGGATGGGTTGAGTGCTGCCCCACCTCGGTCGACGTGAGTGCGAGCGGGGCAGGGCCCGTACCTTTCCCGCGTTCTGAAGGCCGATGCAGGCAACGTCGAGGGTGGTGGACCAGAAGAGGGAGCGTAGCCAGTCGAGGAACGCGCGGAACATCTGACACGCGAGGGAGTTGAGGATGAGGAGGGAAGGGCCGGGGCGGGTCTGTGATCGAGTGTAGCAAATGCAGCGAATGGTGTCGCGGGCAGTCTGGCGCCGAGTGGGCTGCGGTTGAGGCGTTGGGAGCGAGGCGGTGCTCGCTAGCTCTCATCTCCCTCGCCATCCTCGTCCCCGCCCTTGCCCCCGTCCGAGCTGGACAGCGCGACGAGATGCCGACCAGGGAAGACGCCTTGGCGCTGATCGCAGCCCTCTCTTCCCACCTCACCACGACCCTCGCGTCCCTCAAGCGGCCCTCTCCGCCGGCATCCTCGCCGCCGCTCGCCGCGATCCGCAACGACCTCGTCGTCCACCTCGACGCCGCCAACAAGGCCGTCACTGCCGCCTCCCTCGCACTCAAGCCCCCAGCCGCCCTCGACGCAATGCATGCCTCGCTCGACAAGCTCACCCCGACGCTCGACCAGCTCCGGTTCGCGCTCGAGCAGCTGCCCGCTCAGGGGACCCTCGCACGGAAACTAAAGTGCGTCTCTTTCTCTCTTTCTCGCGCACGCTCATGTCTCAAAGGCCGACTCTCTCGAGCGCACAGCTGGGCCGCGCAAGAATCCCTCGAAGCCCTCCTTCACTTCCTCACCACCACCTCTGCCCTCCTCCTCGCGCCCGCCTCTGCCCCCTCGCAGAAGAAAGCGCGCGAAGCCCAGCTGATCGCGACCAAAGGCGTCTGGACCGCGATCGAGCGCGCGGGCGCGCTCCCAGCCGAAGAGTGCGCCGCAGAGCGCGCCAAATGGAACGAGGTGATGCAGCTGCTCGACGACTGCGCCGACGAGCTCCGCGCGCTCGCCGCCTCTACGCAGGACGACGACGCGGAGGGCGAGGGCGCCGAGGGGGACGAGCCCCCGATGACGCAGGAGGAGCGCACCCGCGCCCAGGCAGCGCACCAGCTCCTCCGCCTCGCGCGGCTCCTCCTCGCGCACCTCCACGCGCGCACCGCCCCTCCAGCCGCACCGGTCCTCGCGCCGTGGACCGCGCAGCCGTTCCTCGCGCGTGCGAGCGCGCTCGCTGGCGCGCTGAGCGAGCGCGGGGATGACCTCGCCGGGTGCCTGGAGCCGGCCCAGGACGCGGACGAGGTCGAGGACGCGGCGGGCGAGCTGTGCGACGCGGCGGAGGAGCTTGCTGAGGCGATGGAGGGCGCACTGAGCGGGGAAGAGGGTGAGGGGCGCGCAGAGGACGACGAGGGGAAGGAGAAGGTCGCCGCCAGAGAGGGAGACAGCGGCGCGCGGGAAAAGGAGCGCGAGTGGCTCGCCATGTGGCGGAAACAGCGCGACGCAGCGCGGGACAAGCTCGCGGCAATCTAGGCGCTCGCTTTGCACGTGTTGACTACAGAGGTGGTACAGACAGCAAAAGACGAGGGAAGCAAGGAGTCGACTCTTCGGGTTCACGGACGTTGCGATGGGCGCGACGGGGTTCGTGCTTTGCCCTCAAAGCGCACCGAGGGAGAGCATCGTCCCGAGACTCTGGAGGATCGAGTCGCCCATGGCCTTCTCGACGGCCTCCTCGAGGTGCCGCTTCGGGTCCTGCTTGCCGACGTGCCGCGTCTTGAGCTGCTGCGGCGTCAGCGTCGCCTCCTCCTTGACGCTCGCCGTGTACGTCTGCGCGAGCGACAGCATCCTCTGCGAGTATGCGTACGCGGGGTTCGTGTCAGCCCCGCACTGCACCGCAACAGGCGCCCGGAGCCCGACAGGGAGAGAGCGCGGAAAGCGCACCTTGATACTCTCCTCATTCCCCTTCTTCATCTCGCTCCAGTCGTGGAGCTTGAGGCCCTCGGTCCAGTCCTTCTTGTGCAGGTTGAGCAGCATGCTCTGCTCGAGCTCCGTCTTGCGGTACGCGATCGCGATCGAGTAGTAGTGCCGGTTCAGGCCGTGGATCAGCGCCTTCGGGGGAGGGCAGGCGGGCGTCAGCGCCAGTGGCGACTCGCTCGGCACGGGGTCGGGGCGGGCGGACGCACCTGGATGCTCGGCTGCTGCAAGTGCCCGATGTTGCTCGTGCTCTGCCGCGGCTCGACGCCCATCATGACCTGCTGCGGGTTGATGCTCCGGAACGCATCAATCACGACCTTGCCCTTGACGCTCTGGATCGGGTCGACGACGACGGCGACCGCGCGCGGATTCAGCTGCTCGAAGGACTGTGTGTGCAGGGAGGTCAGCGAGGGAGAACAGGGAGGTAGCTGGAGAGCTAGGGTTACCTGCTGCGTGTTGACATCGACGGAGGAGAGCCAGCACCCGAACCCGGGGTGAGAGTGGTACCACCCAACGACCATCTCTGGCCTGTACCGTTCCGCTGAGACCCGTCAGTTCGCGCTCTCAGAGGAGGGAGAGAGGGCATGGGAGCAGCCGCACCGCCCCGTCTGCTTGAGCATGTCGAGCATCTTGGTCTGGAACACGGGATCAACCGCCTCGACCGAGACGCCCGTCCCGCTCTGCGGCATGGCAAAGACGTCTGCATGGGCGGGAAGCGTCAGCGCGGTGTGGTGTGCGCCGGGTGGAGGGGAGGGAGCCGGCACCGATGACGCGGACGGTGTACTCGTCGACAAAGTCGCCAAGCATGAGGCCCATGACCTCGAGGGGGACGCCTGCGCGGCCGTGCTTGAGCATCTGCAGTGTCGCGCGTGTTCCACCCGGTCGCGGGTCGGGTCGAGGGGAGGAGGAGGGGGACGGGGCGGTGTCAGCTCTCGCTCGTCGCTCGAGGGGTGGGTGCGATAGGCGCACCTTGAGGAGGGCGAGGCTCGAGATGTGGACCGTCTCTGCGTTGTCGTTGGTGGGGATGTCCTGGCCGGGCTGGGGCGGTGCGGCGCCGCCAAACTGGCCCATCAGCGACCGGAGCTGCGCGTCCACTGCGGGCGGGTACTGTGTGAGCTCGTGCTTTGACAGTTAGGTACAACCCGTGCTTACTGCTGAGCTGTTTAGAGTGTGAGGTGGAGGAAGCGCAGCCGCACTCGATCCGCGTCAGCTCTCGCTCGCCGCTCGTCCTCGCCTTGCAGTCAACCCTTCTTCCGTGAGAGCGAATAGCAGCGATGCTCGGCACAGGCAAGAAGGACCGCAGGCAGCGTGCGCCCCTCTCCCCCCTCCCCGCTCCGACTCTCTCCGCTCACCTCCTCGTCCTCGACTCGCTCCCACATCTGCAGCCACCCGCGCCGCACAGCCTTCCGCCGTCATCGCCGACTCGGAGTACGTCGCCCGCCGCGTAAAGCGCCACCTCGCAGACCTCGAGCGCACAAACTACACCGAGCCCACCACCGGGCCCTCTGCGTACGGCGAGCTCGACGACGACGCAAAGGGGCCTTCGCAGCTCGCAAAGGACGACGAAGGCGGTGCGCCTGAATGTTCCGATCTCGCTGATGGGATGGGGGTACTCACGCATCTTGCCCATGCAGGCCGTAAAAAGAAGAAGAGCATGGCGGTCCGCTCGCTCCTCATGTACCGCAAGAACCTCGCGACCCTCCTCTCCGAAGCCGTCCGTCCTGCCCTCTCCCCTTCCGTCCCCACGATCTGACGCCCGCCCCGCACGCACACACGCGCGCGCGCAGGACCTGCCTCCTCCCGCCGACTCCCCGCAGGCGACGTACCTGACCGCGCCCGCGCGGCCGAGCGCGCGCCCGCCGCTCCAGCTGTGCAGCGTGTGCGGGTACAAGCCGCGCTATGCGTGTCTCAGGTGCGGCCTCAAGTACTGCGATGTCGGGTGCAGGCAGACGCACGACGAAAGCCGGTGCGAGAGGCGGTAGTTTGGGCGTTTCAGTGCGGTGTAGGCGGGGAGAAGGGAATATTGTTGCCATACTAGCTGCTTTTCGCTTTCGTTGCGTGCTCGGTGGGGCGCATGCTGTAGAGGGGAAGGTGCGAGCGAGGAAAGGGGACGCCAATGCGGAGGAGATGAGCCCGCAGAAGGGGGAAACGGCGGCGCGTTGCATCCCGTTCGTTCGTCTGCCGCCCCTGTTCTACTCGATGAGGTATGCGTCGTAGATGACTGCGTGCGAAGGTGGCGCGTCAGCTCCACCATCACTCGCTCGCGTCCACGCGAAACCAGAGGGGACGGCCTCGACGGAACACACGCACCCTGCCTCCCGCTCCTCACCCCGCTCCCGACAAACATGGCCGTGTTGAGCCACCCCAGCTCGCCCCTCGCGTCCGTCTCCATCTCGATGCACAGCCGGAAGCGGTACTCCTCGGGCGTAGGCACCTCGCCCGTGAACCCCTCGCGCGCGGCGTCGCTCAGCCGCTGGAGCACCTCGGCGGGGCCGGTGCGCCACCCGCGCGTCTGCACTTGGATGAACGCCCCGCTCGAGTGCCGGAGGAGGTACCGCGTCGAGAGCTGCGCGGCGAGCGGCGACGACGGGTGCGTCGCGGGCATGATGTGCTGCGCGTCTTGGCCGCCGGCACTGCGGGGCGTGCGGGAGCGTGAGCGAGCGCGTCTTGCAGCAGGCCATAGACGGTGGATGCATCGCGGACATGCGGCACCGCACGCCTCATTGCAATTGAGCCAGGCCGAGGAGGGGGAACGGAACGCACACGACCTCCCCACTGCCAAAGATACCCTCAAAGTGCCCGCCGGTAAAGTTAATCCAGTTGAATCTGCGCGCGTTCTCCGGCGGTGAGCGTTCCCGTTCGTCGTTCACCCTGCTCCTATCCGTAGTCGTGCACGCCTGCCTCGGCCCGACCGCGGCCCCACCTCCTCCTCCATCTCTCGCCCCTCTTCCGCACGCGCCGCGTGGAAACGTCTGCGTTATGCAGAGAGGAGACGCACTGCCCGCCGTCGCCGTGCAGACCCTCGCCGACGCTCCGCACGGCCTCGAGGTCGCAGCAGAGCCTGAACGCGTGCTTGAGCCCCGGCTGCGGGATCGGGATCTCGAGGGCGGATTGGTACGCCGCGGGGGTGGAGGCGGTCGCGCCGGCGGTGTGAGAGGGCATTGGTTCGCGGTCGAGGTAGGGCGAGGGAGAGGGAGAGGAAGAGAGAGAGGCCGGGTCGGCAGCCGAAGGGTCGGCGCCGCTGGGCGGGAGCGGAATTGAGATACCGGGCGGCGCGGAGAGGTCGGAGCTCTGCAGGTACGCAGAGAGCGTGTGCGGATGAGCTGGAAGACAGGAGGGCCGTCCGCGCGAGGCCGGAGCGCCGGGAGAGCAGCGAAGTGAGGGTGGGGGCAGGAAGGCAGGAGAGCGGGTAGGGCTCAGCGGAAGTAGGGGAGAGACGGGCGGGAGGCGGGAGTCTGCTCCTGCGCTCTGGGCATCGTAGCCGGTCAGCCCCCGAGTTGTGGGGTCCGCAGGAACGAGGCAGACAGTCGGGCAAACTAATGAAAGAATGGCGAGCAAGCGTCAAAAGCAGGCCGCTCGGGAGCAGACTCAAAGCTCTCAGATCCAGCTCTCCTCAGCGTACGAGGTCATTGCAGCGCACCCAGAGCGGTGCATGGAGTGCACGGGGGGGAGCGACTCGCCTCCTCGGGCCCCACTCGGGCCTCTCTCCTCGCCCTCACCCTCTCACCGCTCGAGGCCCGCTGGGAGCACCTGCAGAGTGATGCCAGACACCCCGACAGACGAGCGCACCCCGCTCCTCCCGCCCCGCGCGCCTCCTCCTCTCCCTCCCAAGCCCCTCTCGCCCCCGGCCCTCTCGCCGTACGCCCCCAGCCCAGACCCGCTTGCCCGTCCACACGCGCATTTTCAGCCCTCCCTTCCCCCGCGCGACCGCGCGCTGTCCATCCCCGCCTTGGCACACGCCGCAGCCGCCCTCCAGGCCGGCCACCTCCCCTCGTCCGCGCAACTCATCGCGCTCTTCGACGTCCTCCTCCAGTCGCCGCTGCTCGACGATGACCCGCAGGGTACGGTGGTTGAGCCGACGTACGGCGAGGGCAGGCTGGGCACGGGCGAGCTCAGCCGCGAAGGCGAGCGCGTCAGGCTCGCTACGCGCGAATGCGTATGGAGCCTGAGAGAGCTCGTCGAGGGCCGGAAGCCGGCCATCGAGGATAGCGAGGGCGAGGTCGTCGGTGTGATGGACAAGGGCGTGCCCGGAGACGGCTGGCAGGAGTTTCTCTGGCGGTGCCGGGGAAGCGAGGTCGACGTCGGTACGTGCAGGCTCTGCTCTTCCAGGCTCTTGACTTCCTCAATGGCGAGCACTGACCTTCCAATCCATTCCCGTGCAGATCTCCCCTCCGTACATCTCCCGTCCGCCGACCCCGCCACTCTCCAAGCCGCGTCTTCCTCCCTTCTCACCCTCCTCCAACTCGTCCTCACCTCTTCCGCCCTACGCGCTCTCCTCAGCGACCTCGTCCTCCTTCTCCGCGACACCGCCGATGTTGTCCTCGAAACCGCCCAGGCGAAGGACCAGCTCGGGCCGAGTACGGTCGATGCGCTCGAGAAGGTCGTCGACGCAGTTACGGAGGGGGCGGTTGGCGCGAGCAAGGTCCGCGCGCACGATGAGGCTGACGAGGAATGGAGCAAGCGACCCGGCGTGAATGGGGAGAAAGAGGAGCGCGTGCTGGACGCGCAGGAGCAGCAGCCCGATCCGCCGATCGTCGAGCTGCAGCTCAACGGCGAGAAGGTTGTGCAGGAGGAGTTGGAGACCCCTGGCCAAGAGCAGGAGCAAACGGCGGAGCTTACGGAGACGCCCAAGCAGGTGAAGAGCCCCGAGGAGCTAAAGGACGACTTCATCGACCGGTTCAAGGCAGTGAGCCTCGTCCTTCTATCTCTGCGGGCTGGGCGCTGATCACCGCACGCGTAGATTGTTCTCCAGCTGCAAGCGACCCCGGCGTACCAGCGCTCGATGCGCACGCTCCTCACCATCGTCCGCACCTACGTGCGCGACACTCTCGCAACCGCTACGCCGCACATCGCCGTCGAGCCCGCCGCACCACCGTCTCGTCCTTTGCCTAGGCTTGCGCCCTCGGATCCCGACGACCCGACACACTTCCTCATCCCCCTTCTCGAACCCTTCACCGGTGGCGCAGGCTCGCTCTCGCCGCTCCGCGCCTCGCTGCACGCCCTCCTATCGCACCTCGACCCCTCTCGCCCCGGCGCCTCCGCCGCGCGTCTCCGCTCACTCGGACGAGCGCTCGATTCGTTTCTGCAGCAAGCGCTCCTCACCCCTGGGTGGGTCGGCACCGCCGCCTCGCACCGCGCGCTCGGCTCGCTGCACGCGGAGTTGTCCAACCTCGGCGCGGACAGCCCCGCACTCGCTGCGGACGCCAGGTTGTTCCTCTCTCGCTTATTTGATGCGCTCAGCGCCCTCGCCAGCGACGCGCTCCTCGCGCGCGCGGTCGGCAGTGTCGAGGAGCTTGCGCTGGCGCTCGCGGGGTGGGTGGCCGCAGCAGGAGGCACGGCGGCACGCGCGGCAAGCGGGGAAGGAGTCGCGGCGGTGTGGGGGGATGTCGTCGAGTGGGTCGTGCCGAGGATGTTGGGCGTGCTGAAGGAGGTGCCGCTGCCGCGGTGCGCTCACTGCCCTTTTCCTCGTCAAGCGAGGAGAGCGCATACTAACCGGAATAGCACAGGCTCGAATTCTCCAATCCCTCCATCTCGCTCGCAATTGACCCGCCCTCCCTCTTCTCGACCTCGTTCATCCCCTCGTCGCTGTCCCTGCGACAGTCAACCACGCTCACGTACCTACCCGTCTCCGGCTCGTCCTCCGTCGCCCTCCCTCCCTCCGCCTCCGCGCCGGAAGACCCGACCCTCTCGCGCGCGCCCGCCGCGTCCCGTACCGCCTACGCCGCCTCGACGCTCCTCTCCGTCGAAGGGCTGCAGCTCGAGCTCCGGAACGTCGGCTATTTTGCGCAATACCACACTGGGATCCCCTGCATCGGAGACGTGATCGAGTCGGGCCTGCTCGACCTGCGCTTCGGGCGGCCGCCTGCGCCCTCCTCCTCCTCCCCGACTACCGCACCCGCACCCAAACCCGCGAAAGGCGGCCTCGGCTTCACCCTCGCAACGTCGTCCCCGCCGGCCCCCGATGCGCACAGCCTCTTCACCCTCGAGCGCGGCGCCACACGCGTCCACTTGAGCGACTTTGCCCTCACCCCGCACCGCTCCTCCCACCCGTGGCTGATGTGGCTCCTCCGCCCGATCCTGCGCACGGCGGTGCGCAAGGCTGTCGAGATTGAGGCGGAGCGCGCGCTCGAGTGCGCGGCGGAGAAGGTGGGGAGCGTGGGGTGGCGCGTGCGGGAGCGCGAGGCCGAGCTGCGAGGAGAGGCGGCAGGCGCGGAGGAGGATGGAGGCGAGACGCGCGCAGTGTGGCGTTGGGTCAGGGCGGCGTGGGACGTTCTCGCTGGGGTGGCGGGCGCCGAGCCGGAGGAGGAGGCGCCCGCTCCGCCCGAGCAAGAGCGGGAGCAGGACGACGATACTGATGCTACCACGCACCCTGCCTGGCACCTCCATCTAAACCGTCACGGGCTCGCGGTCGACCTCGAAGCCGCGCACGGCACCGTCGGCGTCGGCGCCGAAGGGGTCGTCCTCCCTGCTGGTGCAGCGCCCATCCCCCCGCCGGAGGGGCAGGACCCGCCAAAGGGGCTTGTACGCGCTGCGAGGGAGGAGGTGCGTGCCGAAGTGAAGGCCGGGCGGGAAGCTGCCAGGGGCGCGATGGAAGCGGTGGGAGAGGTGGGGGAGGAGGCGGAACGGTGGGAGGAGAGCGTGCGGAGGGAGAAGAGGACGAGGCCCGATAGCTGGAGGAGCGAAGCATTCGACATGCGGTAGAGGTGGCGTCATGCTTGTAGCTAGATCCCAATCCTTGTAGCGTAGCCGTCATTCATGCAATGGCGAGAGGGGAGACGCGTTTTGGGAAGGTCGACAGGTCCTCGTACTCAAGGTCCTTTTCATGCGCCACCCCGCGTGGCGTCAAGTTGTCAGGAAGATCACCTCGCGGACCAATACCAAACGACCGCGCATGGAGAGAGGCATGAACGCTTCGTTTTGCACAGACATACAGGCTTCGCACGGGCAAGACGCCCGGCACCCCCAAAACGCCGCTACAACCGCGAGCCGTGAAGAACCAATAGGCGAAGAAAAGGGAGGTCTAGGACAGATGATGGACTCGAGATGGAGAGCGGGTATGGGGAAAGACGAAAGAGGGAGGGGATGGGAGGTCGAGAGCGACAGGCCGGCGAGACGGCGCGAGAATAAGTGGGAACGGGAGGATGGCGTTTAAGCACCTACGCTTCGAGGTCCTTCTCCTTCTTCTCGCCAACGAGGGTACGCCCGGCAAGGTCCTCGCCCTCAACGGCATTCTGCGTCGACGCGAGGTAGATGTTCTCGGCGAAGAGCGACATCACGATGGGCACGATGGCGATGCACGTCGCGGCGATAAGGAGAACTTTCATCGTCGCCGCGTACGCCTCGACGATGCCCTCGTACGCCGCGAGGTTCCCGCTCGTCTTGTAGGTCGACGCGGTGGTGATCGAGCCGTACACCGCCGAAATCTCCGTCGAGTTGAGAATGCCGGTGAGGTGCTTGGCGAGCTGCTTCGGCATGTGGTCGCGCCAGATAGCGGTCGCAATGGCGGTGCCGACGGCGTTGCCGATCTCAGCGAAGAGAAGGACAAGCGCGGTAACGGTTGCGACGTCCTGGTGCGCGACCGACGCCTGCGCGAGGAGCTGGCACGAGGCGGAGGCGACACCGCCGCCGAGACCCTGGAGCAGCTGCGACCAGACGAGCTCGGCCGTCGTACCACGAGCGCCGCGCGAGTGGATCATCATGCCGACACCAGCTGCGCGTTGAGACAAGAGTCAGTGGACGGCAGAAAAACGGAAGATGGGGCATGATTGGCGAGGGGGAGCACAGTAGGGAGAGATGAGGAGAGAGAGCACGGAGGGAACGCACCGATACGGACGCAGAGACCGCCAACAAGGAGCCACTTGGTGCGCCTGAAGTAGAGCTGGTAGAAGCCGGCACAGATGGCGGCAAAGGTGAGGGCGAGAGTCTCTGCGAAAGAGGCGAGCAGGTCAGAAAACGTCCCGGTGAGCACAGGGAAGCCGAAACGTACGGGTGTAACCGAAGTAACCCTGCTCCGCGACGGTCCAGTCCTTCACGACCGAGATGAACGAGTACTGATACGTGTACTGCGAGACGGACGCAAATGAGTGACGGGCGGCGTGGGAGGCATGAAGGGATGGGGCATACCTGAAGGTAGAACGAGACGAAGTCGAAGAAGCCGATCCAGGCGGCGGCCATGATGGTGCGGTTCTTGAAGAAACGGAAGGGGAAGAGCGGCTTGACGGCCCAGAGCGCCTCGAAAAGGACGAATGCGATGAGGGTGCAGCCGCCAATGACCAGCATCGTGATAATCTTGTACGAGTCCCACCACAGCGTACCCTTGTTGACGAGCGTGAGCGGGAGGAGCACACAAGCCCAGCCGGCGCCGAAAAGGAGGAGGCCGAGCGCGTCGATGTCGATGGCCCAGCTGAGCGCGCGGGCACCAAGACCACGGGTGTCCTTGACGCGAGCGGCCGTGCCGCCGTTGACCTCAACGAGGTCGGTCGAGTCCAGACCGAGCTTGGCAGCCTGAGAGCAAGAAAGATCAGTTTCATCATAGGGGCGAGACTCGAGAGGCGACGTACGCGGTGCTGAGCCCAGAAGAGCGTGCCGATGATGGGCGCACACACACAAGGAATGAGGATAATGAACATGGCGTAGCTGCATTGGGAGTGCCGTCAGTTCTGCATCGATGAGAAGAAAAGGCGAAGTGACGCACCCCCAGTGCCAGTTGTTGGTGACGAGGACACCCGCATCGTTGAGGTGCGGGCGAAGGATGCCCTGCGCGATGTTCGACGACACGAACGCGTTGATGAAGAACCAGATCGACGTGAGCGACGAGATCAGGCCGCGCCACCTACGAGGGAGAAGAGGGTTAGGAGCCGTTCGTCGTTCGCAACGTCAGAACGGGGTCAGGACGGGGAGAAAACGCACCTCAGGTTCGTGCAGTCGGCAATGATGATCTGGATGAGAATCTGGAGCGAGGCATAGCCCACATAGTAGATGATGGCGCCGGCGGCGTAGGTGTGGACGTTGGTGCACGCGGCAATGATGATGAAACCGAGGCAGTAGAAGAAAACGGACAGCGAGAGCGCTTCCGCACGTCCAAAAACGTCCGCGAACTTGGCGGAGAAGGGCTTGGTGACGGCGAGAACGATAGCCTGCGCGGTGGCGATCGCGCCGAGGAGCGAGTGCAGCGAGAACGACGACGTCGCGTACGCGGCGTACTGCCAGGTCGTCGTGCCCTCGAGCGAGTAGATGTATGAGGCTAGCGCGATGCCGACGAAGAGCGCAATCTTCGAGTTGCGGCCCCTGCGAACAATCAAAGAAACGGTGAGTCGCGACGCTTAGAGGGCGAACAGTCAGGGGAAAACAGTCAGGGGAAGGGCAGGGAGGGGCTGACAGTCGAGGAGAAGGAGAGCCGCGGAGCGGAAGGAGGAGGCGCCCTCCTCGGTCACGACGAGGAGGGAAAGGCGGACGCACCAGACGCGGTTCACGCTCTCCACCTTGAGCACACCACCCTGGGTCGCAACGGTGTAAGTGGGCGGCGCGAGCATCCCGCCGACCGTCTGCGCGAACTCGATAAGATCAGCGATCGCTCGGACCACCCAACATGGGCGACGTTCGAGAAGAGCGAGGGCAGAATGGGAGGCTTGGGCGGGTCGCCGAACATCGTGGCACGCATAAAGTGGGAGCTGGGGTGGATCGCACTAGCGCAGAACACACCTGGGGGACGGGAACAGCGTTCGACGCCGTGGGGAGGAATCGGGCATGGGTCTGCTCGCGCTCGACGTTACCGGCGAGCTCGAGGTCCGACTTGTTGACATCGTGCGAGGACGTCGACATGGCGGCGGATGTACCGGAAAGTGTAGAAGCAGAGGAGAGAAAGGCGGGCGGAGGAAGGTCGAGCGAGTTTTCGTCGCGGGCTGCGTCGGGGTCGATTGCTCCGGGTCCAGGCCGTGTCGCGCGCTGATCTGATACCTGGAGAAGCCGGGCGTCACGCCTGCGGACGACCCGGTTCGGTCTCTCCTCTAAGGCATGCATCGCATGGCGCCCAGCATAGCCTTCGTGTAAGCGATGCGGCCACATGCCTTCTCCTCCCGCTTCTTCAATGCACGCTCTGCCTGCCAGCGGCTTCTTTGGGGACTCCGGGGAGTCTTGGCGATTGCGGGACAGACAAGATCGAATCGGCCAAGGAACCCCGCCGGAAGCCACACTTGCCTCATCTCGAAAAGGTCCGCCTTCCTCCCGCGCAGCGCCCCTGCACGCGAGGCGCCACTCCAGCCTTCGAGAACGGACGCCCGCGCCCGCGCGAGTGGCGTCGACCGTGTCGTGCAGGTTCCGCATGTCACATCGCTGGTTCTGCTCGCTGTTTAATCTGATGGCCCTGCGACGAGGCGATGTTGACGCCACTGCGTGCGTAGTCGTCAGGCAGCAAGCCTGGGCAGGAAGTCGCGGATGGCTCACGCGATGTTCCACTCCAGGCAATGCTTCGCATTTGCTCTCGCAGTCGACCATTGCTGGTTGCATTGCCACTCCTTCTACATGCTAATCTAGTGCTGTAAAGGTCGATAAGGATCCCTTTATTCCTGCCTCATCCGCTTCACGCGCTCGCCTGCGCCTTCTGCGAGTCGTCGCCGAAATATCCCTCTTTCAGGAGCGACTGGACAACTTCGCCGCTCCGGACGGCGAGAACGCTGTGTCCGAGTTGATGGACGGTCAGCGCGGCTATTCGAGTAGGAAGGAAGCGAGCGGACGGAAAGAAGGCGTAAGGGAGAGAGGGAGGAAGGAGGAGTGAGGGAAGCGAGAAGGACGCACCTCAGCAGCGAGTCGCTGATCCCATGCGTCTTCTCGCAGCTCCCCTGCAGCCACACAGTCGGCTTGAACTCCTTACCCGCAGCCGTCTGTGCGGGCAGCTGCAGACGGTAGTTCTCTGCGACGGGGAAGACAGGCGCCTTGCCCACCTCGGCGGACGCACGCTTGGCGGTCCGCTCCGGTGAGGACGGCGAGGGAGGCGAGGTCGCGGCCGTCGAGGCGTGCGCGGAGGAAGAGAAGCGCGAGGGGGAGTCGTATCGCGCCGAGGGCGCGACCGAGGACGACGGGCTCGAGGCGGAGGACGCGCCGTCCCCGCCACTGTTGGACGACGGGCTCCGGCTCATCCGCGCGGCGCTAAACGCCGTGGCGGGAAGGTCGAGCGATGGCGGCGTTGCGAGCGGGGAGGACGACCGGTCGTCCTCAACGTCCGCAGTCGGCGCGGCAAACAGCTCACTGAGCGGGATCGTCGCGTCGTCCTTGCGCTCGTCGGCAACTGTTTCGGACGCACTCGATGGCGGGAAGAGCATGTTCCGCCAGCCCTGGCGGTCATAACCCGTTCCGCAAACGAGCGCGTCGTACTCGACCTCGCGGGTCTCGCGCGTGATCGGGTTGAAAAGCGTAAGACGAATGGCCGGGGAGGAAGAGGAGGACGAGGCAACACGAGCCTCGCGGATCTCGGTGTACGGGCGGACATTCAAGCGCGGGTCGCGCGCGATGTCCGTCGCTGGGCTGCCGGTGCGCGCGGCGATGTCCTCCTCGACCTTCTGACTGTACATCGTCTCGTACACCTGCGATAACGTAGTCGTAAGCTCGACGTCTGCGGAAGAAGGGGAGAACGCGACGCACCACCTCGAGCGTTTTGGGGTTGACAATGGAATAATTGGTGCCCTTCGCCTCGCCAAGCACACGCTCGCGCTCCTCGTCGCCGAGTCGGAATACAGCCTGGCTCATCGACGGGTCGAACACCTCGTTCGAGAACTGGCCTTCGTCTGCGGGGGACGAGACATCAGTGGGGCCGCATCGTGGCGGGAAAGAGCGGGACGCACCTGTCGGACGCATGGACGACGCGCGGAGCAGCATGTCGACTTGCGGGCGCTCGAGATCTTCGTCGGCGGGAAGCAGCGGCGCAAGCTTGGTGCGGAGGTGGAGGAAGCACTCTGCGGCGGACTGCCCCGCGCCAACGACGGCGAGTCGAATCGGCTTGCGCTCGCGGACGCGCGCCTCGATAATCCGCGGAAGCAATCCGTCAATCTTCTCCTGGAAGTGGGCGGTGTGAAGGATGCGCTCGGTCGCGACGAGGTCGGGGGCGCAGAGTTGCGGAGGGATCTTGGGCGTCCCGCCGGCAGAGACAACGAGATTGCGTGTGAAGCGGGTGACAGTCTCGCCCGTTGCGACCACGCGAGACGTGACCTTGAGCACGCGGACGTCCGCGCCCTCGCTGTGCTCGTCAGGGCGGAGGGCGTCGACAGCGACGACCTCCTCGCCGTACGCGACCTCGCCGCCCTGCTCTCGCAGGTCGCCCTCGACCTTTTGTGCGCACCACTGGAGGTAGTCGGCAAACTCGCGGCGGGAGGGGGTGAAGGTGGAGAGCGAGATAAAGGAGGCGAGGCGGGAGGGGGTGAACGAGGCGAGGTACGACAGGAAGGTGTAGGCGCTCTGCGGGTTGCGCAGCGTCGCCAGGTCCTTTAGAAACCTGTTTGCGTGCAGGATAGAATCAGCCGGTGGGTTCGCTGAAAGAAGCCGAGTGCGTCCGAGCAGGTTCGCGAGGGGAAGGAGCGTTGCACGTACGAGATCTGCATGCTGCTGCCTTCGAGCATCATGCCCGGGTGCCACTGAAAGTGCGGGAAGCGCTCGACAAACGCGCACCGGAGCGTCCTGCGCGGCGCCTTGTGCTGTTCGCCGTCATTCCGAGTACGCACCGCCTCGTCGACGCTGAACCCGAGCGCGTCCTGCAGGCCGCCGAGGGACGAGTAAGTGGGCGGGCGCGGCCTCGGTGCGTCCGAGTTGTGCTCGACGAGCGCGATGGCGAGGGCGAGCGCGGCAGGTCCGAACCCGATGGCGACGAGGTCGTGCACCTCGTCAGGCGAGGCGGGATGGTGGCTGGTGGCCATGGCTTGCGTTGTGCGGGCGGGTGGGCGTGCGAAGGATACAGGAGAGCAAAGAGAGTCTGAGCTTGGGAGGCAGCGAGCAAGAAGAGCGAGGCGTTGGCGAGCGAGGGCCGGCCAACTCTGTCGGAGAATGCGCCAACTTGGCGTTGCCCGATCGTCCGGGGGAGCGGCATCATCTCGAGCAGCCGGACGTCGCAGCCCTCGCCCTGCCCTCGCTCTGCCCTTCATGCATTACCAGGCGTGACTGCAAAGCTCGCATCGCGCTTCGCCGTCCGAGCGGGACCCGCGTTCGCTTCCTGCGCATCTCCCATGCGCATCTTGCCTGTGGACCTCAGGCTGCGTTCATGCTGCCCTGCCTCCCCTCCCTCGGCACGATCGCGCGCACAGTTTAGCTTGTCGGGCACGACGCTGGGCGCGCTAGATTATCAGACGAGCGCAAGAGACACCCTCGTTTCGGTGATCAAGCGCGACCGGGTCTTCTCCTCGCGTTTTTGCTCGCATCGGCGGTTCCGTCCTCCTCCGCTACGCTTGGCGGGCTGCGGTCCCGTCCGTGCTGGCCAGGGAGTCGCTGTGCCGATCCCGATATGGATGGCTGAGCTCTCTGAGGTGCTCGCTGGCCTTTGCTACCCGCCACTTTACCGCTATTCGAGTGCGCTCAACAGCTTTGCTAGTCTGACTTCGCCCTCTACAATCCATACAGCTCCTTCTCGGCGACCGCGCGCTCCCGACCGAGCATGTCGCACCCCGTCGCGGTCAGGAATCCCTTCTCGGCTGCGCGCTTGTGGCCCGTCAGCCCCGTCGTTCCCACTGGGGAGAGCATGTGTGCTCACTGATATACCCATCAATGAGCCGCCCTGGCACAACCTCGCTCGTCTCGCAGAAGACGCTCACGTCCGGTTGCGACTCGTCCGCCGTCGCAAGCGCGAAGGCGTCCAGCGACTCTAGCTCGGCAGCGAGGGTGCCCGCCCAGCCCGCGAGGAGTTCCGTCGGATTGTGCACTGGCGGTTGAGGGGCTGGAGTTGACAGGGCGGGGAGAATCTGGTCGGAGGTCGCGACGACGTATACCTGGACAAGTCGACTTTGTCAGTTGCGCTCGCGCAGTAGATGGAGAGGACGAGGGTGCACCCGTGCACCGAGCTTCTTCGCCATCTCCGCTGCTACCCAGCTCCCTACCGGGGCCCTCACATCCCCTCCCCTGCCCGGCAGAACTGCCTCCACTCCGAGCAGCACAATCGCCTGCTCCCCGCTCTTCCTTACTGCCTCCAGCACACTCGAGACCGCGTTGTCCGGCGCAACGCGGATCTGCACACGCGCGCCCCCAAGCCCAGAAGGCGGTGGCGCGCCGAACACCCCGTCTTCGGCTCGCGCGAGCAGGCGGTCAAGCGTCCCGTAGGACTCGCCCATCACAGCAGCGAGCTCCGCATTCCCGTCCTGCGGCGACGCGCCGTCAACATCGACGCCCAGACCGCGCAGCACGCGTGCCGGCAGCCCGCCTTCCCGACCTCCGCCGGAGGGAGCGAGCGGGTGCGCCCTCCACGGGTTCTCGTACCCCGTCGCGAGTCCGCGTAGTAGCCCTGCCTTCTCCTTCGCCGCCCGTGCAACGTCATACAACCGAGCGGCGAGCGCCGCGCCTGTGCAGAGTGGGCGGGACTCGAGGATGTTGAGGGAGAGGAGGGAGGGACGGGAGGCCCACCTGCGTGCGGCGGAGAGTGTGTCAGTGCGGAAGGAATGAAAGAGAGTAGGAGGACGTACTCGACCTCGGCGGCGTGCGTGACCGCGTGAATATGTGGGTTGAGCGTTCCGTACCTGCTCTCCCGTCAGCCCTCTTCCCGCGCCCTGCACAGTGGGGCCTAGGAGACAACGCACGGATGCGCCGCAATCGTCGTTACGTAGTGCACCAACTCCCTCAGCACCCCAGCGATCGCCGGGTCGTTGCCCACTGCCAGCACATTCAGCACGGCACGCTTCTCGCGCGACGCCCGCTCGAGCACCTTCGCCACGCCGAGCTTCTCCAGCGCGGCAGTCGCGAGGCGCAGGCGTGCGCCCTCCTCGAGGGCAGCGGTCGTCGCGGCGCGGAGGAAGGCCGCGAGCGGGACGGACGAGGCGGGGCGGAATGCGAGCGGCTTGAGCGGGAGGAGGATCCGGAGGAACAGCGCCGAGAGGGCCGGCGTGGTAGATAGCGGGACGGCGTCGAAGTGATGCGCGACGACTGAAGAACACGAGGTCAGCGCGTGTGAAGGAAGGGCGGGACGAACGTACCGTTTACCCAGTACCGGAACAGCCGGTCCTTCAGCAGCTCCTCCGGGAGATCGTGCATCTTCCCGTCCGGGGGTGCAACATGCGCAGGCCAGCTCCCGCGGAAGGCGGTCTCCCCCGCGCGGGCCTCGACCAGCTGGAGGAAGGTGTTGAGCGCGAGGTCGGCGAGGTCGAACGGCGCCAGCTTGTCGCGTAGCGACAGGGAGAGGTGCAGAGCGTCGTCGAGTAGGGACGGGAGTACGACCGAGTGGTACGCGAACGAGAGGTGCTCGTGCTGCATGCTCTTTTCAGCCCGCTTATTCACAAAACGAGGAGAGCAAGGCAGGCGCACCTTCATCCGGCTCAGATCCCGCTCAACGCCTTCGAACCCCTCCCATGCATGACCACCTCTACCCAGTCGCGCTTCCACTTCCCTATAGGACGCCCTCTCCCTCTCGCCTTCTTCGCTCGGCAGCGCGCCCCCTTCCGCAGCCGCGGCGGCGAATTCCGCCTCCGCCCCACGCTCGTACGCCGTGCTCGTGCGCCAGAGAAAGGAGATGAGCAAAGTGTTCGGCGCCCAGGGGACGAGCCTCGAGGTGCGGATCAGCCTGCCTCCGGAGGGATGGTCAGCTGCGTTCCAGAGCGGAGAGGGGGAGGGGGAGGGCGCACCGGACGTCCTTCGCCGGGTTCAGCAGCAGCCCCTCACGGATCGACTGCGCAGACGTGGTGCGGAGAGCGTCCTCGCTCGGCTGTGCTGGCGGCGAAGGCGCCACAGTGGAGTCGTTGAGGCGGGACGAGGGATGTCCACCATTGTCTGTAGCGCGAATTCGAGTGTGCGCTACGTGTTTTCTTATCAAGGCGTCAGCGTACTTGAGCGGAAGGAAAAGGAAGGCTGGATACGCACGGGCTGTACATCTCACCTCGGCCCCTTCGTTCCGGCAGCGCGAACAGGAGGAGCTCGCTGCCCTGCCCGGGGGCGTCGGCCGGGCCGCGGGAGACGAGCGTGAGCACCACGACGCTCTCCGTTGACATGCGGTGAGCGAGCACGAGTCAACTAGGTGAGGGAGGAGAGAAGCGTGAGGCGCTGAGCCGCGGAAGTGCCGGGGCGAAGGAGGTCTGAGCGTGCGAGAGGAGCAGGTTGGGTGGAGAGTGAGAGGCGGCCAGCACCGGCTGAGTGATTGCAGAGTGCGATAGAACGACAACAGTTTGCGGCTGCGAAAACGAGCGTGTGCGGGTGCGCATACGCGACGAAACAACAACGAACGACAACCTGCCGGGAAGGAAGAAGTTCAGTCGCCTCTTCGAAGAGCAGCTAGCGCGCCATGCGATACGCGCGCCGAGGAGCGCACGAGAGCGAGCGAGACACACCCTCTAGACCCCATCCTCCGCTGTGCCCGCTCCCTTCCGCCTCACTTCCTCCCTCCCATCTCTCCCCGCCCACCCTCTCGCATCGACCCAGCTCTCGCGCCCCACGGCCGCCCCAGGCGCGCACACGACGGCGCGAACGTTGCCCCACCTCGTCGTGCGCGCCCAGGGGTTCGCCGCAACGGGCTCGGAGGTGAGGGGGGAGAGGGCGGCGCGGGAGAGGGCGGGGCGGAGCTGCGCGATCGCGAGGGCGGCCGAGTCAGCGAGATTAGCGAGGGGTAAGGGGACGGGGAGAAGCGCAGGCGGACCATCTCGATTGTCGTCCGGTTCGTCCAGACGAGCTTGGCATGGTATCCCGCGAGCCCAGCTATGGGTACGAGGAACGCGACAGTGAGCACGAGGACGACGATTGCGCCGATGGTGTCCCATCGGTGCAGCTGGGAGGACGAGGTGCATTGCGAGATGTGGTACGCGGAGAAGGCGAGGGAGTACGCGCCAGCGAGAACGGCTGAGAACAGGAAGGAAAGGAATGGGAGGTAGTTCCGCTGGCCGATGCACTGCGGCGGGAGAGGGGTGAGTATGGTCCGCAACGTCTTCAGGCTCTCGCCTTGCTTCAGCGAGCAAACGGCGAGAGCAGACAGCGAGATGACTCACGTTGTTCAGGAAAGCACACTGCATCGGCGCAAGCACCTGCGTCAGCGCGGCTCTTCACGGCGAGCAGAGCGAGGAGAGCGCGCGGGACGCACATGGTGGTCCGTCCGCTCGACGCAGTTGTCGCAAAGCCGGCAATGACTTGTCCTCGGAGGGCGGTACGTGTGGCAGGTCTCGCACCCTGCTCCAATGTATGTGGCGTCAGCGCTAGTCCACGACTGATCCGTTGGCACGCCTTTCCCGAGGAGACGGCGGCACGGCGAGAGGAACGAAGCGCGAACGCACACTTGCTCGCCACGACTCCGTCCCCTTTGACGCGCACCCACCGTCCCTCGACCTGCCACTCGCCCTCCGGCGCGCTTCCTGCTTCATCCTGTTCCTCCGCGCGCGTGCGCACGACCCATTTGCGCGAGGGAGACGGGTCTAGGTTCCGTGGGAGGATGCCCGGGTCGGAGAAGGCGGTTTTCAGCTGCGTGATGTGAGCGTAAGCACGGAGAAGACGGAAAAGAGACGAGTTGGCGGAGAAAAGGAGAGAAGGGAAAGGAAAGGGCGCACCATGCTGCTCCACATGACCAGCACGACATACGCAAACACGAACACACTCGCCTTCCCCTTCCCTCCCCACTCGCCCCACAGATACCTCCCATTGAAAGCCCACCACACGCCAGGGAGCACCCCTGCGACGATGAGCGAGCCCACAAGCGGCCAGGGGTTGTCGCCAGAGGTGAGCAGCCGCCCTGCAAGAGGGAAGCGGTTCCGCCCCGCGTGCAGGCGGTAGTTACGCGTTCGGCGGCCGGTGCGGGGGGAGCGTATGGGCGTGAGGGGAGGAAGGAGGAGCGGAATGGGCTCCGCTGCGCAGGGCGCGGAGGGGGAAGCCGAGGGGCGTGGAGGCGCAGCCGTTTGGGACGTGAAGGGGAGCGGTTCGCGTGAGCTCGACGAAGGGAGCGGTGCGGGCGCCGGGGCGGTGAACGAGAGTGGACTCTCCGCTCGCTCCCTCGCCATGCTGTCTTCGCACGCACGCCGCGCCGTCTCGCGGTGCTCTCGCGCAAATGCGCCGCCCGCGGCGAGGTCTGCGACGACGTCGTCCTCGTCCATGGGGGCAGTTGGCGGGCGCGGGGAGCCGAGCGCGGAGAGGAGGTCGGTGGACGAGCGGCGGGAGAAGGTGCTCACGGGTGAGAAAGGACGAGCGGGCAGCGAGGGCGAGGGAGTAAGCACCCGCGTGTCGCAGGCGTCGCCAGGCTCGTCGGGGTCATGGAGCAGCGCTGGGTCCATGGGGCTCGCAACGCGCGTGATGACCGGGCCATGGCTGCGCGATCGCGGCGAAAGAACGCTGGGCGTCGGGGTAGTCCGTCCACTCGACGGCAGCCAAGCACTAGCACGGTCACCGTGCTCCGTTGGCTGTGCGTCAAGCATGGCACCGAGCGAGCGTGTGCTCGGCGAGGATGCGCCTGCGCCGCATGCGGCCGCCGCCGTGGGCGTTGGTCCGCCGTTCCCGCCTGCCTGCGCGTGCCCGCCCGTGCTCGCCCGTCGCTGTGCGTTGACGAAGGCTGCACCGAGTGCGTTCATGGTGGGTGTCGGAGGCCTCGGCGGCGGAGGAAGGGAGCTGAGCGCGTGTTCGGGGCCAGGGGAGGGGGAGCGGACGGAAGCAAAGGAAGACGAGGGCGGGCGTGTAGCGAGATCTTCTTGCGAGGAGAGGACGCGTACGGCCGGGCGCTGCATCGAGTGCCTCGACGCGAGGGACGAAGTTGAGCGAGAGGTGGGGAGCGAGGGCCGAGGTGCGGGCGCGACGGGGGCGTCTGTCGCGGGTGCGTCGGCCATGGCGGGCGAGCAAGAAGGCCCTCTCGCCGCGCGCGCCCACTGGCAGTTCTGACGCGATGGCAGCGGGAGAAAGGGAACCGGGCGAGCAGGAGAGGAGAGGAGCGAGCACTCTGTCGACCTCGGCTCTGTCCAGGCAGAGGCGGAGGAATGCGCACCCCTTGGTGCTCAGCTACAAGCTCAGCGCTACGTTGCCCTTCTCCGATCACTGGCTCTGCGAGATGTCAACGCGCTTCTGCGACCATGTCATCTCTCCTCCGCCTGTGCTCCTCCTCGTCGCGCTCCTCTGCCCGGGAGGATGCCAGACGACTCTACCGCGAGCGAAGGAGACTCCCCAGCCACGCCCGACACCGCCAACCACGCCCCGCCCATCGCCAACCACGCCCCGCCCATCGCCTCAACCTCGTCCGCCCGCCTGCCCGCCAACTCGGCCACAGCGTCTCCACAGACCGCCCAGGACAGCTTCGACGACGTAGCCGCTGACGAGGACGACGAAGACGACGACGAGGAGGCCTGGGACGAGGTCGACATCCCGCAGGCGCAGGCCCAGGCGCAGGTCCCCCTCGACCACCTCGACGGAGCAAGCGACGCCCTCGATGCTGCGACAGCAGCCCAACGCGCGGGCGACGGCGGCATCGAGATCGTCATCTCGCGCGGAGGGAAGAAGGACAAGGGCAAGGGCAAGGCGTGCGTACCCTCTTGCTCAGATCCCAACTCGGCCACGGAGGTGGGGCTAACCCGACTGAGCATGCGCCTCGAGCAGCAAACCGGGCGAGACGGCTCGTGATCGCATGATCCGCCAGGAGCGCCACAAGGTCCACGTTCTCGCTCTCCTCGCCATGGGCATCGTCCGCAACAAGTACCTCAACGACAAGGAGCTTCAGGTACGTTCAGCCGGGTCGCTTCCTCCCACAAGCGCCCTCTGCTCGACTTGTGTAGATGTGCAGATTTTCCAATACTGCTCGTGAGCTTCCGACTGATGCTTTCCCCCACGCGCGCGCAGGCCCGCCTCGTCTCCCTCGTTCCCGCCACTCTCCTCAACGCTTTCACCTCCATCACGCCCTCTGCCTTTCCCAACGCGCGAGATCGCTCCCGTCTCTTCGACCGCGCCCTCTCGGACCTCGTCTCCTGGTGGTACCTCGCCTTCGAGGTCGTTCCCCTTCTCGCGCTTCGCCGCCGGCGGCCGGACGACGTCGACGAGGAGGTTTCGGGTTGGGCCGCAGAGGGCGAGCGCCTGCGCGCACGTGTGCGCAACAAGATTGAAAAGGCGCACAAGGCCGGCCGCGAGCCCACGGGCCTGACCGACCCGTCGAGGATCCCGCTCTACCCCTGGGAGGAGTCCCCGCTCCTCACCTCGTCGCAGCGCGCGGCTTCCCTCCGCAGGCCCGATGGCGGCTTGCCCCTGACCAAGGATGGCGCGTTCATCCGCGCGTTCGTACCCGCCGCAGAGAAGTGGGAGGTTCTCCGTCCGGCCCCTGCGGCGGGCGCAGCGGGAGCGGGCGGGAAGGGCGCGCTAGGCAGCCTCTACGCCGCCGTCGCCAACATGAAGGGTTCGGCGGACCTCCAGGCGCAGCTCCTCGTCGCGCTGCTCCGCGCGCTCGACATCCCGGCGCGCTTGGTCGTCAGCTTGCAGGCGGTCGAGTGGCGGAGCAGGGCGCAGAGCGGCGCGGCGCCGAAGGGTGGGAAGGGAGCGAGAGGTGCGAAGGGGAGGGCTGCGAAGGGGAAGGCCGCGTCGACGGCCGAGGATGACGACGACGAGGAGGATGAGGCGCGTCCGCGGCGGAAGAAGCCTCCCGCCGTGAAGGGCAAAGGCAAGGCCGCCAAGGGCGCCGTCGAGACGCTCGTCCTCTCGAGCACCGCCTCAGAAGGCGAGGCAGGAAGCAGCAGCGCAGGCGGGAGCGCGGGCGCAAACAAGCGTTTCGGCTACAAGGTGCCCAAGGTGAACCTGCGGCGTTCGAGCGGAGCGAAGGGGAGAGGCGGCGCCAAAGTGCCCGTGTGGAAGCGGGAGGAGGAGCTCAGGCGGGGCGCAAGCCCAGGTGCGCCGCTCTTTCCTTCAATCTGTTTTTACCTCACTGTGCGCTGACGAGCTCGAGCACCGACGGAGCAGACGCCGTCGCGCTCGCAACGCCGCCAGCGCAGTGGATCGAGGCGTACACGCGGTACAACCGCGAATGGATCACGGTCGACCCGTCGCGGAAGCGCATCCGGTGCGCCAAGCTGATGGAGCCACCACGGGGCGAGAGTCGGAATGGCGGAGAGGGGAACGTGCTTGCTTATGTCGTTGCGTTCGAGGAGGGTGCGTGCCCCTCCCTCTACCTCCTTCAGATGTGGGGGGAGGTACTGACGACTGTGCGAAGACGGCTCGGTTCACGATGTGACGCCCCGCTACGCCCGCGCGTTCACCAACGTCACGCTCAAGCTCCGCGTGCCGACGTCGAGCAAGCAGCGCAAGGACAACGATGGTCGCGACTGGTTCGCCGGCGTTGTTCAGCCCTGGAGGCGAAAGTTCGTCCTGGTGCGCCGGCGCTCTCGCTTCTGCTTCGCTGTTCCCGCCAATCCAGAACCGCTTGTAACCGCAGCGCAGAAACTGAAGCTATTCTACTCCATGCAGAACCGCGACCGCGAGGAGGAGCAAGAGCTGTGGAACCGCTCGATTAATGAACCCTTTCCGACTTCGAACGGCGGGTTCAAGAACCACCCTAAGTGCGTCCTCTCCTCTTCCGCGGTGATTTCATGCTGATGCGCTGTCGGCCCCGCAGCTACGTTCTTGAGCAGCATCTGCACCGAGACGAGGCATTGCGCCCGAACGCGCGCGACTACGGCCTCTTCAAGGGCGAGCACCGCGTGTTCCGCCGCGCCGACGTCCTCGTCGTCAAGAGCACCGAGAACTGGTACCGCCAGGGCCGCGCCGTCCGCGAGAACGAGATCCCGCGCAAGTTTGTCAAGCAGCGCGCGGTGACAATCCACAGGCGCAGGGAGGAGGAGGTCGCCAAGATGGATGGAGGTGAGGTTGATGACCAGCCGCTCTTCAGCGAGGATCAGACAGAGGTGTATGTCCCGCCGCCGGTAACGGACGTGAGTCGCGCTCATTTCGCTGGTCGCCACGTTCCCTGTCCTCGCGAAGGTGCTGACCTAGTCGGTTCGCGCGCTGCAGGGCAAGGTCCCGAAGAACAGCTTTGGCAATATCGATCTCTTCGTCCCGTCGATGCTCCCCGCAGGCGCGGTTCACCTGCCGAGTACGTTTCGCTCGATTCTCTCTCGCGCTTTCGCTCACGCATTCTCGCCCGCCCACAGGCAAAGTCGCCGTCAAGTGTGCTAAAACGCTCGGGATTGACTATGCCGAGGCGATCGTGCGCTCTTTCCCTTCCTTTCCACTCGCGTGCACCCCAATTGACGAGAAGCCGCGCGCCTGCAGGTCGGTTTCGAGTTCCGCCAGCGCCGCGCGACGCCGCTCATGGCGGGCGTGGTCGTCGCCGCCGAGCACGCCGACGCGCTGCGCGAGGTGCGTCCCTCGTCCCCTCGTCGACGCGCGTATTTACGTCCCTGCCTTGCGCAGGCCATCCTCACCCTCGAGCGGACCACCTTCGAGCGGGAGCTCGCAAAGCAGCAGGACCGGGTGCTCAAGCGATGGAAGAAGCTCATCCAGGGCTTGCGGATCCGCCAGCGGCTGCTGGATCAGTTCAAGGATCCGGAGGAGGTCGAAGAGCGGTTGCAGGGGGAGAAGAAGGCGGAAGAAATAAAGGGGAAGGGGAAGGTGCGTCGTCCTTTGCTCCTCTTTCGAGCACGACTAACAGTTCAAGCTATTGCAACCGTGCAGTCCAAACCCGCTATCGCCTCCTCCGCGCCCTCTTCCGCGCTCTCCACCCCCGCGGGTTCCGCATCCGCCTCCGCCTCGTCCTCACGCGCGCCTTCCCCCGCTGCCGGATCCGCCACCACGTCGCTGCGCATCACCCTCCCCGCGCGCTCCCCGGCACGCTTGGCGAAGCGCGCAGCGTCCGCTTCCCCACCTCTGCCTTCAGGGGAAGAGGGCGACGCGCCGCGCACGCGAAGGAAGCGCCCGGTCACGGCGACGAGCGCGAGCGGGACGAGCACAAGCGGGCGATCGCTCCGCGTGAGAATGCCGGTGCGGGCGCTTGCTGAGGCGAGCGGGAGCAGCAGTGAAGGGATTGGAAGGACAGCGAGGCCGATGCGGGCGAGTGCGGCGCGGGCGAGGGGTAAGCTGGCACTGCCGGCGGAGGATGAGGAGGATGAGGATGAGGAGAAGGAGGGTGTGGAAGAGCAGCGGGAGGAGGCAGGAGTGGGCGTTCAAGTAAATGGGGCGCTCCCCGAGGGCGGCTCGGACGAGGAGTTCGAGTACGAGGACGACTTCTAGGCACTCGACCTGCAGCGCAGTATGAGAGCTTGCAGCGGACCTAGAGAGAGGAAGATAGACGTTTGTGTGCAGCGTCTGTGCCGCGAAGAATGCTACAGCGAGTTTTTATGCGTCTCCCCATCCCGCTCCCCCTCATGCTATGCACATCCTCCTTCTTTTCCTCCGCAAGCTCTTCATGTCCGCGCTCTACGCCTCGACATCGTACGCGACGCGTGCGCCACCGAGCATGTATGGGTCTGCCCAAGTAAGAGGCGTTTAGCCTGTGTCGCTGGGAGCGGCAGGAGGGAAACCGGACATACAGTTCGCCTGGTACCAGTTGACCATCGAAGGGCGTGCGAGGCGGCGCGGGCTCGCGTACGACGAGCCGAGGCAGACGAGGTGTTTGCCGTCGAAGAAATCGGACTGTAAGCGGGCCATCTAGTTAGTTCGCTTGCACGTAGATCGCCACTTAAACAAGGGGCGCTGGAGACGAGAAGCGGGAGGAGGGCGCACCGAATATCCCGGATAGAGTTTCGACTCGCTGTAGCCCTCCCACGGCGCAAGCTTCGTCGACGTCCACATCCACAGCCCGCCGTCAGTCGCAGCGATCTGCGAGCTGTCGCGCGCCGCGGCCGGCAGCGTTGGCGGGACGGGGTGCAGGTTCGCAAAGCCGATGTTGGAAAGCGGCTGCGAGATGGGGTGTTGCTGGTTGAAGAGAGACTGCTCCTCAAACGTCGGGAGACGGCCGCCTCTGGCCTGCTTGTGCGCAACCTCAATCAGCAGCAATCGCTACCTTAACGGAGAGGCGGGAGCGCGCGGTACGCACCTTCGCAAACTCGCCGAGCTGCTGACCGCTTGCCGCAACGGGCCACTCGCGCGCGTACTGCATCGGCACCTCGCCATAGAGCGTCTTGACCGCCCATGCGCCGTCCTTGCCCGCCCAGCTCGCCGGGACGAGCGCTTCGTTGGCCGTCTTGCCCTCCTTCTCGAGCCAGTCGAGGTAGTCACCGTTCGTGACCGGGAGGACGTCGATCTTGAACGCTCCGACAGCAACCTCGCGCTTGGGGTGCTCGACGTCCCAGCCGTACTCGTGCGTGGGGTCGAACGCCTCGCTGTCGTCGAGCGTGTCGGCATCGTCGTGTCCGACCGTGAGCGTCTGTGCCGGGAACGAGAGCTTCGCCTTGCGTGCCGATTCCCCTTGCGAGGCGATCAGGCGCGAGGTCGAGCGCGCGAGCGAGGGGAAGTCCGGCACGGCGAGGCCGTGCGGGAGGTTCAGGTCGGTGCAGGCCTGAAGGCAAATGTAGATCGCGGTCTCCCAGTGCATCCTGCGGATAGGGTAGAAGGTCAGTGTAAGCCCAGCGAGGAGAAGGCTGCGCACGCACGCCTCGTGCTCGAACACCATCTGCAAGACGCGCGCGAGCTTCCTCGTCCACCTGCCCTCGTTCTCCGCGTAGACCTTCTTGACACGCTCGCGGACGCGCTCCTCGTAGGCACAAATCTCGTCGACGCTCGGCCAGCCGTCCTCGCTCTGCGGGACCTCCGAGTGCCAGTGCGTGCACTCCTGGCTGTCGACGTTCGGGTCGATCCCGCGCTCGAAGACCTCAGCAAAGTGCTCGGGCGCGGTGAGCGGCTCGTTGAAGTACCGCGAGAGGTGAATGTCGCGGAAAGCGGGAATGTGGCCGAGGTAGAAGAGCGGAACGTGGCGGAGCGGGATCGGCTTGGCGAAGTGGAGTTTCGGCGGGAGGACGTCCAACTGGATGAAGGAGACGTGTCAGGGCTTGTACGTCTGCTCGGGGTCATCATCAAGGAGCGGAAACGCCGGCGCACCATGAGCCCGTCCCACGCCTTCCACATCTCCTCCCACTCCTGCAAGCTCGGCACGCCATAGTCGTTTACCGTCTCCTCGTCGGCCAGCTCGATCCCAAGCATCTTGGCCGCGCTCGCCTTGGTTGCGGGGAACCACATGCGTGGCTTCTCGACGAGGTAGAGGTAATGCGAGCGGGACGAGTCGGTCCAGTGCTGCACAAGGCGGAAGCCCGCGAGGTGGAAGAGCGCGACGGCCTCCGAATAGAGGTACTTGTACGAGACCTCGATCTGGAGGAGCCTGTGGACGGGGCGGGATGTCAGCGTGCGCGAGGAGAAAGGCGGGAGGGGCACACAACGCACTCGCCCTGCTCGAGGTGGACCTCCTCGCCGTCGATCGGAATGGTCAGGTCGGTCTTGGCGCGAACGTAGGCCTGTGAAGCGCTCGGGCGAGTTAGTATGGTCATCACAGCGGGCGACCGGGCCGCGCCGGGGACCTTCCCAAATCGCGCCGCGCCTACAAGCGAAGACGCACCTCGTGCCTGCCGAGCTGGGCGTTCCAGCGGTTCACGTACTCAAAGTTGCTTTGCTTAAGCACTTCGACCGCATCACCGCCGAGCGAGCGGCCGGCGACGTCGACACCCTCAAGGATGAACGCCTCGGTAACGCCCTGCCCGCGGCAAGTCAGTCCCGCTCAATCAGACGGGAAGAAGAAAACGCACCTGCGGGTCGTTGTACGCCGTCTCAATCTTGGGCCCGTCGGCGCATCCGTCAATGCCGATGAGCATCGTGTCACCCTCGCGAAGGTCGATGTTGCGGAGGAACTCGACGGCCTCCTCGCGCGTGTAGTTGCCGCACGACGACCCGAGCCACATGATCGACGTTGAACGAGGTGGCTCGTCTGCGAGCACACCGTTCTCGTCGACGGAGGGGAGGACTGACGGCGCCGAGCCGGGGCTGGAGCAAGGCGACTCGGGGAGGGCGTGCGCGCGCGTCGGGGGCGAGAAACCTGCCTGCTGCGCCTTGAGAAAAGCGAGACCCTCATCGTACGTCGCGTGCAGGCCCGAGACGGACACGCGCCGGCGCGACTGCGACGCCTGATCCTGCAGCGAGGTCGTCACGCAGTCGCCCTCGACCGAGGCGAGCGAAGAAAGCGTTGAGTGGAGCGAGGCGGCCTCGAGGTCGAGCTGTGAGATTGTAGATAAGCCTCCGCCGGCCGAGTACAAGAGAGTGGACGCACCGCCTTGTAGTCGATCGCTTCCATCGCGCCTGCCTTTTCGCCCTCCTTCGGCTGGAGCAGCTTGGCCATCGAGCGGAGCAAATGGCGCGTCTTGTCGAGCGAACCTGATCCGAGCTCTACAGCAAGGCCGTACTTGGCATGAGGCGAAGTCGAGGCGTTGACGGCGCCGTTCACGCCAAAGTTGAATTTGCCGACCTTGGAGTCGCCCCTGCTCCTCGTCGTCGTCAGCGTGTGCTTCTTGGAACAGAAGCGACAGGCGCACCACTTCTCCTTGTCCGCGCTGGCGTTGCCCGCGCGGCTTGGCTCGTGATGCGCCTTCTCGTCGCCCTGCTCGTTCGCGACGAGGAGGCTTGACGGAAGGCCGAACATACGGCATGCGATCTCGTCGCCGTGCTTCTCGAGGATCTCCTTCTCTGCCTCGAACGGGTAGTACGCCTGGTCAAGTGCCCATGTCAGCTCGGATTGCCGCGCCCCTTCGGACAGGAGAGGAGAGCGGAGACGGACCTTGGTGTTGGTGATGTCCTCGTAGATCTCGAGTCCGCGCTGGCTGTAGAGTGTCATGGTCGGGATTGTGCGCTTGTAGGTGAACGCCCGGTCCGCGTCCGTCTGGCCGGGAACAACGGGCTTGTCCATCTTGAGGCCCGCGATGATCTGCTCGCGGAGCGGGTCGGCGATACTCGTCGCAGCGGTGACCTCGGAAACAGCGTCAGAGGACCACGAGGGGCTCCTGGCGCAGGACGCGTTGCGCGAAGACGATGCCGACGAGTCTGCGTCTTGGGCATCGACCGGTGCAGCAGGAGGGGAGGCAGGCGGGGAGCGGTTGCGCAGGTCGAGGATGACGGGCGGGGGCTGCATGGTGGATGTTGCCATTGTGCTGGGGATGCGCTGGGCTCTGTTGAAGAGCGTGCACTCGGTGGGCGGAGGAAGGGAGACGGCGCAGCTGACGCACCCTCCCCGCGCCGAGCAGGCCGAAGTGGGGACACGGTGATCCTCCGTGTGCGTGCTTATCCTAGCACAGCTTTCCGATACATGCAGCGGACTGCTCAAGGCCGGAAGATCAGTCAGCGCAACCCCGATCCGCCCACGCTGCAACGGAAGAAAGGCGAGACGGCGAACACGCGCATCCGGGTGCGCAACGTTGGGCGCACGTTCTCTCCTTTCACTGGCCGCGTAACCTCGCGAGTCAACCCAGCATGGCTCACGCATGTCAACCGCTAGCCGCAGGGAAGCAGGTCTCGCCGAACCGCGTACTTCCGTCCTGGATGAGCCGGAGGAGGGGGTTGGACCGGAGAGTTCGCCAAGGGATAGCAACTCTAGCCGACAACGTCGAGAAGTGCACACGATCCAAGCGTTACTGCACGCGCTACTCTGCCCGCCTTAAGCGTCCTCTACGTCGTTGACGCCAGCGCCCGGCAGTGGAGGCACACCTTGCGATGCTCGACAAAGTCCTCCGCCAGGACGACCGGCACGCCGCGGAGTGCGACGTCCTCCATGCGCGCAAGGTCGAGCAGGTCGGCCAGCTCACTGCGACCACCCGACCCACTCGTCATACATGTCATCCAAGACGAGCAGGTTGAGCTGGACGGCGCGAGGCTTCTTCGCCTTCTTTGGACCGGAGATCAAGCTGCGGAGGTCGGCGACCGAAATGCGCGCGTCCGAGACGAAGTACAGCTCCTCGAGGTTCGCGAGCCCCTGGAGGAAGGGGAGCATCGCGGGCGAGTAGGTCCCGTGGCGGAATTCGAGAGCCGTGATGCTGGAGAAAAGTGCGAGGTCCTGCACAAGCGGCGCGGGGTCGTCCGCTGCCTGCTCGAGGGAGAGCATGTAGACCCACGAAGGGTTGCGGACGGCCTGCAGAAGAGCCGGAAGGGTCGCCTCGCTCGACTCCGCCTCGTCGCACAGGACTAGTCCCCAAATTTCCTCATAGGATGAAACGAGGTCGCGAACTGCGCGGTTATCGTGCAGGTGGCCGCGCAGGGCGAGCCAACATGTGAGCCCGAGGCTGAGCGCCTCCTTGACAGGGCGATAGCGACCGAAGCTGCCCGCTTCGCGCGGGATCGTAAGATCGAGAGCGACGAGGTCCGAGTACTTCGTGAGGTCCTTGAAGTGCTCCGGGTCGAACGGGTTTGACCAGCCGTCGAGCGCGTCGTCAATCATGAGCGCCTGAAGACGCGGTAAGATCCGCTGGTTCTTCGGAGCAAGTACGAGCTTGGCAGTGCGTGAATACGACTGGATCTTCAGCTCTTCGACGTGCGCGAGGCGGCGGAAGAACGTCGAGAGCGTCCTTGCATTCGGGATACCCTCGTTCTTGTCGCGCCTCAGATCAAGTTCGACCTCGACAATGCATCCAGCGACCCCAGACGACTCGATGACGATGTCACAGAGCTTGGAGAGATGCGTGTATTTTTTTTGATGAGGATCTTGCGGAAGGCGAGACGGCGCATGACGGGCAGGAACGCCTTCGAGACGAGCCCGAGATACCGCGCCCTATGCGGCTGCGCAGCATGCGCGAGCTCGCAGATCGTGAGGAAGAGCTCGGCCGGGAGCTGCGTGAGGTGGTCGGTCATTGCTATCTGCGCCCGTAACCGAAGGTCAGCGGAGGGAGACGAGGTGGAGGTGGAGAGAAGAGGGCACACCTGGCCTAGAGAGGCGGTCGAGCGGGTCTGATTGCCTTCCCAAATGGTCCCCGTGTCTTTCCACGTGCTCGCGTGCGCTGTAGATGGAGAGATAAGGGTCAGTTCCTCCTCGGACTGATGAAGGGGCGACGCGGCAGGGAGGAGTCACGAGGCTATCCGGGTGCGTGACAGGGTTCTGAGTCAACTTAGCAAGTCAAACAAGCGAGAAACAAGCGCCCAAGTAATGAGCCAGCGAATCGATGTGAGCGGGAGGAGGAAGACCTTCCCTCGACGACGAGATTGTGCTAGGACACTCGCTCCTCCGGCCAGCCAAACCGGTTTCGTTGATGCGCAGTACCACATGAGGGTTTGCATGCAGCGATAGAGGCCGTCAGAGAAGGTACCGCTCCCGAGCATCGCCCCTCCGCGAGGTCGTCTCTCTCGCACCCCTCACCCGCCCATGCAGCTGCATGAGTTGACCCTGCTCTACCTCACACACCCTGCCTAATCACTCCCTCGTTCACGTGCCCCTCCTCCGCCCTTTCCCTCCTCTCCTTCTCCTCCGCCGGTCCCCCGCCTTCGCCTTTGCCTCGAGCGCTGCCTGCTCCGCCTCGTGCTGCTCCTGCGGGAGGAACGCCGCGTTGTCGAGGTCCTCGACATCGGCGACGGCTTCGTACACGGCGGTGGTGTATGCCGTCGGATAGAAGTGGGCGTCGACGGAGCGGCTGCGAGCGGGAGCGGCGAGGAATGAGATATCGAGGTTGAGAGACGGGTACCGTCCAGATTGTCAGTACGAAAGGAGACAAGCTGGGAGAAGGAACGAGGTGCACATCCGTCCGCCGAGTGCCTTGCCACCGGCGTCGCGAGGACCCGTCACCGCGTCCTTGCCGGCAATGCTGCGAGGTAGGTGTACGTTAGCGAGTTCCCGCCGTCCCAGGCCCAGAACCCCTGGGCGCCGGTCGGCGCAGAAACGAGGGGGCTCGGGTAGTGGGAATCGAGACGCACAGCATCGCCAGCCGCCCAACATTGCTCGCCCCACTGACGACAGCAGCGTCCGCCTCCCTCGCGAGCACCGTCAAGTCGCGCACAAACGCCTGCGTATGCACCACGCGCTCCAGCAGCGGCAGCGCGTTGAACGCCGCTTGGGTGTAGCCCGCGCTGAGGTCCGGCGAAGGAGTGTCTGCGGGGGCACGGCGGACGAGCGCCTTCCCGGGGGCAGGCGCGTTCCCGCGCGCGCCGACGTACGCCTTCGGTCCGGCGACATTGGCTTTCGCTGCGCCCTTTCCCTTCGCCTGCTTCGCGAGCCGCTCCTTCGCCTTCCCGCCGGCGCGCACGTTCGGCTCGGGCGTCTGCACGAGGAGGAACGGCCTGCTCAAGGACGTGGACTGCCGCAGAAGGGCGGGGATGGACGGCTCGGCGGTGATGAGAAGGAGGGAGGGGCGGGCGTAGGGCGAGAAGCGTGCAGGTGGGGAGGCCGAGGCAGAGAGGGATGGGTACCGCGAGGGGAGGAGCCGGCGGTAGGCTGCATGTGTGGGTGTCAGCGAAGTGTCGCATGCGATGAGATGTGTTAGATAAGCGGAGCGGGCGGAGAAGGAAGAGGAGGAGAATCGATTCCATCTGCGGCGAGAAGAACGAGGGTAGGACGCACCGTCGTGCGCAGCCTCGACATATACTGTGAGATTGCCGCTGTGGACGGCAAAGTATGTCAGTATCGCGTCTTCCACGCGTTTAGATCGAGAGAACAGGAGGGCGGCCGTCCGGCAACACACAAGCTGTTCGTAATTCCCATCTCCCTCGAATCGTGCTCGTACTCCGCCGCCTTGTCCCCCAGTCGCACATGCAGCGCGATCACCGGGCCCCTCCGCTCTTCGTCATCGCCCTGCGCGTCCTCCTTCCCGGTTGTCCACCTCCGCCGTCCAAGCCCGCTCGCGCGCTTCACCTCCTGGACCTGCGCCTCTACCTCCTTGTTTAACGCCCACAAGCGGCGGACCGCGCCGCTCTGGTCGTCAAAGACGGCCTCGAGTGGAGCGGGGAGGGTTCCTCCCTCCTCGAGGAGCCAGCGATCCTTCCGCTCCGCATGCGCCTCGTCCGCGCTCCGGAGCTCACGCAGCGCGCCCTGGGCGGAAGGGGCCGAGAGGTACACCTCGCGCGTCCAGTCGTCGAGGAGGGAGAGGTGCAGCCGGCTGTAGACGAGGCGGGGTTGGCGGGCGCGCGCGGAGGAGCGGGAGAGGGGAATGGCGAGGCGCGGGTCGGTCCAGTCCGGCGGAGGGACGCAGGTGAGGGTGCGCGGGCGGAAGTAATTGCGCAGGCGGCCGTAGTTCCTGCGACATGTGCCGAAATGTCAGCGGTGTAGGGAGCCGGGAGGGGGCGGACAAACCAGTTACGGTCGTCCTCTAGGAAGGTATACCCAAGCTTCTCTGCAGCTGCCGCCGCTCGGGCCTGTACATGGTCACGCGGATCAACTCTGATCTTGCGTCCGCTAAAATATCCACAGCGTGTACGCACGTAGAGGATGTACTCGCTGGCAAAGCCCCACCACGGCATGAATTGGAACAGGAGGATGCGCTCGCATGGCGGGAGCTCTGCCGGGTCCTTGCTGTAGACCCACGGCTCGTCGTAGGAGACGGCTTTTGCTCGTGCGAGCGGTTTGAGGACGGACGTGTGCTCGTTGAGAAGGCCGCCGTCCTCGCGGTAGGGGGCGAAGGGGAAGTCGCCGTCGCCATCTGCAGCATCTTTCGCAGCGTCGTGCGCGTGAGCGGGTGCGACGGCGAGGCCTTGCGCGGCGGGCGGGTGAGGAGATGCGGCCGTAGGGAGGAGGACGCTCGCGATGTGATCGGAGAGGACGGCGGCGACAGCAGGGCGCGACTCTGCGTTGCGGAGGAGGGCGACGGATGCGGTGACGAGTGCGGCTGCGACGGCGAGCTGTACGAGGCTCTTTGCGCGGCGAGTGAGGGTAAAGGCGGGCGGATGCGTATGCGGGTGCTGCGGTGCCGACGACGACGGGGCGGGCGCGTGGAGGAGGGGCGCCTGCGGAGACTTGCTCGGCGGTGAGGGGTGCATCGTGAAGACCCGTTCTTGGCCCTTTAAGAAAAGAATAAGCTAGAGCAGCGCCAGAGAGGAACAAGCGTTTCTGCGAGAACCGTCTGAGATCTGTCTTCACGCGTCGAGGAGCGTCGCCGTCTCCCGGCGAACCGCAGCAGCGATGGCCGCGTTTGACCGCACAGACACGATCCAGCTCGGCGACTGGCTCATCATCTTCCACGTGCGCACCTCCCCTCGCTGTTTCCGCCCCGCCGCGCCTCCTCATCAGTGCTCACCGCGACCACCTCGCCTCACAGAGCCGCACCCAGCTCACGAGCGAAATCGTCACCAAGGACAAGGACATACAGTCCCGTTACGGCCACTTCCCTCACAACGACTTTGTCGGCAAGCCCTGGGGCACAAAGCAGCCCTCGAGCAACGGGAGGGGTTTCGTCTACCTCCTCAAGCCGACCCCAGAGCTCTGGTCAGTCGCGGCGCACTCTAAGCCCCTTTTAATGAACGCCTACGGTATGAGCCGGCGGCAGTGGGGCGGTAGAGGGGCACGCTGACCTCCCTCTCCTCGACTCCCGCAGGACGCAGGCTCTCCCACACCGCACCCAGATCCTCTACCTCCCCGATATCGCCTTCATCACCTCGTACCTCGACATCAAGCCCGGAAGCCGTGTCATCGAGGCCGGTGCGGTGCTATTCCCTCCCCCTTTCCTCCGCGCGCATGCTGATCGAGCCATTTCGCCCTTCTGCAGGCACTGGTTCGGGCTCGTTCTCGCACTCCCTTGCCCGGACAGTCGGCAAGCAGGGCAGGGTACACAGCTTCGAGTATCACGAGGAGCGCTTCGGCAAGGCGAGGTGTGTTCCCGTTCTGTGCCCGGCCTCCGCGGGACCCGTCGGGCTGACCCGCAAGCATGCGCACAGGGATGAGTTCAAGGAGCACAAGCTAGACGATATCATCTCTATCAAGCATCAGAACGTCTACAAGGATGGGTTTGAGCTCGAGGATGAGGTTGATTCAGGTGCGTTTCCGCTCACAAATTGGTCATTGAGCAGCGCAGCAGGCCTACGTATGCCCTGCATCCTCTTGGGGAGTATTCGCGAGCGACTTCTGACCATATGTTGGCCCGTAGTCTTCCTCGACCTGCCGGCCCCGTGGGAGGCGCTCGAGCACGCCAAGAAGGCGATGCGGGTGCGTCCCTCCCCCTGCATTCCTCTGGCTCCCATACCTCTGCACTTGCACCGCGCAGCCAAGAGGTATCGTCGCCTGTGGTGCGGAACTGACGCTTCCCTCGCTCCTCCCGCCTTCACTTTGCAGAAGGACCGCCAGTCGCGCATCTGCTGCTTCTCGCCCTGTATCGAGCAGGTAATCCGCACCTGCACCGCCCTCAGCACGCTCGGCTTCTCCTCTATCACGATGTACGAGACCCTGACGCGGACGCACGACCCCGCGCCGCTCGTCGCGCCTACCGTCGACGACGCGATCAGCCGCATCACCGCTGTCGAGGCGAAAAAGGAGCGGAGGAGGGAGGGGCAGATCGAGGAGGCGCGGAGGAGGAGGGAGGAGAAGAAGCGCAAGAGGGAGGAGGAGGAGGAGGGCGGCTCTTCTGCCGCGGCGCCAAGCGGCGCGGGCGACGACGACTCGCTCACGCCGAAGAAGGCCAAGCTCGACGGCGACGCTGTCAACGCGGAGGACACGGACGCACCGATGCCGTCTGCGCCGGCGACGACGGCGACACCGAGCGCGGCAGCGTCCGACTCGCCTACGCCTGCGCCGCGCCCGCGGCAGACGCGCGAGGAGCGCGACCGCGACCGCGAGTGGACGACTAAGACGGGGGCGTACGCGCGCGGGCACACGAGCTACCTGACGTTTGCGGTACTGTTGCCAGTCGTGAAGGGGGAGGACGAGGCGGGCGCGGCGTCGGCGAGTGCGAAGGCAGAGGAGGCGCAGGTCGAGGAGGCGCTGCCTGTGTCGGCGGAGCAGGAGGCCGAGCTCGTAGCATAGCCTGGCTGAGTGCTGAGAGAAGTGCCTGCATTTTGCCCTTCATCTCGCGTTGGACCCAATCGAGTCGGCGACGCGCGCCGACGCGAAGACCCCTCCCTCGGTTCGGACTTCGCAGCGAGTGCTTCGCCCGCTCTCCTCCAGACACGCTCGCTTGATACCCGTCCGTGTGCTGTGCACCACTCGTCGTCGTCGTCGCAGCTCTAGCAAGTTTCGCAACAAAGGCGCGCTCGACGCGGCCTGAGCACCTTCGCCCCGGCCCCTCTCCTCATCTCGGTCGCACGCTCGCCCTTCCACCGCCTCTCCAGCGCGCACGAAGGATGGCGCCGCTCTCGCGCCCAGCGATCCTCAGCCTCGCGGCGCTCACCCTTCACTACTCGGTCCTGTCAATCGTCCTGCACGTCTCGCGCACCACCCCCGGCCGACGGTACCACGCCTCGAGCGCCATCTTCCTCACCGAGTTGGGCAAGATCGCCGTTTCGCTCGTGCTCGTCCTGTGCACGGGCGAGTTGCGCGGGGCGGTGCGCGAGAGGCGGAGGCTGAGGGAGCTGTGGAGGCTGAGGGACGAGGAGGAGCGCGAGAAAGAGGAGGACGAGGCGCGGAGGAGAAAGATTCGCGAAGAGGAGGAGCGCGAAGGGTTCCTTGCGGGGGCAGAGGAGAAGGCGGGATTACTGGCGGGGAATCAGACTCGAAAGTCGCTCGACGGCGAGGCGACCGTTGTTTCCAGTGCGTCCAGCTCTTTCTCCTCATTGCCCTCCGCTCACTATTGTTCCCACAGTGCACCGACGAAACCCCTCCCTTGAACCGTCCACGCCCTCCCCAACACGCACCGGCCCCGGCCGCTCCCTCTCCATCTCCGTTGCCCTCGCCAACGCGCGCCCCTCCTCCGCGCCCTCGCTCGCACTCATCCCCGCAACGCCCGTACCAGACCCCTCCCCGACTCGCTACCCGGACGAGCACGCGCTGTACCCGCACCGGCCCGTCGGCGAGCGCACGGCAGGCCCGGCAGAAAGCCTCGTCGACGAGCTGTGCGACGTCGAGTGGTGGCTCACGCTCAAGGCGACCGTGTTTGGCGAGGGCGTGTGGAAGCTCGCGGTGCTTGCTGCGCTGTTCTGCTTCCAGGGGAACGCGCAGTACGTTGCCAGCGGGAACTTGAGCGTACCGATCTTCCAGCTTGCGTACCAGCTCAAGGTGCGTTATTCCCTCCTTCTGCTCATGGCACGACCCTTGCTGACTTTGCGCGCTGCGCAGATCCCCGCAACTGCGATGTGTTCAGTCATCCTCCTCAACCGCGCCCTGTCGCGGCAGCAGTGGGTGTCGCTCTTCGTCCTCACCTTTGGCGTAGGGCTCGTCCAGCTGTTCTCCGTCACGAGTACGCCTGCGACGCCGTCGATGGCTGCTGTAGAGCAGGCGAACAAGCTCGACGCGCTGTCGGCGCACATGGACGCGGCGCCGAATCAGGCTCTCGGGCTCGCGGCCGTCATTGCCGCGTGCATGTGCTCCGGGTTCGCGTCTACGTACTTTGAGCGCATCCTCAAGGTCGCCTCGACGCCCGCATCCTCGCCGCACGCCTCGCCGAATCCGTCCTCCTCGCCGATGCTCTCCCCCACGCTCCCTTCCTCCCAACAACCGCTCCTCTCGGTGCAGCAAGCGTCCGACTCGCCGACTCTCCCGCTCCCGTTTTCCATGGTCCCTCACGGCAAACCCTCTCTGTGGATCCGCAACATTCAACTCTCGCTCTTTGGCCTCGTGGTCGGCCTTCCCGTCGTTTTGTGGGAGCTCAGGGGCTGCCTCGGTGCGCTCGACTACGAGTACGTCGACCAGGGGTGGTGGTCCCGCGCCGAGTACGTCTCGCGTGCGGCACTCGGCGGGTTCTTCGACGGGTTCGACAGGCCGCTGCCGTGGATCGTCGTCGTGCTGCAGATCACGGGCGGGCTACTTAGCGGTGCGATGCTTTCCCCATTTACCTGTACGGCATGGACGAAGGTGACAAAGAGAAGGGGGCAGCCCTGGTGATGCAGCACGCGGACAACCTCCTCAAGTGCTTTTCAACCTCGCTCAGCATCCTCCTCTCGGTCGCCGCCTCTGTCGTCCTCTTTCACTTCCACGTGTGTCCCGTCTGCTCCCAGACCTGCTCCCGCCGCTAACGCATGCCGCGCGCAGATAACCCTCGGCATCCTCCTTGGGGCGCTCCTCGTCCTCGGCGCGACCTTCGCATACACGTCCCCCTCGGCCGCCCCTGCATGGCGCTGGCGCCCCGTTTCGACCGCTTTCGGGACACGCTGAGCCTACATACCCCCCTTTCTCGATGTGTAGAACGATACCCCTTCTCGTTCGCTGTTGTAGCTAGCTGCACCCCTGCTCTCGCCCTCGTCGTTCTCCGCTCCGCGCGCCCGCTCGCTCGCTCGTGCGGTATCGCAACGCAACCTCCGCAACGCAACTCCTGTCTCCACACTCTCCCGTACACGTGGACCCAGGCAGGTAGGCAGGCACGAAGATATCAAGCGGGAACCGGATGCGAGTTGCACGGGAACAACATCAACATCTTTCGGGTGGACGGGCGGACAGGCGGACAGGCGGATGGGACGAGGGTGGGTATGTTGCGCGAGGAAGGTATGCGAGAGCAGAAGTGAGCGAGCGCCACACACGGGGTCGCGCGAGGCGGGTCGACGTGTGCGGCGCTCGAGCTCGGCTCTGCTAATGCTGCGACGGTGATACATCGGAAAAAGGTGGAGAGGCGGGCGGGACGTTCTCAGGCGGTCGAACTCGTACTTCCGCTGGTGGCGACGGGGCGGAGAGACTCGTATTCGGCGAGCTCGGCGGCTGATGGGTGAGCGAAGAGAGGAGGGAGACAGGGCGACAAGGCAAGGGTGAGGAAGGAGGACGAGGCGGCGCGACGCACGGGTGGAGGTGAGAGGGGAGGAGAAGAAGGCAAAAGGTACGCACCAGTCGGCACAAACGCCGCCACGTGCGTCGACTTGCACTTCTCGTCATGGCACCTCCCGCCACCGGCCTCGGCCTTGCACAGCCGCTTGTTCGAGTCTACGCCGTGCCTGCGCGCGACCCACGAAGCGAGTCCAGCGTTACCTGCACCTGCGTCACGCGGTGTTACATCCGCGCCGGCGGGCGGGGGAGCAGAAGCACGGATGAGCGGGTAGCGCGAGAGAGACGATGTGTAAGGGCGGAAGACCTGCAGGTTAGTAGGTGCGAGGGAGGGCGGGGGCGTCAACGAGGCGAACGGCGAGGCGCCTGACGGGGACTTGCCGGCTGGACCGACGGGTTCGGCAGAGCAGGCGCGGCGGCCTGGGCGAAGGTTCTCAGCATGCGCACGTGGGAGGCGAGCGGGTCCATCGCACCTCGACGGCGGCAAGGCTGGGCGCGACCTCCTCGTGCTCCGGAGCCGGCACGTCCACCTGCATCGGAGCCCGCGCCGGCTGTTCCTCCCTCGGCTCAGCCTCTGCCGCGCGCTCCTCCTCCTTGACGGCCTCCTCAACCATCTCGCGCACCTTGTCCGCAGCACTCATACCCGCCGCGTCCACGTCAGGCTTCTTCCCCTTCCCCTCCTTCTTCCGCCGCTCGATCTCGGCGATCCGCGCCATCATGCGCTGGATCTCGCGCTCCTTCTCCTCAAGACGCTTCTTGCGCTCGACCTCTGCAGCGTCCATGACGGGAGAGGGCGCCTTGCTCCCGGCTGCCGCAGCGGACGGCACGGGGCTCGCACTGCGTCCCTTCGTCTCCCTTTCCGCACATTCCGCACCGTTCTCGTCACCCGAGCCGTCATCGTCTTCACTGTCCGACAGGTCGATCACGACGCGCGCGTCGCCCCCTGCTCCGCCGAGGAAGCCCAGCCCTCCCGCCCCGCCTACATACGGACCCCGCGCACCGCTTGGAGGCGGGAGGACGGACGCGGGCTCGGCTTCGAAGTCGGTTGCGAGGGGACGGGCGCGTGTTCCGAAGGCGAAAGACGTGGTCGGGCGAGAAGAGGCGGCGGCGATGGAGGTCGAGGCGAAGGCGGACGTCGAGGCGAACGGGCCAGGTGAGGGCACGTCGACTACCTCCTCGGTGTGGTCGATTGACTCGCGGAGGTCGTGCAGCTTTTGTGCGGGCGAGGCCATCGCAGCCGTTTTGCGCTTCTTGCGCTCACGCTTCTTCTTCTTGGCCTTTCCTCCGGCGGCTGTGCTGTTAGGCGATGCAGGTGCGGACGACGGCGCGGCGGAGGACGGCGCCGAGGCGGAGAAGAGGCCGTCAAGCTCGCTTTCGAGGCTCTGCGCGCTCTGGGCGTTACGCGCTTTGAGCGCCGCCTTGCGTGCGAGGAGCTCTTGTCGCTTGAGCGCCTCGAGGGCGGTCAAGTCTGCGTTGCCGGGGGCGGGCGAGACGGAAGAGCGTGGCGTGAAGGGGTGGGCATGAGCGGAGAGCGAGGTCGAGGGGTGTGGCTGAGGATAGGGCATCGGAGGAGAAGGGTAGACGGGCGGGAGCGAGACTGCAAGGCCAAGCTCGTGGAAGCTGCGGGGTGTGACAGCGGTCAGGACGACGGCTCTCTCGCGTAATCATAGTGAGCGCGCACCTGATTTTCAGGATGTCGCGCGAGATGCCAATCGAGAGGAGGTAGTCGGGCGGGACGCCATACGAGAGGAGCTCTGCGACGATGCGCTTCGACTCTTCCTTGACGGCGTGCACTGCGGGGCGCGGACGCGCGTCAGCGGTCTTTGCGTGTCCGTGCTGTGTGTGAACGCGCTCGGCGGGATAGGAGGGGAGACGGACGAGAGGAGGGATGCTCATGGCTATTGGCGGGCGTCGGAGGGTAGGCGGAGGGGTGGAGCTGGCCGTGTTGGTCGGGGTGATTCTGGTACGGCGGCTCGTCCTGTGGCAGGGGTGCGAGGGTGGGCGCAGGCGGGAGGTCGTCGTCGATCTCGCCCTCTTCGCGGTCATCGTCGGCGGTGGTGGCCGCGGAGGTGGGCTGCGGTGTGCGTTTGCGCTTCTTTGACGAGAGGGCTGCCTTGCGGAGGGCGTCAAGGTCCATCTCGGCCTGGGCAGCAACAAGGGGCTGCGAGAGTCAGGAGCGAGAGCGAGGGCGAGGGCGAGGGCGAGAGGGGCGCGGTCGTCTCGGTGAAGCGAACCTCGCCGCACGCTTGTTCCCGAGCGGCAGACCCTCGTGCGTGCGCGTGCGCCTCTTGTCCCTGGACCGTATTCACTCGTGCAGCGCTCGCCCTCACCCTGTCGCCCCTACGCCCCTCGCTCGCACTCAGGCGCACCAGTGAGCTCCCCCCTCATCGCCTCCCGCCTCGCCCCCACCTCGTTGCTCACTCGCCCGCACACCCGCAGTGCCTTCCGCCGTCCGCGCCGCCTCGCCTCCCAGCGCGACCGTCCCCTTCCGCCCGGCGCTGACCGTCCCCCGTGCGTGCACCCGCTTGCCATGCACCGCCCGCCTGCATCGGACCGGGCGCTGAACCTTGTCACCTGCAGACGAGATCCGCACCGTCATCAAGCGCAAGGACGACCGCATCGCGACCACCGCCGTTGCCTTTCACTCGTCCGTCCTCCACTCCCAGGTGCGCGCTCCCTCATCGACTCCCTCGGCCCCACCGAGCTGACCTTCTCGTCCGCCCGCAGCTCGTCGACGGCGTTGTCCAGCTCCGCCTCAACAAGCTCGACCCCGACGCCCCACCGTACGATGTCCCGAGCACTACCCAGGCCTTGTGGAACGCCCTATTCAAGTACTTTGCCCGCGGCAAGGATACCCCGGCTACCCTCGACGTCGAGCCTGTCCTTCCCAACGAGGCTCTCGACTCGGCCCTCCTTGAGCTGGGTGAGTGCGAGTATCCCCTGCGAGTAAGCACGAGCTGACGCGCCTCGCACGCAGGCGCGACGAAGCAGTCGCCGCGGTATCGCGTGTCGCGGTCGGCCATGTTCCAGCAGTACGACTTCGCCTCCGACATCCCCGAGACGCACCACACTCCGCGCGCACCCTTTCCCTACCTCCCCGTCACGCCACCCGCAGGCGCGCCAAGCCCATTCACGCACCCGCTCCGCCCGCCCAAGCCGCACTCTTCCGCCCTCCTCTACAGCCGCTTCCTCCCGCACCTCACTGAAGACCCCGCTCGCCCGACGTACTTCAAGCTCGAGACGTGCATGCTCCAACACCTTCCGACACTGCATGGCTGGATGAACGACCCGCGCGTTGATCAGTTCTGGATGGAGAAGGGCGACATGGACCAGCACCGCAAGTTCATCGAGGAGCGCACCGCCGACCCGCACAACCTCTCGGTCATTGGCTCGTACGTCGAGCTCGACGGCGCCAAGGAAAAAGAGCCCGAGCCCGCCGTCTACGCCGAGATCTACTGGGTCAAGGTGCCTTTTCGTTCCAGCTTCAATCATGGCCTGCGCCAATCTGCTTGCATGCACGCAGGAGGATCGCCTGGCGCCACTGATGCCAGAGGGGACTGTCCAGGACTATGACCGGGGTGCGTCCTTTCCATCCTCGCTATCGCTTCCTCCGTGACGCGCTTAACTTCCGTCGCAGGCCTGCATATGCTTGTCGGGTCGAACGCGCACCGCGGGCCGCACCGTATTCGCGCATGGATGCCCTCGCTTGCGCACTACTGCTTCCTCGACGACCCGCGGACGCAGCGCGTTCTGTGCGAGCCGAACGAGAAGAACGAGAAGATTATCCGGGTGCGCGCACGCCTCTCTTCCTGCATGCAAGCCTTGGGCACAGCTGACTCGGCTCCGTGACCGGCAGTACATGGAGTCGATCGGGTTCAAGCGGCATGGCAGCGTCACCTTCCCGCATAAAACGTCGGCACTCATGATTCTCGACAAGAACGACTTTTACGCCCTGTGCCCGTTCTAGGACATTCTCTTGCTGTTGGTTGGCAGTAGACGCGCATACAAATACCATTCTCGTACAGCATGGTCTTGTGGGAAGGGGTATAGGAGTCTAGATGCTGCACGCCAAGTTACTGAGCGCAGCGAGCGCTACGCGCGCTACAAGCTTTTCTCTCTCCCGTCGGCGCCCGCTATGGCCCAACTGCTTCTGTGCACACCTCTTTGCATGTATCGCCTCTTCGCTCGTCCTTGCTGTCCCGTTCCGTATACTTGTGCAGGCTGGGCGCTGGACTGGGCAAAGTCGACGCATCCCTCTCTGCTCCTTTGAATGTTGCAGCTCCTGCATTCTCTGCCAGATTGATGTCAGGAAACAGTAAGTGAGCTGAGACGGCCGGGGACCGCCTGAGATGGCTCCCCCCGCCTGATGAGTGCAGTCCAGTCTATGCCCAGCCTTCCCTGCTCGGCTCGCCGCGCCCCTGGTTAGCCCCTTCCTGGCCTGGTCTTGGCCTTGTCTGCTGCCTGTCAGGGCGACGACCCGGCGTGGCTCCCCTCCTTTCTCTGCTTCGCCTCCCGACACCCGCCATTGTTCCCTTCCCCCCTTTCCCTTTACGTTCCCGTCATTGCCCGTTGTGTCTCGCGCCCTCCCACGCGATCCGCCTCCCTTTGTCCCTTCGTCCCTCCTCGAGTGACTCCTTACAACGTCTCTTCCCTTCCTCTCTTTTAGCTAGAGTGGTACTCTGCTAGAGACCGTTCATCCGTACAATACGCGCTAAACACCGTCCACTCGCTGCCTCCGCCTCCCGTCAAAGAAACCCTCGTAACCGCCGCTTCGCTTCCGCGTCTGGCGCTTACACTTCCCCCTCTCCTGAAGCGCTCTGGTTTGCCACCCCTACAAGCGATCAAAGCAGCCTGCAAGGACGCTTGTCCACCGCGTAGGGATTTGTGCACAATGAAGGCCCTTGGTGCGCTTGAGTGCAGAGTGCGAGACAAAGGGGAGGAGGAGAGGGGCGGGCTCTCAGCCTACTAATCAAGCCTACATCTGCTTAGCTTGGCCTGAGGACTGTCCCATGCTTGTCTTCTGACTTCCTCCTTCAACTTGCTCCCATTGCTTGGATATCGCTTGCTAGCATCTCTGCAGAAAGTTCCCACTGTACCTTGTCACCCTATCTTTGCTTACCAAAGCTCTTCAACCACAACCACATTGACGCCCTCGACCTGGCTTCCATGTTGCCAGTCTCAATCTCACTTTTCACCCTTGACGGGTTGGCATTGTGCCAGTGCTCAATCTTCCACTGAGTGACATACAGAGGTCTGGACGGTGCTGCATGACCAGCCAGGCAAGGATGGCCTTATTGCGCCACATCCACCGCCCAGGTGCTCACCCTCTCTTGCAATTGCTCCTACCGCTACCAGAGCCCTCCATGAACGCTCAAAGTGTACATGACTTACCCACGGTGCACTGCCAGTGTCAGTTGCAAGCCCACCCTTGCACAGTTTCCCTCCTCCCCTTTGTCAGCTTGCTTTTGTCACATGCCTACTCCTCCTGCAATGGCCTTGCTCTTCTTCCCACCTCCTCTTCTGTGCACAATGAACTTTCGCTTCCTTGCTTGCAGGTATACACAGTGCACAACAGAGTCTACTTCCCAATCATCATTCAAGAAGGTGGGGCCTGCAAAGAAGGGCAAGGGCAGGGGCAAGATGAGCATGACATTCAAGTCCAGCAAGGAGCGGTATGGCGGCTACAGTGGCACTCTGTGGAGCTGGGCTGAAGGGATGCTGCTGGGAAAGGAGGTATGAAGCAGTGTGTCATGCACTCTCTCGCTCTTGGGCGGCTCCCTTGCCACTCTCAGTGAATGTCTTGGCTGCTTCTCTGTGCAACACTGCCTGCTCCTGCAACTCACCTGTGTGTAGATCCCCACAAGGACTGCAGTGACCACAACAAGGCTGACCTCCACCAAGAGTTTGCCAAGGTAGCCGTTCCACCTGCACACATCTTTTGCATCTCTTGAAACAGGTGTAGGGATGTATCTGTGTCCGGTGCTGGGTTTCCTTTCCTTACGCCCAGCTGCAGTGCGGTGCAAGAGCAAGCCGAGAGCATGCAAGCGCAAGCAGCTGGAAGTGTGTGAGACTTCCTGGCATTCTTGCCCTGCCTGGTTGAACACTCTCAGCACAAACAAGCTGGACAACATTTTCAAGTCAGATGCAAGCTGGTATTGCCTGGGCAATGAACAGAGGGATTGGATTGGCATGGTTGCCTTGCGGCTTGAGGCGGACGTGGTTTGATCACTGCGCAGGTTGCATACATATACATGCCTACATGTTACTGTCAATGTCTGCTTAGGCTCTTTTCACAGTTTTGTCTGGGCAGCACTGCTTATTCACTGGCCGAGTGGAGGTCGGCTCCCCTCCCTGACAGGAGTGCGTTTGTTCTCTTTGTAGCCTTTTCTTTTGCTGGTTGATATTTTTTGTGCAACGTCCCGCAACAAGCGAGGCCTCTATAGCACAGTGGCAGTGCGTGTCACTCGTAATGACAAGGTCGGGTGTTCGATCCACCCTGGAGGCATCCGGTCGGGCTGCATTTCTGCCCAGATTTTTTTTTTCCATCAGTCCAGCTCTACTTTCTCTCATTGGCACCCCTTGTTCTGGTTGACCTCTCTACTGCATTTCTATGGGGGAAAAGGGAAGCGGCAGGAGGGCAAGAGCGGCATGTTAAAAGAGAGTCTGCACTTACATACTTGCTAATGGCATCTGCCCCTCTCTCCCGTAGTGGCCTGCACATCCGGAAGAGAAGGCAAGTCTCATTGTGACACACTCTGTACGGCACTCGTAGTTATGCACACTGCTGTACAACAGCCACTTCTCAGCCTTCCTCTTCCTCTTTCCTCCCACACTGCTCCGCTGCTTCCCGCTCCCTCCTCTCCCGCTGCACCTTGGCTGTGCTCATCTCTGTCCGCTCCCACTCCTGGTGTCCCCCACTGACACAGCACCTTCGGCAGCACTGAGCTGTTGGCAAAGAGCGTTGAAGTACTCTGCTGGAGCCTATGGGGGAAGGAGCATGCAGCAGCAAAGTCAGTAAATGGCGCTTACAACCAAGCAAGAGTAAGAGCACACTGATTGCCTTGACCTCTAGAGAAATGTAGATCTCTGGGCCAAAGGCGGCACATTGTCGTCTGCTAGCAGACGCGCCATTGAGGCTGAGGATGTAGTCCTGCTGCAGGTGCTCCAGCGCCTCAATGTACTGTCAATACAAGCTGATGGTCTTGTCTGTGTGCAGCGCACAGAATCATCCTCTTGGGCACATGCAAGAAAAAAAGGCAAGACGCACTAAGGCTGTGCATGTCCTCCTCAAGGTTGGCGTACGTGACATACTAGAGCCCAGGAACATACAGATCACCTTTGGATGTTGGCTATTGATGCCGGAGTCCTAGGCAGAGGGGTTAGGGTTGATGCTGCAAACCCAGAGGCTGTGATTGAGGTAGGGAGTCCACTGCTTCCACCTCAGCACTGAGCTGACTGCTATCCCTTGCCTTCCTCACATGCACAGCTCCATGGCCGTGCAGCCGGGCACTTTGACCAGCTCGTTATCTGTCAGTTGGCCCCAAAAGTCACCTGCACCCAGTCACGTCGCTTCATTGCGTGTGATGCCACTTTCACCAAAGCAGACCACAAGTACTGTGTCACGCTGGCCGCAGGCTATGATGGCGCAGGCATACTTGTCATGTAAGCAAAGGCGGTGATGCGTGGCAAGAGCAAGGAAACCAGACATTGTTCTGGTTTATCAAGAAGCTCAAGACCAGCCTTTTCAACCTTGACCTTCAGAGCACAACAGTGATCTTGAATTAACAGAAGTGTGCACCCTTTCCTTTCCTACTCTCACTAATCAAGCTGGCCATGCACTTGCAGAAGGGCTGCTGTCTGCTACTGCAGCAGAGCTTCCTTTGGCTGTAGAAGGCTACCGGGTGGAACAGATTGTTGCAGTTGCGGTCTCTTGCTGCAGTAAGTGTGCCGAATCCCACACGTAGCGCATTGCAATGGAGATATGAGGTGCTACTCAGAAAGGTTGCTGAGGTTGTCAGCTAAAGCGCAAGGAACTAATTACCTTGGCAGTGTTCCTACTGACTTGGTGATGGACTTTGCTTTCTGTGGCAGCTGTCTTGTGTGCATACCTCCATCATTGTCAAGCCTGCCAACATTATCTACAAGGGCATGTGTACTAAGTCCGTCACCGAGCTCCTGACCGGCACCTGAACGACCAACTCTCCCAAATTTGTGACACACACGGAAGAAGAACAAACGAGCCAGGGCCATACAGAGTTCCTGCCCTTGATTGCAACACTGCTGCAGGCTGTCCAGCAGGTGGCAATGCCTTGCTGAAGCACATCACTGCAGCATCACCCCTCACCTGTTGCAAAGGTTGCATGTTCTGGCACTCTCAACGCTTAGACGCATGTTGTCTGGCTCTTCTTGGCTATTAGCACAGGCACATGCAGGCGCCATATGTTCTAACAGTGTTCTGTGCCGTGAAGGCACACAATCGCTCTGTGCTGCCGCCTCAAACTCACACCAACACCCTTCATTGGGCCTGCCGTCCGCTACACCACACTCCTCGCTTGCCTACACCGGCCCATNCCTGAACGACCAACTCTCCCAAATTTGTGACACACACGGAAGAAGAACAAACGAGCCAGGGCCATACAGAGTTCCTGCCCTTGATTGCAACACTGCTGCAGGCTGTCCAGCAGGTGGCAATGCCTTGCTGAACCACATCACTGCAGGCTCACCCCTCACCTGTTGCAAAGGTTGCATGCAACTGGCACTCCCAATGCTTAGACGCATGTTGTCTGGCTCTTCTTGGCAATTAGCACAGGCACATGCAGGCGCCATATGTTCTAACAGTGTTCTGTGCCGTGAAGGCACACAATCGCTCTGTGCTGCCGCCTCAAACTCACACCAACACCCTTCATTGGGCCT
>JAPZQE010000019.1:2500-150851 GCA_028828645.1 Rhodotorula sp. PL61-2
TGGAATTGAGGAGAGTCAGGAACTCGTGCGGCGCACTTGGCGTGCATGTGCGGAGCGCTAATCGTCGCTCCGTAGCTGAACATGCGGTTGAGTGTACGAAGAAGGCCGTCAGCAAGAGGCGAAGCAAGGAAGGAAGGGTAAATGCACCTGAGGTAGCTGGGCGAGTCGACGTAGCTCTCAAACGGGACAGCGACGTAGTACTTTCTGTCGACACGCTTGAACGCCTCGATCACCCTGAGCCGTCCTCATCAGCTGCCCGGACTTGCTGCACAGGGAGCGGGGAGGTAGAGCGCACCTCGGAGTTTTGAGGAGGCCCGCGTTGGCGAGGTTGTTAACGAGCTCGAGGTTGGAGCGACCGGTGCAGCTCCAGGCCATCTTGGGGATGTCGGCGGCAATCCAGGCGGCGAGGCGCTGAATGATGAGCAGCACTGAGGCGGGACCGGGAGCGAAGTGGGGCGGCGACTCGCGAAGAGCGGGTGCGTCGAGTTGGCTGGAGCGGGTCGTGCTGCGGTCCGCGCCGAGGTGAGCTCTCTTCTACGCAGTTCAGCCAGCTCAATATGTCCAACAAAGCTCACGAGGGAGCGGGAGAGGGCAAGAGGTGGCGGTGCGACGCTCCCGAGGGTCACCCTCGCTCGAAAGTGCACCTCGCGCGGTAACGGGCGTAAGGATGGCAGCCAGAGTCCCCACACGTGCAGCTGTGCACGCCCGCATCGCTCCTTCGCCCCGCCCGCGTGTCGTCGCTCCCTCGCCGACTTCATCGCTTCGCCGTCTCGCGTCGACGCACCCTTTGCTCCAACGCGCGCCGAGACAGGGAGTTAAGGTTGGGCATCTCTTTGCAGGACTCGCGTTACTCGGTGCGCTCCACACACGCGCTCTCCCAAGCTTGTCGCCGCTCACCTCGACTTCTGCGCCCGCAGGCATCGGCGCGACCAGCTATGGCCTTTACCAGTTCTACCAGTCCTTTACCGTCTATCCTGACACCGAAACCCACCCCATCCGTTCGAAGCTCCGCGCCGCTTTACGCGCCCAGTCCGCTGGCGAGTCGGACCGCTCCTCGTCCTTCTTCGCGTCGGCGTACTCTCTCGCGCAGGACCTCTTTGCGCAGGGCAAGCTCGCATCCACGCGCGAGGAGGCCCTCCTCCGCCTCACGGGGATCGCCATCCGCTGGGGCGCGATGTGGGAGTCCGTCGCCGAGACGGCGCGCGCGATTGACGCCCTCGACACCGGCTTCCAGCCCGCCGCGGCGGTTGTCGAGGCGCACAAGCTCCACGGCGAGCAGCCGTCCCCGAGCGTCGCAGAGGTGCAGCGCGGCGCCGCGATGGCGATGAAGCTCGGCGATTTGTGGGTCAAGCTCGGAGGGAAGGAGGCCGACAGCGAGGCGGAGCGCTACTACAGCTGGGCGGTCCAGGAGCTTATGCGCCTCAGCCTGACCGACGCGCAGAAGGCCAAGGTCAAGGCTGAGCTCGCTGCGCAGGACGCGCCGCCAACTGCGCCGGCGATGCAGGGCGCTGCGGAGAGGGAGAAGGCGCCCGAGGACAACGACCTCAAGCTCCCCGGGTGGATCGGAGACGTCGAGCTTGTTGCGGCGATGGAGCGGCTAGGCGAGCTGTACTCGCGGCAGGGAAAGATCGAGTGCGTCCGGCGCGCTCCCGCCTCTCGCCCTTGTGCCCCAAGGCTGACCCGCTTCGCATCTGCGCGCTCCCTTCTCGCAGGCTCGCGCAGCCGTTGCTGCAGCAGGCCATCACGATGCTCTTCCCTCCGCCGCCGAAGGAGGGCCCGAAACTGCCGATGCCGCCCATTCCCAGGCGCTGCCACGCCGCGACACTCGCACGTCCGACCCTCTCGCCTTCACCCGGCTCGCTCACTCACTTTCTTGCTCGCGCAGATGAACAACCTCTCATCCTCCCTCGTCGCGGCTGCGTCCCCCTCCGCCGAAGCGATCCAATCCTCCGCAGGCTGGGCGCGCCAGGCGCTGCTCGTCTCGAACGCATGCCGCAAGGAGGCCGACAAGGCGCGCAAGGGTGCTGAAGTTCCTCTTGCAGAGCGCGAGGAGCGCGAGTGCGAGCTTACTGCCATCGTCGCGAGCTACAACCTCGGCAAGCTGAGCGAGGTGCGCCGCCCTCCTTCCCTCTTCCTTTTCTCCACTCGCAGATGACTCACGTCACCCGCGTCCATGTCCGCAGATGGCCAAGGATCCTGTGTCGGCCGAGCAGTGGTTCGTCCAGAGCGGGTCGCACGCCGCCAAGTTTGGCCTGCACGACGCGGCGAGGCAGAGCAACGAGGCGATCCGGAGGCTGAAGCACCCGAAGCTCGCGGCGACGCAGTAAAAAGGAGTGGGAGGTGTAGATAATCCATGGACGAAGACGTGTGCGTGAGGTGAACCAGCACGGAGGCGAGGGTGCCAGGCGAAGAGGAAAACGGGAAGCGGTCGGGGCTTCTCTCGCTCACATATCTGACTGTCTGAAGCTTTAACTAGTCTAGCCAGAGTAGCCTGCAAGTCCTCTGAGCTGATGTTGTCTGCGAGAAAAGCACTTAGCGAGGAGGTGGCCACCAACCGCGTCCTTCGCTCTCCTCCGCCCTCGCCTCCGCTTTCGCCTCACTCGCACTCAAGGTGAGTCTGGGCGTTCCCATCGGCGTTCGTTCGAGCCTGCGTGCAGCGCACGGCTGCGCGCGCGGTGTCGGGGAAGCTGCGCGAACGGGGTGATGAGGAGGACGGGTCGTGCGCCGCTCGCTCTCGTGGCGCGGTGCTGGAGGGGCAGCGCAGCATTTGTGCAGCCTTGCAGCCCGCTGTGCAGTCCTTTCGGGGCGCGCAGAGTTCGGCTCGATGGCGCGTGGCGGAGTTGCTGACACGCTCGCCGTCGGCTCCGAGCGCCACCCTCCTCGCACCTTCTGTGGGCGCGCAATACGCGGCCATTACATTGGTACAGTCCACTGACTATTTCTTCTCTCTTGCTCCGTGCCTAGCTCTCGCCATGGCCCTCAAGCGCATCAACAGTGCGTCCTCGCCTCGCCCTTTCCCGCAGATCCGCTTTAGCGGTGTACTCATTCTGAACGATACTGACGAGCGATCTATCCGCAGAGGAACTCGTCGACCTTGGCCGCGACCCGCCGTCGTCGTGCTCGGCGGGCCCGACGAGCGACAACCTCTTCAGCTGGCAGGCGACGATCATGGGGCCGGTGCGCTCTGCTCCCTCCCGTCTACTTGCTGGGAAGCGTAATTGACGAGCGGGTGCGCACAGAGCGACTCGCCGTACTCGGGCGGCGTCTTCTTCCTCTCGATCGCCTTCCCGAGCGACTACCCGTTCAAGCCGCCCAAGGTCGCCTTCACGACCAAGATCTACCACCCGAAGTGAGCTCGTCTGCTCTGGTATTCGCGCTAGCATCGCTGACCCGGCCAAACGTTCAGTATCAACGCGAACGGCTCGATCTGCCTTGACATCCTGAGGGAACAGTGGTCGCCGGCGCTGACGATCTCGAAGGGTTCGTCCCTCCAGTATTCTTCCTTGATGCTTTTACTCATAAACAAAACAGTCCTGCTCTCGATCTGCTCGCTCCTGACGGACCCGAACCCGGACGACCCCCTCGTCCCCGAGATCGCCAACCTGTACAAGACGGACCGCGCGCGCTACGAGTCGACGGCGAGGGAGTGGACGAGGAAGTACGGTGCGTCAGCGGTCCTTCCCGCGCGTCAGTGCTGGACTGGGAGCGGCGCTTGCCGCCTGTCCAACCTCTCGCCACATAGCCTTACTAACCGCCGCGCTCTCGCTCGCAGCCACCTAATCGTCGCTCGCTTGCTGCGCCGGTGGAGGAGCGAAGGAGCGGTGCTTGAGCGCGAGTGTGAGCCCGCACGAGCGGGCGGAGCGATCCCCTCTCGCGGCGGACTTGCACTCTGCGCACCTTTGTCGTTTCCTTGATCAGAATCCAGTGCCTTTCCCCTTCTCGTCCTTCCCCTTCGCGTCTGCTATCACACGTTTTGCACAACAATGCGCGCCTTCGAGTGGAGAGGGTGTGGTTTGGTGGGCAAGCAGGGGAGCGGCGCTCTTGCTTTACGGCGTCGATCCGGCGCGGTTCAAGCTTTTCCAGCAGCGCCTCGCAGCCGTCCGCAAATTGGACGCCTTCAAGGATACGTATGAGCTCTCGCTCGACGAGCTTATGCGACGCTCAACGGCGGTCTCGAGATCGCCGATTTCTTTTGGGTGCGCCGAAGTCAAGGAGCTCGTCACCGTTCTCGCCAACCAGGCCGACGCTGTCGTGACGTACGACGGTGGCGTTCTCTACTTCTGAGCGCTGTGCTGACCCGTCCCCGCTTCACCGCGTCCTTCCGCCTCGCCTCTCCCTTCGTGTAGCATAGCATCGTGGTACCGGGGCTTGTACTGTTGTTCTGCCGTTCTGCCATTCTGCCGTTCTGCCGTGGTCGTGCATCGCCAACGCTTCGAGCGTAATATGCAGATGGCGTGGAAGAGCGCGAGCGGGACCAGGGAAGTGTTCGCAGCAAGCGAGCGCGGCGAGAACATGGATAGAGAAGGGAGCCAGAGGAGCGGTCCAGGATGGGGCAAGGGCGGGGACATTGCACGCCGTTCTCAACCAGCCTGAACCACGGTACGTCCCGGTGCGAGATACGAGCCCCAAGTCGAGCTGAGCCAGAGTGTGCTGGCACAGAGGGATATCGTCGGAAGCAGGCGGGAGCGTAGTGAGCACCTCCCTTAAAAGGCAGACCCCAAATAATGTGCGCTGTGAGTGGATTCTCAGTCTCGATTGACAGCCTCGTTCAAGCCTCCAAGAAAAAGTAAAGCGAGGGAAAGCCCTTGAGAGATGAGGAGAGGGCGGGCATTCTCAGCGACGACAGCACGAGGGCGCTTGCCGCTTCGTGAGGTGCAGCAGTAAAGCTGGTCGGAGCTGGAAAGGCAAGCATCTCTAGCTCAGAATGAGCGAAAGTCGAGCAACGGTTGCCGAAGGAGCCAAGGGGGGCGCGGGCGGGTTTCCCTTGACCTCGACCCGCTCAGTCCGCGCGAGGAACCGGGTGCGCCTGCTCTACCGCCTTTGAAGCCAGGCAGTCGATTCCGCCCAGGCAAGAACCGCTGCGATGCCGTCTTCGCCTCTCCCGCTCAGGCTTCGCTCAACTTCGCTGAACTCGACGCTTGAATTTCAATCGCTCGCTGTGGACGAGCGGAGCTTGTGCTGCTGAGTGTGTGGGTACATAGGTGCGGCCTCGAACGCGCGTGAACTCAAGTACGTCGCCGTCCTCCACGGAAGCCCCGCTGCTAGGCGGAACAGCACTGGCAGGCCCACCGGCTTGGGCGGACGCGCGACATACAATCGGCGCGTACGGCGACGTCGCAGCAGGGACGGAGAGCTGGCTGCAATGTTGGGTGCACGGGACGAACGAGCGCTGACCTTTTCTGCTGCTGCAGGACGGCTCGTCCCCGGAGTTCTTCTTCCTCCAGCTAAGGCCTTGCGCTTTGTTCTGTTGCCCCCTCGCCCGCTCCGCCATGGGCACGCCCTTCTTCGGGCTATTGCGCTGCTTGCGCTACGCGTAACCATCTATACTGAAGAACGGCATTCAAGCTGCCCGCTCTTGCGTTTCGCCTCCACCTGGAAGCGGATCGTTCGGTGCAGAGCGCATCGCTAAACTGCTACCAGGCCGAAGGCGCCGAGCGCTGACCAGCTCTCGCCATACCGAATGCAGGCGCAAGGACCTGTCGGCGATCAAGCACGCCTTACTGCGCTGTTTGCACAGGTCAAGCCTCAATAGCCCAGCGTGGCCTATGGTCCTTACAGCGAGGATTCCAGCCTGCCGTCGCACTCCGTTCTCTGCCATTGCTTGGCCCTCCTCGCATCGTCTTCCCTCGCCGTTCTGTCTCGCCCCTTCCGCCGTGCGCCTTGGGCCTTGCGCCTTGCCATCGATCCCTCCCGCAGACACGACCTATCGGAAGAGCGCCGGATACGGACTTGATGGCGTAGCATGGCTGTTTTTCTGGCTACGAGGCCGTCGTGCAGCGGATCTTACCGATCTTACCGAGGAGCGACGAGGCGGAACAGCTCGAGGTGCGTCCTGCTCCCCTGCCTGCCCCGCCGCGCCCCCCCCCCCCCTATCGCTCAAGCTTTCGACGATACGCGCAGCTGCACCAGTGCATCGCTTCATTCGGACTGTGGGAAAAAAAGGAAGGCGCGACGTTAATCCCGCCTCTCCCTCAAGCTCCCGTGGCTTTAGGCTCGTCCCGCACATTCTTGTATCCCCTGTTCTCGCGCTCGCTGATCCTCCTACCCCATAAGGGCCCTCAGAAACGCGAAGGATGAGGATGTCAACTCGGGGAAGGTCAACGCTGCGAGAGGAGGCGACGCGACTCCGCGGCGCGTGACACTGTCTCCTCTCGTCCTCACGGCCGCTCGCTTGAAGCGTCAAGGAGAGCAGGACACGCAACAGAAGTAGCGATGGCACGCACTAGAGCCAGCTCTCCCGGGCTCCGCACGCTTCCCAAGCGCGCCCGCCGCCCGTCGACGCAATACCATCCCGACGAGTACGCGCCGGCCCCCTCTGCCGCGCAGACGCGCAAGACGCCCGCCAAGCGCACGCAGACCGCCACCAGCACCGTCAAGCGCCGCTCCGGCCTCGCAGACGACCGCGCGAGCGCTGCGACGGGCGGGAACGCTGCGCTGAGGGCAAAGGTCTTCGCCGCCGTTCTGCGCATCTCGCGTGAGCGCGGCAGGGGCGAGAGGGGAATTGGGCATTCCAGTATCAGGAGCTATCGTGCGCTCAACCCCCTCGCCTCGTTTGGCTGCGCGTGCTCACGCTCTGCCGCGTCTTCTCGCAGTCCTCCAGCACGGAATAAACCTTGACACGAAAGGCGCTGCCGCGCGCATCTACCGCACCAAGCACGACCTCATCAATCAGGGCGTGCTCGCTCAGGGCTTGAGCGCGGGCTCAACGCTCGCCGTCGCCGCGGGTGTCGACGAGGAGGTGGAGAAGCTGTACGACGTGGATGTGCGTGGTCGTCCTTGCTCCGTGGCCCAATGGCGCTGACGCTCAGCTGACAGCTTTCCGTTTCCCAGGAACCCGACTCGAGCGACGATGAGCGCGCGTGCAAGGCTTACCTCGCCATGGCTCACGCCAAGGCGCCCAAGCCGCGCCCGTCTTCCCGCAGCCGCAGTCGCTCCGGCTCCAAGTCTCGCGCGCGCAACGTCAAGGTCAAGCCGTCGCCCGACTCGAGCTCGCAGCGCAAGAAGCGTGCTGCGCACGCGACGAGCGTCGACGAGGCCGAGGACGCCACCGCGAGTGACGGGACGGACTACGAAATGCCGCCGGATCGCAAAAACAAGGGAAAGCACGCTGAGGCGGCGACGACCACCCGTAGCCGCCCGAGCAAGAAGGTCCGCGTCGCCGAGCCTGAGCACGACGAGCATGCCGACGATGTCTTCGAGGGCGACGAGGAGTCCGACGAGCTCAACTCGGACTTCGGCGGGCGCAGGACGCGCTCAAAGACCCAGAAGGTCGTCAAGTCCGCCGACGCCAGCCAGGGCCAGCCCGGCGCGCGCAGCGGCACATCGCGGCTTACCAAGGCGCAGCTACTAGAGAAGGTCGAGGCGCTCCGGCAGGAGAAGGCGGAGCGCGACGACGATGTTGAGGACCTCCGCGAGAAGCTCACCGAGATGAGCGAGGTCAATCAGACCTGGGAGGCGAGGGCGAGGGTCCTCGGCTACCGCGATGAAGATGAGGAGCTTGGCGACGGGGTCGAGGAGGAGCAGCAAGGCGACGAGCGTCAGCGGAACGCCGAGCAGGACATTCACGTGGAGCAGGAGGGCGGGCGCGTCGAGGACGTCGCAGCGGGCCGCGAGTCGCCCATCGTTGAGGAGCCCGAGGCTCTGGAGGGCGCGCACGACCTCGTCGGCATGGACCAGCCGTTTTACGTTGACGACGTCGACCTCGACGCAGAGCTGCAGCGGGCCGGCTGGCCCCAGCCGTCCCCTCCGCCTGTCGAGCAGGCCCAGCAGGACGGCGGCGCCGCTTTGACCGCGCCCTTCGCCATCGGCTCGCCCGCCTCTCGCCCTTTCGCCGGTGCGCTTGTGCCCGAGCCGGCGGAGTCGCGTGAGATCCCGCTCGTGCAGCCTTCGGCAGCGGTCCGCCCACATACACCGGACGCCGCCTATCGCCTGGCTGCGACGCCGTCCGCGTACGTGCCTGCCGACCCGACTGGGTTCGATAATGACTACCCGCGCCTTTCGAGCGACAACGAGAGCGGCGAAACGGGGGAGGGCAAGGGGAAGGGCCCCGTGCTCCCTCCCTCGTCCCAGGCCTTCCCTCGCACGAGCACGCACAGTCTCGAGCCCGTCGCTGTAGCGTCATCTTCGCCGACTAAGAGCGACGCCGGCCATCTCGCTCGCTTCGGCGCGTACGGGGGGCCCGGCGAGGCTTCCTCGCAGCCATCGTCGCTATCGGGTCTGTCGCCCGAGCCTGCATTCGGCAGTGACCCGCACAGACGAATCGCCGAGCTCGAGCGGGAGCACAACGGCGCTGTTCACCGGATGAAGGAGCTCGAGGGGGCCTTGGCGAAAGAGTGCTCGAGGGAGGCGGAGCTCAAGGAGGACCTCGACAGCATCCTGCAGTCCGTCCCCTTCCCTTTGCCATCATCACTCCGCTGAAGCTGACTAGCTCGTCTCCGCAGCCGCCACCACGAGCGCATCAATGACCTCGTCACGCAGATTGATCAGCTCATGGCGACAAAGGAGGCGCTGCAGGAAGAGTACGACGACGCGGAAGCTGCTCTGGCTGCGAGCATGCAGTCGAAGGGCGGGCTGGAGCAGGAGCTGGCGAAGGAACGGAAGAGGCGCGAGATCATTGAGGAGGACATGGATGGCATCCTACAGTGCGTCTCTCTGCTCTGATCCCTTTGCACCCTTCATTGACTGGACGCTGCGGCGACTAGCTGCCACCACGATGCCGTCGCGGAGGACGCTGTGCAGAGGCTGCAGCTCGAGGCAAAAATCCTAGCGCTCCAGCACCAGCGGGTCGCCGTGGACGCGGCGTCGACGGCTCGTATGCTGTCCCTGAGCAAGGGCGAGCCACTCGTCACGGTCGTCTCGCAGGCGGTGCAGACGTCGGCGTACCTCGACCCGCGCGATGCCAAGCTCGCAGCGTCGGCCATTCGCATCGCGAAGCTCGAGGAGAGCCTGGCGAGCACGACGACGAGGATGTGCGAGCTCGACAAGAAGCTCGACGAGTCGGACATGGCGTACGACGCGCTGCTCGAGTCGGACCGCGCCAAGCAGGAGCAGGCGAAGCTTGACGTCCGCAGAATCGCTACGCTCGAGTCGGAGTCCGCGCGTTCGAAGAGGGAGCGGGAGGAGGAGCGCGCGGCGTGGGCGAGGACTCGGGACGAGCAGAAGGAGGATTTGGAGGTCAAGCTCAAAGAGAAGCAGGCGTGCGTACTGTCCTTTTCCCCCGTCAGGGCCTTGCTCACCCTCACTCATTCCGGCAGGGCGCACGACAAGCTTCTCATCGACCTCAGCAAGGCGCGCGCCGACCTTGCCGCCGCCGTAACCGAGGAGCCAAGACTCGCTGCCCAGGTCGACAAGCTCCAGAACGAGCTCGACCTCGCGAAGCATGAGATCCGGCGCAAGAACGAGGAGTCCGCCAGGCAGAGCAGGCAGATTCAGCGACTCGAATCGTGCGCCCGCCCCTTTCGCTCGTGTCTGCCGCGAGCTGACCTTTTGTTGTGGGTAGCGAGCTCGCCGCCGAGCTGGAGCACAAGAATCCTGATCAGCAGGCGTCCACCGCTTACGCTCACGATGTCGCCGACCAGCAGGAACGCGTCAAGGACCTCCAGAACCTTGTGCGCGACGCCGATGACAAGGCGCAGGCGGACGCCGACCTCGAGCAGGTGAAGGATGACTGCCGCGAGCTCCGCAGGCGCGTCGAGTTCTTTGCCCTTCAATCTTGGTCTTACCTTCTGTTTTCCCGCCCGCGCAGCCGCCTCAACAACGTCGAGGGCGAGTACAACGAGCTCGAGCGCCAGAAGGCAGCGCTCGAGTCCACGATCGTCGAGCTCGAATCGAACGCAAGCGCAGGTCTTGCGCAGCGCGAGGTGCTTATGCAGGAGCTTGCCGAGGTCAAGTCTAAGCTCGCCGAGGTCGAGGCGAAGCTCAACGCGATGGAGTCGGGCGTCTCTCCCTCCTCACACCTGCTCTCAGTCTACTCCTCGCTGACGCTCCTCGCCGTACAGGGAGAAGCACGAGTTCGAATCGCGCATCGTCGGGCACGCCGTAATGGCCGCCTTACTCGCCTCACCAGCTTCAGCGCACACCCTTTCGCATGCTGAGATCGTCGGCCTGTTTGAATCGCTCATGCTCCGCCTACACTGTCACGAGGACACCATCAAGCGCCTCGGCGGCGAGCACGACGCGGCCCTCCGCCTCGCGAACGAGCTGCTTACGGCGCACACGACGCCTGAGTCGCTCCCCGTTGAGTCGCAGACGAGCCTTGAGAGAGCGGTCAAGCTCGTCGCCGACCAGGTCGCCTCATTCAAAGTCCAGCTTGAGCAGGCCGGCAGCTGGAAGGCCGAGGCGCACGCGCACGCGCTCATCATCACTTCGGTGACGGAGGCCCTCGTTGAGCTTGAGGCAGCGCTCTCCGCCGCGGTCGAGGGCGAGACGCCCGGCCTCGAGCCGTTGCAGGACCTTCCTGCGCGGATTGAGCGCGTGAAAGTCCTCGCGCTCGAGGCGATTAGCCAACTTGGAAAGGCGAAGGAGGCGCTTCTTACGGAGGGGCGCCAGCTCGCAGCGACGACAGGCGAGCTCGCGAAGGCTGAGGAGGCGCTCAATTCGAAAGACAGGTGCGCCCCCTCTTCTCGCCTTCTCTCCATATCGTGCTCATCAGCTCTCGGCGTGAAGCATCATCTCATGGACGCAGGCCTCCCTTCAGGCGACCAATGCCAAAAAGGACCGCCTCGCCGCTCTCGTCGAGAAGGTCAAGGGCGCCCTTGCGTTGACTTCCCACCTCTTGGAAGGGGAGCCGGCGGCGACGACTGGCTCGAGCGGAGGCTCGAGGGGAGCGACGGCTACGGAGCCCGCCCATGGCGCCGGCGGGTCGGACGAATAGGCGAGGGTCGCGAAGCCGCCTTGCGGAGGAACGCTTGATTACGCTCAACCCCCTTCTTCGCTTCTTCACCCTTTCGCTTGTCCACCATCCTCCGCTTGTCTTCTTTCCCATCATTCTGTAGCATACCCTTAGTTGGACGACTGAAAGGAATCCGCTTGCTTCTTCGCGATGCAAGGTCGAAGTCGGAGGGCATGATGCGCTATGCTTCATTGGCTACAAGCGACAACAGGTTCCAGCTAAGGCTCGAATAAGGGCTACAACAAGGGAGGAGGCTACATCACGCGAGCGAGCCGTGTAAAGACGAAGAAGGTGAGGACGGTGGTAGGTCGCTGTCGCTGCAAGCAGCCTTTCAAGCAGGGTGGGTCAGCACGTTCCTCAGACAACTAGGGGAGCCGGTGCGCACCTTCTCTTCGTCCTTCCGCGCTCGTGGACCCCAAGGGAGCGGCTCGCACAAGAGCAGCGCGTCAAGGTTGAGCCGCATCACTGTCGGCTCGTGGTCGACGGCATCCTCATCGTATTCGACGCACTCAGCAACCGCAGGAGCCGAGCACGCGTGCCGGGACGACGACGTCGTTGCCGTCCGGCCGAGGATGGGCGTGCTCGACTCGCGCCGTCCCCAGTCCGCCGGGTCGTCCCCGAGGGCAACGGAGCGTGCGCTGCTCGCCGTTCCAGGGCGGGAGGGCGACGTCCCGCTCGTGCGCGAAATGGAATGGGCGGGATCGAGCCGCAGCGTGGGGAAGAGGCGCGCGGCGTCGCCCCGCCAGGTTTGTGGGTCGTCGGGATGCAACTCGCTCCGTACAAGCGAGACGGAGCACTCCGGAAGGAGGGTGTCGCGCGGCGCACGTACGGGAGCGTCGGCCTTGGCGGGCGGCAGGGGGAGCTCGTCAACATCCTCCGAGCCGGAGCAGCGGAAACGCTGGAGGGAGAAGACGTCGTTTGGCCAGATGCCGGTTCGAGTGCGCTTGCTCGCGCTGGCAGTCGAAGTCGAGCGGGGCGTAATGGGTGGCGGCGGACGCTGGACGAGGGAGAAAAAGACGGAGTAGATCGCGACGAGCGGGAAAATAAGGAAGGCGAAGAAGGCGGCGAGGCTCGCGACGTCGGACGTGCGGCTGACGGCTTGCGTGATGCCGCACATAAGGTAGTTGAGGATGAGCAATCCCGAGCACTCTATGAAGAGCTTGGCGTACGCGAGGGCGCGGGTGTAGGCCGACCTGTCGCGAGCGACGTGGGCGCGCGTACAAGCGGGGAGGGAAAGGCGGGACGTACAGCGCTTTCAGTACGGGCCGGAGTGTTCGCTGCAGCTCAAAGAAGAGTACAGTGCCGACAAAAGCGGCGCAGCCGAAGAGCGTCTATGTGAAAGAAGGGTGAGCTCTGCTCGAGCACCCCGGAGAGAACCGAGAACTCACCCAGCTGCCGGCGTTGCCCCATGCATAGACCTGCATGCCAAGAAAATCAGAAATGACACGCAAAGAGAGCAGAGTGAGCCGACGCACGCTGCCCCTTACGAGGCGCAGCCCAGTTGTGAAGCCCGTGTGCTCGACCTCCCACACGATCATGCACGCCGTCGAAGCGAACCACAGGACGACAGCAATAGACCTGATCCAGAAATTCCGGTTCAGCTGGAAGAAAAGGAGGTTCAGCTTGACTTGTCAAGGAGGAAAGGGGCACCAGCACTCACGTCCCACATGCGCGAGACGAAGAAGCCCTGGGCGACAATGCTCATGCACGTCGCGCAGACCTGCCCCGTAATGTCCACCGGGTCGCGGTCGATGCCTCCATAACCCTCCCTCGTAACGACAACCGTCACGACCTGGAAGAGCGCCGCGACCTGGGTCGCAACGCTCCCCGCGGCGAGGAGAGACATGGTCGGCACGATTACGCGGTACAGCCAGCGGTCGCGGCAGAAACTGCTGGCGTAGGTGATGGCGAGGCGGAGCGCCATACCCTGCGAAAGGGCATGGAGGTGAGGCAAAGGTCAGCAAGGGGTTGATGAAGCGGGAAGTCGACCTTCCCAAGCGCGAGGGGGCTCGAGCGTACGAAGAAGAGCGACGACATGGGCACCAAGACCAACAGCACCCGCACAAAGCGCAGGTGAGTCCGCCCGAACGCCACGACAACGTCGTCCTCGTCGAGGGGACGAGGCACCGCCTCCTCCATGGCGGTCACCGGGTATCGAGCAGGACGAGCAGGCGTGCCCTGGTGCTACGATGGCCTACCGCTAAGCCAGGCTGGCGAGCTAACAAGCAGCGAAGGAGGAGCGCTCAGGCAGGTCAAAGATCCAGGCAAGCCCAGCGCGAGCTCCAGTTGCAGCTGGGGAAGGCGATCGAGTTCTCTCAACCCCGCGTTCACGTCTGGCCTCTCGAACAGCGAAGCAACAAAACGACCTTCGCGTTCACAGGCTACCAGCCAAAGACGAGGTCGCTCACCTTGCCCAAAACGCCCTTCTGCCCCTGCCCCTGCTGCTGCGCCAGCACCGCCTGCCTGCTCTTCTCCGCGAACAAGCTCGCGTGCGGGTCCGCGCCCGCCGCACTGGGCGTGCCCGCGCCGCCACCGAGGCCGAGAAAGCCCTTGCGCGTTGGTGTCGGCTGCGCCTTGAACGCCGCTTGCGGGCCAAGAACGTTGACGGGCCTGCCGACGCCCGAGGGGGTCGACGCGCCAACAGGCGCTGATTGCGGGCGGGACGGTGCGCCGCTCGTGTTGCCCGAGTGCTCGCCGCCCGCCTCGCCCGCAAGCGCGCGCTTGAGTCCATCCTCGTCGACCGCCTTGACCCCGATCATGAGGACGCCGCCGAGAACCTCGCCGTTCTTCCGTGCGGCACGCGCGGCCGACCACGGCTGTGCGTACACAACGGTCATCCAGTTACCGCCCTCTGTCGACGGCGTTGTCGACAGGACTTCGCCGAACTGCGAGAAGTGGTCGAGGATGAGGTCGAGAGCCGAGGCCGGGAATCCAAAGACGTTGACGGCGTAGCCGTTCGAGGAGCTGGAGGAGACGCCAGGGTGGGGAAGGGCGGAGGTTGAGGCGAAAGGAGAGGCATTGGGGTCGTGGGCGGGCGAACGACTGAGCCTGAGCGGCGAAGGAAAGTGAGCGGGAGCTTCAGCGAGAGTGCAGGCCAGCGCACCCATTCATGCTCGAGTCGGCCTGCAAGCCCGACTGATCAACACCGTCGAATTCGTTGAGCGAGGCGATGGGCGGCGCGTCCTCCTCGATCTCCTGCTTGTAGGCGCTCGCTCTGGGCGGAGCGGTGTACGGGGCGAACTTGGGCGACTTGGAGGGCGTTCTGCGAGGGTACTCTGGTCACTGCGGCTCAGAAGGCTCATAAGATAAGGCGCACCCATCCCTGCCGCCGAACAGGCTACCACCGCCGAACCTGGCTGCAGGCGAGCCCGAGACGGAGGTCCTCCTCGCGGGCGAGTCCCACGCACGCTCGTCCGCCATCGCCTGCGGTGGCGTCGACTCGGCCTGCTGAATGCGCGGGAACCGTCAGTAATCCTGTCGAGGGCGTCAGAGGGGGAGCGAGGAGTGTGAGCTCACCTGCGCCGCAACCCCGCCCGACAGGTACCCCGGCAGGTAGTTCCTCTTGGCACCAGGCGTACCCACACCGCCGCCGGTCGAGCCCTGCAGCCCGCCTGCACCGCCAAAGGGGCTGCCGTAGCCGCCTGCGCCGGTGTTGCCTGCTCCTCCGCTCGCGCCGAATGCACCGTACCCGCCCGCTGCGCCGTGGTTGCCGCCGCCAAATTGCGGGCCTGCGAAGGTGCCCGCGACCGAGGCAGTCGAGCTGAATCCACCGAACGCCGAGGACGACGAAGAGCCCTGGGGCTGTTGAGCGAACGGCGTCTGCTGCTGCGGCGTGCCAAACAGGCTGGGCTGCCCACCTGCACGGAAGGGAGAGTTGTTGCTGCCCTGCGAGAACATCGGAGCAGGCACCGGCTGGGAGCGAGCGGATGGAGCGAGGGCGAGCGCCGCCCTCACCGTCGGCCGTCTCCTCGCCAAGTCGAAGTCGCATCTCGTCAAACTCGCTCAAAGGACGCATGGACAGCCGCATCGCAGTCGTGAATGCATCGCGAAGCACAGCAGCCTACGCTCAGGTCCGCGGGCCCTTCTTCTTCAGGCTCGACTTGCTCTCTTTGGCGATCCGCTTCTTCTCCCGCCTCTTGCGCTCCATCGCCCGGCTCTCCTTGCCGAGCAGTTCCGCCGCGACCCCTCCACCGCTCTTCTTCGCCGCGTTCGCCTGTTTCCGCTCGTACCGCTCCGCAAGCCGCTTCTGCTCCTTCTTGGCCGCACGGCGCGCGATCCGGTCTGCGTCCATCGACTTGATCTTCTTGCGCTCGTCGGTCGGCAGCTTTGCCAACGCCTCGGCGAGCTGCTCCTGATGCTGCGCACGCGCGCTCGACGGGCCCGCCCGCCCATGCTTCGCGAGTGTCGGGTCGCGCGGCGCAGCAAGCCGCACCGCCTTCGGGCGCGCGTCTGCGCCCTTCTTCCCGCCCGAGGCGGCGGCAGCAGCAGCGCCTGGGCGCCCGGGCAACGACGCGACGGTCCGCGCAGACGCCTTGGCGCGCGCGGCAGCTGCCGTCGTCTTGCACCGCTCGAGGCGCACCTTGCGCTTCGAGATCTTGAGGTTCTTGCCCGGCGGGAGCGCGAGCAGCTCGTCGACGCAAGACTCCTCCTGCAAGAGGCGATGAGTGAGTGCTGAAGAGTCGAGGGACGGAGAAAGCCGCGCACCTTCAGCAGAACGTAGCAGAAACCCTTGCCGAGCCCGGTACTCGGGTCGCGCACGATGCGTACATTCTCGACGTACCGCCCACCCTCGGGCTCGCCGCGCTCGCGAACAAGCACCGCCTCGGTCGACGCGCGGACGTTCTCCTCGTTCTCGGCAAAGTCCAGCCCGCCGATGAAGAGCGTCCGGCGCGCCTCAAGCGCCGAGACGTGGTGCGCGTCCTGGTTCCGCGGCACGTCCGTCAGGTCCATGTTGGGCTTGGCGGCCATCTGCGCGGCGGCGAGGAGCGCGGCGGCGGACCTGGGCCGGACGGCGTCGGCATGGAGGGTGAAGCCCTCGAAGACGGTGTTGTCCGTTGCGGCGACAAGCGCCTTGATCACCTCCTGGGGGTCGACGCCGTCTGGCAGCGCCGCGACAACGAGGTACGCGTTGCACGCCTTCTTGCCCTCGTTCAGCTCGCCACGGATGAGCGCAACGCGGCGCTTCTGCGCATCCGTTAGAGGCTGAGAGTTGGCGCCCGTCGACGGCGCGGGCGCGTTCTCGCGGTCCTTGAACCCGCCCTTGACGCCGCGGACGTCGCTGTTCTCATTCTCGCGCCACTCGCGCGCGCGCTTGCGCGACCGCCCGCCCGCCTCCTCGCCATCGTCACCCGTGCCGCCGGCGTGCACCTTGCGGCCAAACACCTTCGAGGCGAAGGCGAGGGAACGGAAGCGGATGGCGTCGAGCTTGAGAGGCGGGCAACCGGAGGGAAGGGCGGTAGAGAGGGCAGGGTTCTGGAGGACGTGGCGGACGAGCGCCTTCTTGAGCGACTGCAGGGGGAATCAGATTAGGGGCCATCTAGTGCATGGAAGCGATACAACGCACGCGAGAGGTGGAGCACTCGGCAGGGACGTTACCGAGGAAGATGGTCCTCGCGTCGCGCGCCTCGGGCGTCTCCTGCTCGCGCTGGAGCACCTTGGCGCTCTTCTTCCCGCCCTTGTCCGCCTTCTTGCCCTTCTTATCACCCGGCTGCACGTCGGCAAGCGCGCCAGTGACAAGGTCGTTGATGTCGAGCGGCTCGTCGTCGTCCTCCCGGTCGTCGTCCACCTCGACAGGGCTCTCGTCGCCCTCGTCCTCGTCCGACACCTTGCCGTCCTCCTCCAGCTCGTCCTCGGCCTTGCGCTTCTTGCCCTGCTGCGCGGCCGCATTCGCCTGGCGCTTCTTGAGCGCAGCGGCCGCGAGCTTGGCAGCGTACGCCTCCTCAACAGCGTCCTCATCCTCGTCGTCGTCCTCGAGGTCACTCAGTGCGGCGCCCGACTCGAGCTCCGACAGCTCCTCATCCTCCTCGTCGGCTTCTTCCGCCTGCTTAGCCGCAGATGAGCGAGCGGCAGTTCCAGTGCCGGCGGTTGCGGGCTCCGCCTTCTTCGGCTCGAACGCGAGAGACGGTCCCTTCTGCGCGGACGATCGGAGCAGGGTCAGGTGATCGTCTGCAGCGAGCGAAGCAAGCTTCTAGAAACGCACCGAGTGGGCAAAGATGTCGTCGAGCGCTGCGTCCTTGGAGTCGGCCTGTCCGAGCAGGAACGACGAGAGCCCAGCAGCGGGCGCTGGCGCGGACTCAGCTGCAGGCGCAGTGTCCTTGTTCGAGATCTTGGTCTTGCTCTTTCCCATTCTCGGCGAGAGCGGGGAGATGCGTATCGAGCGAGAGCTTGGTCCCGCCGCGCGAAGTCGAACGCGGCGACTCGGCCTCCGCCTAGCGACCGGCTCGTGGCGAGGAAGCGCGTGCGTAGTCGGACAGGACAGCTCAGCTAAAGGCGGATCCGCACCTCTCCGCCGCCGACCACCCGACTGTCGCCCTCCTTCTCCTCATCGCTTTCATCGCTCGGGCTTGCTACATCTCGAACTGGCGCAGGGCTCATCGGTGGTTCTATGGAGGATCTACTACGGTGAACTGGCCCTCGCCAAGCATCCTTTGCTCTCCCCGCAGCTGTGCACTGCCTTCTCGACTCCTTCCCCACCTCAGCTCGTCCGGCGCGTGACCCTCGACGAGTCTCCCGGGTTCCCCGCTTGCTTTGCACCTCTTGCTCTCCGTCCAGCCACTGTACCGATGCAGTCCGAGAAAACGCGCAGGATCACCGTCTTCACCGCCGAGGTCGACCCCGCCCTCCCCACCTCGTTCGTCCACCCGATCCGCCTCGCGTTCCCTCCCTTCTCCTCAGGCGCCTGGCGCATAGCCTATGCTCCTCCGCCCACAAAGAATGGCCGCTATCAGCCCGCCGCCGTCAAGCTTTTTTGGACCGATCACTGCGACAAAGATCAGCAACCTCGCTCCGGCCGCCTTGCCGTCGAGGCGGACGGCGAGGTGCATTCCCTCGAGCTCGTGCTCGGTGCAAAGTCGTCGTGCGAGTGGATCGTCCTCGTTGGGAGGCCTTTAACGAGGCTCAGGGTCGTCCTGGAGGTGGATGAGCCGCAGGAGCAGCCGACTGCCGTGGATCGCTGCATGGGTGCGTCGCACTTTCCTTCCACCGGCGGGGCCGTCTGACGCTTCTCACACAGCACTCATCGACAATCATCACGAGATCGACATCTGCCTCACCTTCCCGGGCGATGTGCGCACGCTCTACGCCTCGTCCGCCATGCTCGCAGCCGCCTCGCCGTGGTGGGACTCGTATTTGAGCACGAGCGGCTTCTTCGAGGACAGCATGTCGATCGCGCACACACCCGCCGAGCCGGGTTGGCCCGACTCGGACTGCTCCGACGACGAGGAGGGCGACGCGCCCTCCTTGCGCGGGCGCACTCTGCTATGCAAGGCCGCCGACCTCGAGGGCGCGGTCCCCGCCAGCCCGCCTCCATCGCCGCCTACGCGGTCGCGCCCCCTCATCCCGCCGCACATGCGCGTCGTGCCCATCACGGGTACGACGTACCGCACGTACCGCGCGTTCCTCGCGTGGCTCTACACCGGCACCGTCGACTTTGCGCCGCTCACGTCCACCTTCCTCTACCCGGACCCTTCCACCTCCTCTGAAGCTTGCAACTCCCCCGCCCTCGCCGCCTCCCGGCGGCGCGCCTCCCTAGCCCCCCTCCGCGCGCTCATCCCCTCCCGCCCCACCCCCGTCTCCCCCAAATCGCTCTACCGCCTCGCCCACTTCCTCGACGTCCCGTCCCTCTCGACGCTGTGCCTCTCTGCACTGTCCGACGCGCTCACACCCTACTGCGTCGCACACGAGCTGTTCGCGCCGCCGGCGCTCGGCGAGGCGTACGACAAGGTCTGGGAGAAGGAGGTCGCGTACGCGGTCCAGAACTGGGAGGACGTGCATGACTCGCAAGCGATGGAAGATGCGGCAGAGCGGATGAAGGCCGAGGGCGGCGCAGGAGCGCACGAGCTTGCCACGCTGCTCCGGCTGAGCGGGGTGGGGCAGTGAAGAGCGGAGCGTGGGCGGGGCAGGGCGGACCGTGGCGCGCTGTGTTGCTGCTTGTGCTATCCATCTATTGTGATCAGGGGCGAAAGAGGACAGGGGGAAGAATAGAAAGGAACGAAGGGAGAGTGGGTGTGGGGAGGGAGAGAGTGATAAAGTGCGCGAAGCTGGCTCAGCCCTTTGGCGTCTACACGCAGTGGATCTCCCCGTCCGCGTGAGTGTGGCACGACTCAGCCGCGGTACTCGTCGCACTCGGCGCACCGACCGTCACCTCAGCGGGGACGGTCGCGCTCGCGGTCGCGCTGGCAGACGAGGCGTCGTGGGAGTGGTCGTGCGAGTCCTCCTCAGCGGGGATGTGCGCCTCAGCGCCGACGCAGCCATTGGGCGGGAAGGCGACGTCCTGCGCGTAGGCGTCGATGGCGCTACAGCGGGTGTAGACGGGTCAGGAGGAGAGAAGAGGTGAGAAGAGGGGAAGGGTTGCGGGCGTACTAGAGCTGGAAGGTCGCCTGGTTGAATGCGGCCACCGAATTGTTACTCGCCGCGAGCTCGAGGACGGCGGGGTAGGTGTCAGCTGGAGGGAAGCGAAAGAGAGTCAGCGCAGCGAGGAAAGGAGCCCGGAGAAAGGACGCACCGGCGTGCTCGATCTTGTTGTAGGTGATCGAGGGGATATGCATCATGCGGTGAACTGCGTTCGAGAGCGTCGGCATTAAGTAAAAGGGGAAGTTAGGAAAGATGTTGCGTACGAAGGTCAGTGGCAAGCCACTGCGAGTTGGACGCGACGCCGATCTCGTTGCCGTCCCAGCAGAGCGACGAGAGGTGGAGGCGATCGGTATCTACGCGCAGGGCCCGTCAAGCTCGGACATTTGGACAGGAGGAGCAAAGCCTCGTCAGGCAGAACGACGAAGAACGCACAGGTCGGCGGGCAGATGACGGTCTCTTCGGTGGCGTTCTTGCCGCGCCAGTGCCCGGCTGAGTGTCCCGAATAGTGTCAATTCTGCTGAAGAATTGGCGAACGAGGGAAGAGCGTACCCCACGGGCCGGCTGCGGTCGTCTGCTCGCAGTTGCCGTCGGGATTGTCCTGCATAGATCCCGAAGGGATGTCAGCGGCTGTAGCTTCTCAGTACCGTGGACTAAGACACAGCGTACGCAGCGGAGGAGAACTCCGGGCTTGAAAAGGCAGACCAAGGGAGGTGAGCTACGAAGCGAAAGATGGAGGGAACGAGGCGCACCTTGTTGCCCCAGACGATCTGGGCGTACAAGCCACTCGCCGCAGCACTCGAGGCGGTGCCAAAGTACTCTGCAGGCGTGAAGAAGCGGTATAGCGGGCGTAGCGGTCGGAAGGAAGAGGCAGGATAGGTTAGTGGTAGGGGAGGGAGGTGATACCAAGGGGAAAAGGGTGACGAGGGAGGACAAGGACATCAGTGGTGTCTCGCTTATGGGCAAGAGGAAACGTACTGATGTAAAGCGGGTCCTCCTCGCCGAGGGTGAGAATGCGGTCGTGCGCATGCTCGGCGATGCGCTTCATCTCGTTAAGGCCGTTGCGAAGGTACGCCGTCTGGCTGGCGTTGCACGACTCGTGAATCTGGACGTCGGCGATGTGACCCTCCCAGGTCTTCTGCTCCGCGCGCTTCGCAAGCGTCTTGGGCGACGAGGCGAAGAAGGGCGCGGCCTGGACGGCATACGCTGCGACGAGCGAGCTGAGGAGCGTCGAGTAAAGCATGGCGATCACGGACGGCGAGGTGAGTGCACGGGAAAAGGAAGAGCGTACTCATCCCTCTGCGTTTCCCATTTTCCTTGCAGCACCTGCCATCACCACCATCTTCCGGCCCGCCAAGCCCCGCGGACCGCAACGCCCCTTGGCGCAGCTGCACTCGATCACGCCGAACGAGCGCACTGGTGAGAGCGGCCGAGCACATTTAACCAGCCTGAAGAGGACCTTCGCGCCCCTGGTTCTCGGACGTGCGGGGTGCGAGGGGGTCCGAGGGTAAGCAAGAGCAGGCAAACGTGAGCGGAGAAGGGGCATTGCAATGACAACACAAGGCGCGCCAGTGGCCGGCTTGCAAAGCGGTTGAACGCTCCGCGCGTGCTTGGTGCACGCGAAGTGTGCTGTGCGAGGCTAGCGCGATGAGCCGTTGGTGAAGGCGCGGTCGGAAGCGGCGGGACAGCCAACAGGAGCGAAGAAGCCGTCCAAGCGTGCATACGGGGCAATAAGACTTGCGCTAGCCGCGATGAAGCGTCCACAACTGCGCCCCACTCGGTGAGTGAATCCGGTGCTGATGAAGCGCAAGAGGGTCAGCAAGGCCTCCGGGGAAGTGGTGAAGATGCGGCCACATCGCATCATCTCGGTGCGCCGAAGAGGCCTACTCAAGCCTGTGCGCGAGAGCCGGGAGAAGAGCGAGACGGTCGAGAGGAGACAGCGACTGATGAGGCGACGATGGGTACAGGCAGCTCTGCAGCGCGAAGCGGGCTTCAGGTCATCGTGAACTCAATTCGTATGGGTGCGGTAGGCGCAGAGCCGAGCCGACGGCATGAGCGGAGAAAGGCGTAATAGGGCAGAGAGGGGTTGAGGAGGGAAGACAGTCGGCGATCCTGCGTTGCTGCGAGTTGTGCAGGCGGAGCAGAAGAGATGAGTTTACGATGGTCTAGACGAGCGAATACGGCCGAAGAGCGCGGAATGAAGGTCTGGCAGCACTCCCTCCACCAGCGACGGTCAACAGTTCGTGAAACGACAAGGTCCAACACTCATGATACGAAAGACACGACAACATGCACAACCTCTACTCGTCCAGGTATTCGCTCCTCTGCCTTGTCCACTCAGGCATTGACGACCCCTTCACGCGCCCCCGTAAGCGCGGCGGGCGGCCCTCGCCGTCCATCCACTCCGACTCCCACACTTCGCTGACGGCCGCGCGCTTCGCGGGATCCCGCACAAGGAGGCGGTGCACGAGTGCCTGGACGGCGGGCGTGACGAGGCGAGCGGATGGAGGGGGTGGGGCGGCGGGAGGCGCTGTCGCGCTGCCGGGTTCGGAAGCGGAGGTCGCGTGCGAGAGGTGTGAAGGCTTGACAGGTGAGGTGGCGGAGAGCGACGGGGCACGCGAAAGTGAGCCGGGCCAGCGGTAATCCGCCTTGGCGATCTTGAGGAGGTACGCCTTGCGACCGCGCGGGCCGGCGTCGGCCGCCTCCACGAACGGCATCACGCCCGTTATCAGGGCGAATAGGACAACGCCGAGTGCCCAGGCATCCGTCTGCCGCCCGTCGTACCTCTTGCCCATGATCAGCTCCGGCGCGGCGTACTCCTCCGAGCCGCAGCGGGTCGCTAAAAGGGGCGAAGCGGGGTCGATGAAGCGAGAGAGGCCAAAGTCGGTAAGCTTGACAAAGGGCGAGGGCAAGGATGATAAGAGGGCGGAGGGGTTCGCGCAGGGGAAAGGTCGGGCGGTGAGGAGGATGTCTGTAGGTGTACGTCGTCAATGTCCGAAGCGAAGCTAGCGAAGGAGATGAAGGCGCACTCTCGAGCTTGATGTCGCGATGTACGAGGCCGATCTCGTGCATCCAGCCGACGGCCGAGCATAACTCGCCGAAGATCCGCCGCGCAAGCCCTTCGGACACCTGTGGGTGCCAGTCGGCGAGGAAGTCGAAAAGCTCGCCGCCCTCGCAGTACTCGAGAACAAGGGCAGTGTAAATGGGCGTTGAGAAGGACGTGAAGAGCGAGACAAGGTTCGGGTGCCCTATGTTCTTTTATGGGTGGCCAGGGGAATCAGACCAGCCGCCGACTTACGGAGCGATAGAAAACGCACCTTCAAGACCTCGACCTCGCGCATCACGGAGATCCGCATCCGTTCGTTTGCCTCGCACGTCTTCTTCCCCATCAGCTTGAGCGCGACGAGCCCTCCGTCAGCGCCCGCATCCCGCGACGCCGTCCGCGCGTGGCTGCGCGCATCGCGCTCGCTTGCTTCGCCCTTCGCAAGGCGTGCGAGCGCAACACGCGAGAATGAACCCTTGCCGAGGACGCGCTCGACGACGTAGTCACCAACGCGGTCGCCCTGCTGCAGCGGCGCGAGCTCCTCTTCGGGAGAAGGCGGAGACGATGCCGACACGGAGGATGAAGGTGCGGTGACGGTTGACGCGTGCTGAGGCTGGCGCGCAGCCGGTTCGGCGGGCGTTACGGTGCCGGAGGGAACTCTTGAGCTCGACGGCGTAGGCTGCTCGTCGAGCGAGACAAACTGGCGGAGGGTGGAGGAGCGGGAAGAAGACGTAGATGGCGCATCGATGTCGACGAAGCGGGAGCGAGAAGGGGGTTCGACTGCACTGGGAAGGGAGGACAGGGGTTTGTGCGGGAGTGCGTATGGGTTCAGCGAGGCGGAGCCGGAGGTGGAGGGCGACGCCGACGATGTATTGAGCGCGGCAAGTCGCGGCCGCAGAGCAGCGAGGGGTGACGGTGTATCCCGGTCCTCCGCCTCGAGACGAGACGGCGATGAATGCCGAGGCGTGCGAGACCCCGGCGCCTGCCAGCCGCCGCCCTCGGTGCTCGCTACGCTACCGATGCTCCCGCCGCGTCCCCGCGTCCACATCGCGGACCCTCGATCCGCAGCGTCGTCGAGCCAGCTGCCGCCACTGCTCGACGCGATCGACGCGCGGAGCGGGTCCTGCGGCGTATCCCAGCCCGGAGACGGCGGCAAGGTTGTCGACACTCGCGGGCCACTCCGCTGATTGAGCGAGTTGTTGCGCGACGGCGGATTGGGGGGCGGGGATAATGCGCCGGACGCCTCATCGGCGGAATCGAAGAACGAGAGCGTCTTGCTTCGCGCGGGCTGTTTCCGCCCATCCGCGTCGGACGGAGACGTATCCTTGTCGGGCGAAGTGCTCGGAAACGCACCGAACTCGTTCGCGCCGCTCGCGCTGGTGCCGGCGCTCATCCAGTTGTTTCTCCTCCCGCTTGTGCTCGCGCCGCCGTACCCAATGGACGGGTCGCGGAACTCTTCGAACACACTGCTGCCTTTCGAGCGCCCGCCCGTCCCGACGCTGCCAGCTCCCCAGCCGCTCTGCCAGGTCCCGCTGGACGCGCCGCCTGCATCGCCGCCGAGAAATCCCCATTCGCGCCCCTCGAGCGGGGACGGTAGCGGTGTCATCGATTGGTCGCCGTACGCGGAGAGCGTGTGGTACGTTTCAGAGGTGGTCGAGCCCCACGAGCCGAAACGACGCGAGATCGAGCCTGCGCGCGAGTCGACTGTCGCGGCAGGGGTGGTTGAGGTAGAGACCGAAAGGTGAAGCGCAGGTTTGCGCTGCAAGTTTGCCATTGTGGCACGGGGTGGATCTCGGCGAAAAGAAAAGGGGGGGAGGGCGGGCGAGAAGTGTGGAGGGGATGTGGAGGGGGATGGAGGGTTTGGTGAGATGGACGTGTGGGAAGGTCGCAAGGATGGGCGGAACCGTGCGCAGCGACAAACGAGGCAAACGCTGGGCTACTTTTCGCCGCTGCGGGGAAACTGGTCTGCTGAACAGGCGCGTCGGTAACAGCGAGAGGTGAAGGTGGGACGGATCCTGTTCGCCAGCAAAAGAATCAGCGCCGTCCCGCATGACCCCGCGCACCTCCGAACTGACATCCGCCACCTTCGCCGTCGAAGCGGTCTACGGCTGCATTCGACGTGCTCAATCGGTGCCATGGGGCAGCTGTTTGGCCAAGGTCGAGCAAAGGCAAGGCGCTAGGGGGAATGGCACACACCTGACGACTTCACTGCCCCTTTGTTCGGCTCCTATGCCCGGTCAGCCGCACACCCGAGCGCGTTGCTCACGAGGATTCGAGGTTGGAGCCGCGAGTTGAGCGAGAGCGCGGGGGAACGGCGAAGACGGCGTCGCAGCGGATCCCGCCGGCGCCGAGCGGTCTCCCGTATCGCACGTGAGCACTCCAGATGTACTCAGCTCACTCTGCGCAGTGAGCGGGTCGATGTCGGCGGGAAACCCGCCCACTCCCCGCTGGCCGCAACCGCACCCGCTTCCTGCCCACACATCGCTATGCGTGAATTTGCTGATCTGCACGCACACTTCACAGCGGTACACGTGCAGCTTGCCCAGTCGATGAATCTCCCCGAGCCGTCATAGCGGAGTTCCGCGCCCCTCTCCTCTTCATCTCCCGACAGCCCTTTCCCGCAAGCACCATAGCCGGACGGGCATGGCCGCCCGATAGTGCTCTCGTGAGCCACGAAACTACTGGGGAGACAGCATTGCGAATCCAGACCAAGCTACATCAAGCAACCAAGGGGGGCGACGGCAACAAGCGGAAGATGCGACAGAACGACGGGACGAGCTTTTCCAGCAGGACGGAGCTGGGCGGTGGTGTCGTATCTTAGCTGGACGGCGACCGCCTCTTGCCGACGGGGACCTCGAGGGTGAACGCGTGCTGCTTCCGCTTCCTGCCCGACGAAGTGGTCGAGGCCTGCGAGGCGGACGGGCCGGCGTTACTCGCAGCGCTGGGCGAGGAGCGTGCGACGGCCGCATGGAGAACATTCGACGGGCCGGCGAGAGGCGTTGCGCCATGTACAAGCGATGGCGCCAGCTCCGGCGCGGACGCCGCTGCGCGAGACGTCGGAACCGCCTGCGCGGCCAACGCCTGCGCGAGCGGGGGCGAGGCCAGCGCCTCGACGGCGAAGATGGCACCGCTTGAAGAGCCTGTTTGCGTTTGCTGCTGCTGCTGCTGCTGCTGCTGCTCGCATGCGCCGGGCCAGGCGCTCTGCAGCAGCGCATCCAGGTCAAGGTCGTCGGCGATAAAGGGCTGGTCAATGCCGCCGAGCTCGCGGGCGTCCTGCTCGGGGTTCACCGCGGACCCCGCGACGATGGGCGAGTTGTCGAGCTGGGCGGGAAGGTGAACGTCCTGGTCGTCCTCGGCACGAACCTCCTGGCCCTCGCCCAAGCCCTGTTGCGCATCGGAGACGTCCTCCTCCTCGTCGATGCGAGCGTTCTGCCCATCGCCGTGGACGTCTTGCTCGCCCTCGCGGCCCGCGACCTGCTCCTCGGCGTGGCCGTCCTCCTCATTCCCGCCGACGGCGACCTGCTCCTTCACGCCATTTCCCCCGTGCTCCTCAACCTCGTCGGCATGCGCCATAGCCGCAAGTTGCCCCTCCGTGTCACCGATCTCGATCCTGTCCTCGCGCTTGACCTCCTCGTCCTGCTCAATCTCGTCACCCGTGTCGTCGCGCCACCCGAGCACCCGCGCCCTCGCCTCCCAGATCTGGTTGACCTCGCTCATATCGTTGAGCTGCTCGCGGAGGTCCTCGACCTCGACGTCGCGCCCATGCGTCTCCTGACGAAGCGCCTCGACCTTCTCGCGCAACTGCGCCTTGGTAAGCCTTGAGGTGCCGCCGCGCGAGCCGACGCCCGTTTCGCGCTCGTCCTCGCCGCCCGAGTCGCTCGCGAGGTCCTCGTCTTCGTCCTGCGCATCCGCTACGGCCGCGGCTTTGACCTGTCGCGTCGGCGTCGACGATGGGTGGACGACGCGCTTGATCGTGCGCTTCTTGATCGAGCTCGACGATCGCGGCTTCTTGCCCTCGGGCCCGCCGACTGTCTTGGCGATGCGGCGCGTCTTTGACGGGGTGGTCGCCTTGCGAGGCTTTGCCGCCGTCTTGCCTTTCTTCGAGGAGAGGAACGTTGAGCAGGCGAGCTCGTCGTCGTCTGAGTCGGGGTTCTGGGGGCGGTTGCGGAAGCGAGAGGGACTTGTAAGCCGAACGTCTGGCGCTTGGAAAGAGGGACGGAGGGCGTACCGAGACGTCGTACAGCTCTTTTACCCTCGCGCTGACTCCGTCCGCGAGTGCAATCGTCCTGCCCTGGCTCTTACCCTGAACGAGCACGCCCTGTTCGATAAGCGCGTGCTTGGCCTTGAAGAGGGTGTCGGTGAAACTCTTCGCGTTGGTGCCCGTGCCGTGCTCGAGCACTGCGGGCGGGAGGAAGGGCTAAGTGTGCGCTAGGAAGCGGAAGGGCACGGCACAACGTACGATACTTCCGGATGCTGCTGTGCCCAACGCCCTCCTCACCCCTGCCGCGCTCGCGCGAGATGCGCAGGACGGCGGCGAGGACCTTTGCCCTCAGAGCAGCGTTCCCACCCGTCGCAGCGCTCGCGCGGTCGTCCGCGAGGCCGGAGCGACGCTTGACAGTGCTGTTGGCGGCCTGCGTGCGCTTGGCGGGCGTCTTGCGCGTCTGCGCGGCGGACGGCGCCGCAGCGTACTCGTCGGGATGGTATTGCGTCGACGGGTGGCGGACGCGCTTGAGCAGCGTACGGAGCCCAGGAGAGCTGGCTCTCGTGCGTGCCATCGCTGCGCCTATGCAGGACCTGCTCTCCTTGGGGCTCCAAGCGTGCGAGCGTGAGGAAGAGAGGAGACAGTGTCACGTGCCGCGGCGTCGCCTCCTCTCGCAGCGTTGACCTTCCCCGAGTTGACATCCTCGTCCTGCGCGTTTCTGGGGGCGCTTCGGGGCAGGAAGAATCAGACTCCGCAAGAAAGGTCAGCGGGAACAGCGAGGCGCGCCAGGAGGACAGCTTCGAGGGCGGGCGGAGAGGCCGCCGCTCCCCTTGTCCTCAGGCCGACCTTCTCAAGCTCGCGAAGCGCATCGCTCGACGAACGGCCGCTCACCAGATTATGCAGACAAGGGACGAAGGAACAGTGTCTGTGTTTCTGGACGGGGAAGGGGAAGCAAAACGACGAGGATGCGAGCAGGCGGGGAGAGGGGGGACGGGCAAGGGGCGAGAACGGGGCACTGCTGAGGGAGAAAAGTCGAAGGGGACGACGACGGGGAGGAGCGCAACGGGAATCGACGGAGGCGGAGGTAGGGATGGGTACACGCGAGGGGAGGAGAGAGGTCTAGTGGGAAGCAAAGACAGAAAACGCCGGCGCGCCTACTCGACGGTGACCGACTTGGCGAGGTTGCGCGGCATGTCGACGTTGCAGCCTTTCGCGACGGCCACGTGGTACGAGAGGAGCTGGAGCGGGATGATGTTGAGCACGCCCTGCAGGCAGTCGACCGTCTGCGGGACGCGGATCACGCCGTGCCTGGAAAATGCGCTCGTGAGCTGGAGGTCCGAAGGATAGATGAAGCAGGCGGACTTACTTGCTGTCGTCGACGCTCTTGTCCGACTCATTGGCGATGATGATCGGCGCGCCGTGGCGGGCCGTCACCTGCTCGAGCGCCGAGCGGACCTGCGTGCGAACATAGGGTCAATTGAGGATACGCGAGCTCAGGGGGAGGCGCACCTTGGGATAGATGCTGTCCTGCGTCATGACCAGGATAACAGGCATGGACTCGTCGATGAGCTGCGTCCAGAGAGTAGGGTCAGCGGGGCGGGAGGACGGGAGAGGCGGGAGGACGGGAGAGGCGGGAGGACGGGAGAGGGAAATGTGAAAACCAAACGCACCGCGAGCGGACCGTGCTTCAGCTCGCCAGCCAGGATCCCTTCGCTGTGCATGTAGGTCAACTCCTTGATCTTGAGGGCCGCCTCGAGGCAGGTCGCGTGCTGGTACCCGCGGCCCATGATGAGGAGCGAGGTCTGCTTGGCGAGCATCGGCGCGAGCGCCTGGAACTCCTGGTCGTGCTGCAGGATCGAACGGATCTGCCCCGGCAGCTCGTGCAGCCCGTCGATGATCGCGTTGCGGCGGGCGGTCATCGAGAGGCGGTCCTCGGCGAGCTGGATCGCCATCATCAGGAGCGCAATGTACTGCGACGTGTACGCCTTGGTCGACGCGACACCAATCTCCGGGCCGGCGTTGACGTGGATGCCGCAGTGCGACTCGCGCGAGATGGTCGACCCGACAACGTTGACGACGCCGACGCAGAGCGCGCCGCGCTCGAGGCAGTAGCGCATCGCGAGGATCGTGTCGGCCGTCTCACCCGACTGCGAGACAAAAACGCAGACGTCGTCGCGGAAGATGGGCGTCTTGCGGTCGAGGAAGTCGGACGCAAGCTCGACAGAGACGGGGATCTCGGTCAGCTCCTCGAAGATGGCACGCGTCTGCGGGGGCGGGCCGTCAGTGTGGTTGCTCCAAGCACGTCCGCCTCGAGAGAGAGTGAAGGAGAGAGAGCAGGGCACGTACCGCGAGGCACGAGTGGTACGAGGTCCCGCAGGCGACAAAGATGAGGCGGCGGCAGCGGCGGATAACGTGAAGGTAGGCCTTGAGTCCGCCGAGCGTGATGGTGTGGGTGTCAAAGTTGACGCGACCGCGCATGGTGTTGACGACCGACTCGGGCTGCTCGTAGATCTCCTTCTGCATGAAGTGGTCAAACGACCCCTTCATGATGGCAGCGAGTTCGATCTCGAGAGTCTCGATAGCGCGGATCGTCGACACCGTGCCGTCGTTCTTGCGGAGGCGGTGGATGTGGAACTCGCCCTCGGCGATGTGGGCGATGTCGTCGTCCTCGAGGTACAGGACGCGCTTGGTGTGCTCGACAATAGCGGAGGCGTCCGAAGCGATGAAGAACTCGATGGGCTGGGGCATGCCGTCCTCCGAGAGGAACGCGCGCGACTGGCTGCGAACGAGCTTGCCGCCGTGCGGGTTCGCCGCCGAAGGAACACCGAGGAGACCGTTCGCCGCGCCAGGCGCCGCACCCTCCTCGAGCGCCTTGTCCGCGTCCTGCGCCCCGGCGAACTCGACGTCGACGAAGTCGACCTTGAGCTTCTTCTCCGTCTTGACACCGATAAGGACGGGCGAACCGCGGCGGGCGACGACGATCTCATCCGGGTAGTGAATCGACTTGAAGACGAACGCGAACGCGCCCTCCTAAAAAGCGGGAACACGGAGCCGGTAAGCATGCGTGCGCGCAATGCAGAACGCTCCGGAAAGGAAGGGGAGAAAGGAGGAACGCACGAGCTCCATGATAACGCTCTTGATGAGTGCGGTGAAGCTGATCTGCTTGCCCTTCTGCGAGTCGTACAGGTACTTGGTGAGGACGGCGGCGACCTCCGTGTCGGTGTCGGTCTGGAACTTGTAGCCGCGCTTCTCCAGGACGAGGCGGAGCTCCTTGTCTGCAGGCGAAGGGGCGGGTGAGCGGCGGCACTTCAAAGAAGAAGAGGCACGAAAGGACGCACAGTTGGTGATGATGCCGTTGTGGACGACGGTGAACTCCTTGCGCGCGTCGCTCATATGCGGGTGGCAGTTGGTGACTGCGGTGCGTGTGAATGTAAGTCTACGACGACTCTGCGAGTGCGCGGGCGGTGGAGGAAGGAACGCACCAGACGGAACACCGTGCGTCGCCCAGCTGTCGATGACGGGAGAGAGCCGGTCAGCCTGGGCAGGATGCAAAAGAAGGAGGGAAAGTGCACGCACCGGGTGTGCGCAATGCTGGTCTGGCTGACGTAAGACTTGTCCATGTCGATGGGCGCCGCCATGGCCTTGTCCTTGAGCATGCGGACCTTGCCAACCTCCTTGAAGATGATGGGGTCGTTGGGGTCGTCGCCCTCGATCTCGAGACCGGCCGAGTCGTACCCGCGGTACTCCATGCGCTGGAGCCCGTTGATGAGCGTCTCGAGGACGAAGCGGCGGTCCTGACGGCGTTTTTGAGCGTCAGCAAAGGGTGGGGTGGGAAACGATAGTGCGGAGGAGCGGGGACGCACACGCTCGCAAAGGAACGAGGCGTAGGCGAAGATGCCGCACCTGCGAGAAGAAGCCGCAGGTCAGCTAAATATCGTACAAGCAACATTGGGGAAGACGCACATCGTAGCTTAGGGGTGGTAGGAAACTGCGAGGACGGAGAAGAAGCGTGGTCAGCGGAAGTTCATATCTATGTAAAGGACCGCCATTGCTCCGCAAAAGCAAATATGCTTGAGAGAGCTCGTGAGCCTCGTGTACCGTCGCAAGCAATGCCGCGCCGCCCAAAGCGACGTGGGCAGCTCTCCGCCCACCGTCCTCGCGTCCGCGGGGTTGCCCTTCCCTGGCGGCGAGGGTGTCCCCCGCGTACCGGGCGCGCCAGTAGCCCGTGTTGACACTCTGCAGGCTCGGCCGCAGCCTCGGCACGCCCACCTTTTCCAGCTCGACCCGCGAGGTGTCTCCCCCCTTGTCCCGTCCATCGACCCCAGATCCCGCCCAAGCCTGCCTCGCAGACAGGGAAGCCTGCCCGTGCTACTGCTGCGGGGCGTGTGTAGATCCCCTGAAACTCTGCAGAGCCCGCAGGGAGGGCAAGGGAGCGCTGCATCGTGCTCCGGAGTTGCCGTTGAGCGACGAGCGATCTGACCTCGCGCACTCCGTCGCTGCAACGCTGCTGGACGCGCGCGTATGGGCCACGCAAAGATCGGAGGCGAGGAGCTTACTCGGGCGAGGGCGGAGAGGGCACGCGTCGAGCGTGGTGCGGGGGCGCGGCAGGGAGGTCGTGGAGGACGGGACGAGGAGGGGAAGGGGGAGCGTCCGGGTCGGAGACGAGGCGAGGGGGTGTGAGATGGGGAGCGTGGCAACTGTCTCGCAGGTCCTGGTGCTCGGAACACGCAAGGGAGCGGGACGAGGCGAGGGCAGCGGTCGCTCAACCTCGAACAGGGGCTCGGCGTCCGCCCGTTGACGCCCCGAGGTCCGCGCGCCTTTTCTCCCGCAGAGGCGGTGCACTTCGCTCCCGTTCCTCCGCTCCTGCCCGCCTCAAGGCGCCCGCACTTCCGCTGCCGCTGCTGCTCCTCCCCGCGTCCCTTCCTCGTCGCTCCCGCACGATTACTGGCTCCCCGGGCTCGCATGCTCCACTTCGCCTGCTCGCGCCAGGATTACACACAGCTTGTGCAGCAGAAATGCCGCGATCACTACCCCCCAGCAATGGACGCTGCAACGTTCACCTCCTCCTCAAGCACCCTCCTCACCTGCAACCTGTCTGGAGACTTCCCTCGCTCCTGCTCGGCCAAACGCCGACTCGCGAGCAGCAGTCGGGCTGCACGCGCTTCCAGGAGCTCAGGGTTCTCGTCTCTGCTCCTCCCTCGCAGCTCCGTCAGGCCACCACGTTCCCAATGCTGGACCTGCTATTCCTCGCCAAGCTCCAGTGCGAGGCGCACCTCTGTGGCCGGCGACATCATCATCATGGACGGGCTACACAAGCCGCCAGCGCATCGGTTCGGTTCCATCCTGCACCACGACCAGGGGTTTTGGTGTTGAGCGCGGCGTAGCGCTGCGCTGCGTCGCTTCCCTGCCCGACAACTGCCTTGGTTTTCTCGACGCAGCCGGGTAAGAAGCAGACCGTATCATGCGCGCAACAAGTGCGTTTTCGTTCAACACGCTTCGGGGGGACGGGGGGTCATGCGCAAACCCCTCGTCGCAAACTCGCGAAGACTTCCCACGCACCAACTTCGCGGACACAGCTCTTCGACACCTCCGGCCGTCGACAGCACCCTCAAAGACTCTTTGCGTCCCTGTCCTGCTCCACAGACGGATCGCAGCTACGCTCGTCGCTGCTCTCCATCCTCCTCCTCGCTTGGCGGGCTTCAGCCCATCGTGAGTCACCTGCACACTTGCGCACAGCTCTCATCGCTTACCCAGGCCTTCACGGACTGCCGCATGTTTCCATGGTGCGGAATTGGTGAGGGGAAGCGGGAAAGAGTGCTGGCGAACTTGGGAAGGTCAGCTCGTTGACGAGGAAGAGCTGTACCCTGCTCCACGCTCGCACGACAAATCTTGGCTCACTGGCAGAGAAGGGGATATATTGCTCGAGTCTTGCCGGAAACCACAGGTCACCCTTTGCCGACTCCCGGTCGTCCGCGCTCTGCTGTCGGCAGGGTCGCGCTCGCGAGTATGACGAGATGCCTGTCTATTCCGCATGATCTCTACCGCCCACTGATACACGCTCAGAACTGGCCCTTCTGCTCCGGCACCGTGAACGGCAGCTTGCCCGTTTCGAGCCCGTCGCAGATCTGCCGCAGGCACACGCTCTCCATCTCGCGCTGCGTCTCGACCGTGAGGGTGCTACGCGCGCGCACTCGTCCCGTCAGCACACGCGGGCGGAGGAAGGGAGAGAGAGAGGGGACGCACCCAACGTGAGGGAGGAGGAACGCCTTGCTCCCCTCGAGCGCGAGCAGGCCCTCGTGGATCTTCGGCTCGTCCTCGTACACGTCGAGTCCACACGCCGCAATCTCGCCCTTTCCGAGCGCGTCGACGAGCGCCGCCTCGTCGACCACCCCGCCTCGTGCCGTGTTGACGAGCACGGCAGTCTCCTTCATCCGCTTGAACTGCGCCGCGCCCATCGTGTGCTTCGTGTGCGCGTTGAGCGGCAGGTTGAGCGAAACGACATCCGACGTCGAGAGGAGCTCGTCCAGCGAGGAGAGGTACGTCGCACCGTCCTCGAGCGCGGGAGTGAGCCGGTTCCGGTTGTGGTAGACGACGGTCATGCCCAGGGCGCGCGCGCGCTTGGCGAATGCGCGTCCGATGCCGCCCATGCCGACAATGCCGAGCTGCGAGTAGGAATGGCGTCAGTGCGGGTTCATCGCGAGCGGCCCGCTCAGGCTGAGGAGGCTGACGGTGGGTGTTGAGGGAAGCGCGACGCACCACCTTCCCCTCCGGGTCATGGCTCATCTGCAATCCGGCATTGAAATTCCCAGCACGGAGGTTCGCCTGTGCGACATTGAACTGCCGCAGCGCGCCGAGCATGAGGAACAGCGCCGTGTCGGCCGTCGCGCCGTCCACCGCTGTGGGGACGTTCTGCGCGCGTAATCGTGCTGTCAGCTTCGTAGACGATACCAGGAGGAGGAAGAAAAAACGCACAGAAACCTGGATGTTCCGCTCCGTGCACGCCTGGACATTGATCTGGCTACTCTCGTCCGTCCCGTCAGCGCTCCCTCTCACGCAGACATGGAACGGCTCGGAACGCACTCGTAGCCTGCGCCATTGTGCGCGATGAACCGCAGCGATTCCGGCAGCGCCTGCACAAGCTCCGGGTCGAATAGCCCGGTGACCTGCCGCCGAGTGTGCGCGGGAATTAGCGTCTGCCCGGTCGCTCGGGGAGAGCGGGAAGAGCAAGCCCACCTTAGTCGAGGCGCCCTTGAAGTGACGGTACATTGCGCGCACACCGTCGTACTTCCCCTCGCGGCAGTCGGCGAGGAACCCCTCGCGCGAGGAACTGTCGAGCGTCTGTCCGCGTTGATCCGATCAGCGATAGGCGAGAACGAGCGACAGGAGGAGACGCACGACGACGTCCCACGAGGCAGAGAGCTGCTTTAGCAGCGGCTGGGCAAGGTGGATCGGGTCTGCGAGCAGGACCTTGGGCCGGGAGGAGGACGACGAGCTGGCGGCGAGGACGGCGGGCGACATGCTGAAGGTGCGGGTGCGGGCGGCGTGTACGAGCGGGAGTGCAGAGCGAGGGAGAGTGCGCGCGAGCATCTGAGGTGGAGGAGCCCGAGGGGGAACAGATAGGCGCTGCCGACGGAGCCGCAGCTTCGCCCGCTTCGACCGCGAAAGTGGAGACCCCACACGTGACTTTACGTCTCAGATTTTGCAGAAGCGACAGCGAGTTACAGGTATGCTACAGGCCAGAGAACCGCTCAGGCGCCGACAGACAGCTCGGCTTGCTGCGCCGAGAAGCGCCAGTACTCCCGCCGGATTGGGTCGTACTCAATGAGCGAACGGAACAGCTGCGGACGTGTACCGGGACGATCAGCGGCCTTCTCAAATGCGAGAATATCCGCGTAGAAGCAGCAGAAGCAGAGAAGAGAGCAGACGCACCTCTGCCGCTTCCCACCCCTTCTTCTCCCGTTCGTCCCTCGCGCGACTCGCCTCCCGCGCCTCTTCCACCGCCGCGTCCGCAAGGAACTCGATCGCGAGGAATGCAGGCAGCTCCGCCTTGTCCGAGACGGACGGTTCGGACGCGGGCATCGAGGCGGGCGTGTTGAGCGCGAGGGGAGTTGCGAACGGTGCGACGGAGGAGAGGGGTATGGACAGACGCGTGAGGATGCTGCGGGAGCGCAAAATGGTCAGGTTCAAGCTGTACGGTGGGAGAACTGCGAGAGCAGTTGCACTCGCTCGCTGGAAGCACGAGGAGAGGGGACGCACCCGCGGAGGTAGTTCCATGCGGACGGGTTATTCGGCGAGATCGCGAGCTTTTCTTTGGCATACCTGCAGTGCATGCCAGTCAGCCCTTGAGCGGGATCAGAGCTCGATTCAAGCGCGCGGTACGCACCGGATTTCCCGCTCGCCGGCGTCGCCGCCCATCCCGCTCTCAAACGCGACGAAGAACCGGTGGTTCCACGCCGAATTGTTGCGGATGTCCTGATCCAGCAGCTTGTCCACGTAGGCAAGCTCGCCCTCCCAAACCTTCTGCACCTCGGCGCGGCGCTCGTCGCTCTGGGCATCGCGCTCGGAGGGTGCGAGCGAGCGTGCCGACCAGAAGTGGCAGAGGACCCACTGCCGATACGCCCAGGTGTGATAATTCTTCTCGTCGATGGCAAGCGCCTTGGCGGTGAAGTCGAGCTCGCGCGAGGGGTCGTTCAGGGAGAGGATGATTGTCCGGCGGTGCTGCCTTCAAGCGGGACAATACACGGGGTCAGCAGTGAGCCCCTCATCCGCATAACAATAATCGAGACATACCAGACCTGGTAGGACTTAAGATGGTACTGGACGAGCTGGTCGAGGAGGTCGAGCTCCTCCTTCATGCTCGACTTGAGCGCGAGGAGCGTGTCGGCGCGGTACTTCCTGCCAAGGCGCCACTCAATCAGCGGTGTGCTACACTGATACACGAAGCGGAAGCGCACCAGACGGAGTAGTGGCCGGGGTTGAGGCGGATGATCCACTGGGTGACCTCGAGCGTGCGCTCCGACATCTCGCCCTTTGCGACGAGCGCACGGAAAGTGTCCATGCAGTCGCGGTCTGCAGAAGCCAGTGTTGTCAGTGACGCGGCTCTTGCGACTGAGGAAAGGGGCGGGGAGACGAACACATCTCGTCGTAGGCGATGGGGACGAGGCAGTTGGGGGCGTCGTCCTGGGGGATGGGGACGAGGTCCTCGTAGCCCTCCTTGTTGGCCCACTTGACATACGTCTCTGGCGTCGACATCTTGCGCGAGGGCGGGCCGGGTTTGGGTCGAGAGGAGCGAGGCGATGCAGTCGAGGTGGGGGGAAGGCGAGCAGCGAGCGGGAGCGCGCAGCTGGACGTACGGAGTCCCTGTGCGAGTCTGAAAGAGCAGCAAGAATGCAACCGACACAGCAAGTCGCGCAGAAGGCGAGGGCGCACGGACAAAGGCGAGGAGACGAGTGAGGGGGAACAAAAGGACGCCGCAGGTCAACTCGAGCGAGCCGTTGCACGTGCGCGCACAAGTATATCGGAGTAATAACTTGTCCCTGAAGTATTATCCACGCTTCATCTCGAGCGAGAGTCGTGGAACGACCTCCTCGTCCTCCTCGAGCGGACCTCGCGCTCTCCCCGGTCCACACGCAACTGCAGCCATGGGTGAGCACACCAGAGCTCTGCGAGCAATCACAGATAATAGGCTGACCCACACGCCCTCGCCACCCGCGTTCCAGCCGACGAGTGCGCTCCGCTCGTCCTCCCCTCGCGCGGCGCTCCCCTCGACTGACCTTTCCGCCGCATGGACGTGTACCTGCAGCTACGGGAGGGATGAGAGGCGTGCTGGTGCGTTCGAGCGACCCTCAGACGCGCATCCATAGCTCTGCGACACGCTCTACGCCTCTGCTCCCTGCTGACCTCCTTTCATCCCCACCCCGGCATCTCCGTGCGCGCAGAGTATGACGACGCTGTGAGTTACTGTTCGAGACGTAGGAGAGGCGGATCGGTCTTATGCTGCCCGATGGGGACCGCATCGAGCGTAACCGGTCTCCCTCTCGAGGCGAGCGGGGAGAGGACGCCTGCGGTCAAGATCGCCTGCCGACGCCTAATGGGCTTTTCCCGCTGACCGCTCCATCATTGCGCACAGCCCCGCGAGCGCCACCGCTCCCGCTCCCGCTCGCCCCGCCGCCGCTCCCCCTCGCCCCGCCGCCGCTCGCCCTCCCCGCGTCGCTCGCGCAGCCCCGCCCGCCGCATGGACACTGAAGACCGCGATCACGACCGCGCACGCTCGCGCAGCCGCAGCCGCTCGCGCGACCGCCGCGACGACCGCTACGCCTCGGGTGCGCGCGGCGGCCACGCCGGTGGGCAGGCGCCGTTCGACCCGATGCGCAAGGCCATCTCGCGCGAGGTTGCCGCCAACGAGGCTGCCAAGCGCAGCCGCAAGGAGTGCAGGGTTTACGTCGGCAACCTCGCGTTTGGCGTCAAGTGGAACGACCTCAAGGACTTTATGCGCGAGGGTGGGTCGCGTTGCGTTTCTCTCGGAGGAGTGGGTGGGTTTGGATGCAGGAGGGAGCTGCACAGTGGGACTACGAGATGCCGGGTTCCGCGATCTGCGCGCAGGGGAGGTGAGGGGCTGCGCACTGAAGGTGTGGGAAGCTGAGCCCGAGGCGGTCAACCTCGACCTTGTCGATACGCTCACCCCTGGCGCAACCCGACTGCCTCATGCGGTCTCTCGTTGGACCGGCGCCAATGCGCTCACGCCCCGCTCAATTGGGGACGAGGAGCAGGTCAAGAGTTGGAGGTTGAGCAGCTTCACGGTCTGGTTGAGTAAGGAAAGGGTATTGATGGACGGCTCGGTTTTCTCTTGTTGGACACGGCGCGGCGGCGGTCTTCCCTCCTTCTTTCGACGATCCGATCCGCCTCGCTCGCCTCGCCTCCCCACTCCCCCTCCTTCCCCTCACCTCGCCACCACTTTCTCTCGCCGCGTTTCGCATCTTTCTTCGCCGCGTACCTTCACCACACCCTCCACGTCGACCCCGCCGCGGCCTACAGCTGGCAACGTCGTCTTTGCCGAGATCATGCTCCTTCCCAATGGCATGTCGAAGGGCTGCGGGTGCGTTTCGCTTTCTCAACCCTTCCAGACCATCTGTTGAAATCTGGTCCTTTCCACAGCGTTGTTGAGTTCAGCCAGCCGGAGGAGGCGCAGCGCGCAATTCGTGAGCTGAACGACCAGCAGCTCCTTGGCCGCCCGCTCTTCATCCGCGAGGTGCGTCCGCCCCCGCTCTCTTCCTTCGCCTACTGACTCGTACTTACACAGGACCGCGAGGACGAAGCCAAGTACGGCGCGGCGGCCATCTCCGGCCGTGCGGGGTACATGGGCCCGGGCGCTTTCGGCGGTGCCGCGCGTGGCGGGTTCGGCGGCGGGTTTGGCGGCCGCGGCGGTTTTGCGGGCGGGATGGGCGCCGGCTTTGGTGGGCCGGTCGGCGGCGGGTCGGGCAGGCACCTCTACGTGCAGGGCGTGCGTCCCTTCTCTTTTCCTCCACGCGCGCAAGTGCTGATGACGAGGATTGGCGGCAGCTCCCGTACACGGTCGGCTGGCAGGACCTCAAGGACTTGTTCCGTGCGGCGGGGAGCATCATTCGCGCCGATGTCAAGTTCGCTCCGGATGGGTCGCACACCGGCACCGGGACGGTTATCTACGAGACTCCGCAGGACGCACAGAACGCGATCGGTGCGTTTCTGCCCACCTCCTGCTTCCTCGCTGCCTATCGTGGCGAGCGACAAAGCGGCTTCATGCGGGACAACGCGCTCAAACCGCTCGTGCTTGTGCGCAGCGATGTACAACGGCTTCGAGTTCCAAGGCTCGGTCCTCGAGGTTCGCGAGGACCGCCTTCCCTTCGCCTCTGGGCGCGGCGGCTTTGGTGGGGCGCGCGGGGGCTTCGGCGGGGGCTTTGGGGGCCGTGGCGGCTTTGGTGGCGCGGGCGCGTTCGGCGGCGCGGCGGGCTTTGGCGCGGCAGGCGCGTACGGCGCGTACGGGATGGGTGGCGGGTTCGGCGGTGCGCCGGGCTTTGGCGCTGCGGCGGGGATGGGCGCCATGGGCGCGTTCGGTGCGCCCGCTGGGCCGGCGGGCGGGGTCATCCCGCCCTCTGCGCAGATCTACGTGCGGAACGTGTGTTCGCCCTCTTCTTTCTCACTTGGAGCAAATTGCGCTGACGAGAGGGCGCAGCTCCCCTGGTCGACCTCGAACGAGGACCTGATCGAGCTGTTCGCGACGTGCGGAACGGTCAACAACGCCGAGGTCCTGTTTGAGCACGGGCGCAGCAAGGGCGCCGGCGTCGTCGAGATGGCGAGCGTCGACGAGGCGACGACCGCCAAGGAGCGCTTCAACGGGTACATGTACGGCGGGTGCGTCGCTTTCCTTCTCCCTCTCGCCTCTCTTATCCGAAGACATATCGACGAAACGCCTGTGCAGCCGCCCCCTCGCGATCGACTACAATGCCCGCCCGCACACGTTCGCGGCGGCGGCGCCTGCGGGCGAGTACGGGGCGGTGGACGGCGGGGTGGACGGTGTCACGGCGTGAGGAACGTCAGGAGGCGAATTGTACGAGCAAAGCGCGTACTAGGATGCAGTGAGAGGTGCTTTCCATGTGCATGTGGCTTCGAAGGGTCAAGGAGAGGGAAGGAGAGGGATGTGAACGCGAGTATAGGAGGGGAATTGGGAGGTCATGGCGAGTGCATCGGGAGCCAGGCACAATGTGGTACCCGGTACCGTGCCGGACCAGTGTCTGCAGGAATCAAGCCGGAGAAAGGATGAGGGAGGGTGACTCGCAGCGGACCAGGAGAAGCAAGGGGTGCAGAGCGACTAGTAAGGCGCGCGCGCACACTGCAAGCCCTGAAACGAACCGCTCTGCATTTCGCGGCCTAGCTCCAAGGCAGCCGTGGTAGCGGGCAGAGGAGGGATCCGTCGTCGCTCTCCTCCCCACTTCGACAAGACGCGCCCTCGCTCTGCTTGCTGCTCCTCCTGCGTGCCAATCCCGAATTCGATACACCGACCAGCACTACAGAACACGTTATCCCGCCCAACCGCGCGCAACGATGGCGGTAGGAGTCGGCGGAGGACTCCCCGTCGCTGATCGACCGCTCGACGCCGTCCTCTTCGACCTGCGCAGCAAGTGAGTCATTCCCGCTCGCCGTAAGGGTTGTATGTGCAAGCGTGGCTACCTGACGGTTCAACCGAGCGTGACGAGACGTCGTCCCCTCATCGCTCCTCCACCTCGAGAGGGAAACGGCAGAGCAGCGACGGGCACTGCTGACGGCTTGTGCGAGGTCCGCAGATCCGAAGACGTCCGTTCACGTGCTGCCAACGAACTCTCCAACTATGTGCGCACCTCCTCTTCCCCTTCCTCCTCCTCGCGGACGACCCCGCCGCCGGCTGACGCTTCCGAACTTCTGCGCAGGTCCTCGCCAGCTCCCGCACCCTCTCCGCCGAGGCTTTCAACAAGGTGTACAGTGAGATCCACGCCCGATGCTTCGCTCTCGTCAACTCGAGCGACCTCCAGGACAAGCTCGCGGGCATCACTGCCATCGGTGCGCCGGAATGAATCCCCTGAGCAGCTATGACGCACTCGCTAACGACGAGAAACTCGCAGACAAGCTCGTCGACGTCCTCGGGAACGACATGTCGCGCGCGATCCGCCTTGCTGCGTCCGTCCAGCGCGCCTTTCCCTGCCCTGATCCGCTTGTCATGACCATGGCGGCTAAGGTTTTCGGTACGTCGCTCGCTGGCACAGAGTACGAAAATTCCGCTGACGGATGTGGCTGCTGCAGCTCGCCTGGCGGCCCAGGGCGGCTCGCAGATGGGCGAGCACGTCGACATCCAGGTCAAGAGTTGCATCGAGTGGTTGCAGGGTGAGCGCTTCCGTTTCCTGTCGGAAAGAGGTTGATGCTGACTCTCCCACCTCAGGCGAGCGTATCGAAGCCCGCCGCTATGCCGCCGTCCTCGTCCTCCGCGAGTTGACCCGCTCCGCTCCCGGCCTTGTCTACGAGAACGTGCCAGACCTGCTCGACAACCTTTGGACCGCCCTGCGAGACCCAAAGGTGCCCATCATCCCTCACCACTACACGCGAGATGCCGCTCACCAGTCGGCATTCGCAGGTTGCAATCCGCGAAGCAGCGTCGGGCGCGCTCGCTGGCTGCCTCGTCATCGCAATGCAGCGGGACTCGCAATATCGGAACGACATGTTCGGCATGGTCCTCGAGCAGGCGCAGCGCGGGCTCAAGCTCAATACACCCGAGGCGATCCACGGCTCGCTGCTCGGCTTCAAAGAGCTGTTCCTCCAGAGCAAATCGGTGCGTGCGCTCCCCTTTCCTAGGCCGTAGATTCCACTCAACTCTTTACTTGCGCAGTACATGTCCGACCGGTACGCCGAGACGTGCGATCAGATCCTCTCATTCAAGGACCACCGCGACCCGCTCGTCCGCCGCGCCGTCGTCGAGCTCATTCCCACGCTCGCCTCGTTCAACACGGCCGCCTTCACGTCACAATACCTGCATAAGACGATGGTCTTCCTCCTCGGCCAGCTCAAGAACAACCGCGACAGGACCACATCCTTTCAGGCCATCGGGCTCGTTGCGATGCAGGTCAAGGCGGCGATGGCACCCTACCTCGACCCCATCCTCGCGAGCGTCAAGGAGGGCCTCCTGCAGCGCGGCAAGAAGGGCGCGCCGTCGGAGGAGAGCATCTTCCAGTGCATAGGGATGCTCGCCCAGTCGGTCGGCCAGGCACTCACGAAACACATGCATGAGCTCCTCGACCTGATGTTCGCGTACGGCCTGAGCCCGGCGCTCGAGATCGCCCTCACCCAGCTCGGCAAGGACATCCCGCCGTTGCTGCCCGAGATCCAGGGTGCGTCGCTTTGTCCCGCTCCTTCTCACCCTTACTTACCCTCTATCGCCTGCAGAGCGCATCCTCAACCTCGTCTCGCAGATACTTGCCGGCGAGCCGTTTGTGCAAGCGGGTGCACCCCGCCGCTTCCAACGTGCCGACCACGCCCTTCCGCCGCCGGAGCAGCGGGACGAGACGCAGGTCATGCTCGCTCTCGAGGTCCTCGGCTCGTTCAACTTCAAGGGCGTTTTCCAGATCAATCGCGGCGCACCGCCGTCCGAGGTGGACGACGAGCACAGCCTCAGCGAGTTTGTGCGGGATCACGTCGCTCGGTACGTCGACGACGACAACCCCGACATTCGCCGCGCGGCGGCGCTTTCGTGCTGCTCAGTCCTCGCGCACGACCCCGTCGTCGCCCAGACGAGCAACAACGCAATTCGGCTCGTCAACGAGGTCCTCGAGAAGCTGCTCACGCTGGCTATCGCCGACCCCGGTGCGCTCTCCCTCTCCCGCCTGAAGGAACAGCAGACTGATGCGCGTGTCCCGCCGCAGATCCGACGATTCGCCAGGACACCATCTCAAACCTCGACCCCAAGTTCGACCGGCACCTCGCACAGGCCGAGTGCGTGCGCTCGCTCTTCATCGCGCTCAACGACGAGGTGTACGCGATCCGCGAGGTGGCGATCAAGATCATCGGCCGCCTCGCGAGCATCAACCCGGCGTACGTGATGCCGTCGCTCCGCAAGACGCTCATTCAGCTCCTCACGGAGTTGGAGTACTCGACCTCGGCGCGAAGCAAGGAGGAGGCGTCGACGCTGCTCGGCCTCCTCGTTGGCGCGTCGCAGCGGTTGACACGCCCGTACGTCGTGCCGATGCTGAACGTCCTCTTGCCCAAGTCGCGCGACGCTTCGCCCGCTGTCGCAACGAGTATCATGACGACCCTCGGCGAGCTCGCGCGCGTTGGCGGGGAGGACCTTCTCGTCCAGCTCAACCCGCTCATGTCCCTCATCCTCGACACGCTGCACGACCAGGCGTCGACCCCGAAGCGCGAGGCGGCGCTGCACACACTCGGGCAGCTGAGCTCGTACGCCGGCTACGTAATCGACCCATACCTCGATCACCCGAGTTTACTCGGCCTTCTCATCGGGCTGCTCAAGACGGAGCCCGGCCAGCACACGCGCCGGGAGATCATCCGCGTCATGGGTTCGCTCGGCGCGCTCGACCCGTATCGCCACACGGTCGTCGAGGGCATCTCGAACGACGCGTATGTCGAGGCGTTCAACCCGACGGACCCGACCCACCCGTCCAACATTGGTCCGCAGCACGACGAGTACTACCCGACGATCGCGTTCAGCGCGCTCCTCGTCGTCTTCAATGACCCGTCGCTGTCGGAGCACCATACTGCGGTCGTCGACGCGATCATGTACATCTTCCGCTCGCTTCGCCTCAAGGTCGTCACGTTCCTGCCTCAGGTCCTCCCCGCCTTCCTGAATGTGATGCGGAGCTGTCCCGTCGGGCTGCAGGAGTATTACTTCCAAAACCTCGGCCAGCTCATCTCGATGGTCAAGCAGCACGTCCGCAACCACCTCGCACCCATCATGGCGACGATCCGGGACTTCTGGACGACCACGAGCAACCCAGGTCTGCAGGTCATCATCGTCGATGTGATCCAGTCGATCGCGCTCGCGCTCGACGCAGAGTTCAAGGCGTACCTCCCGAACCTCCTCCCGCTGATGCTCCAGGCGTTCGACCAGAACCTCGGCTTCAAGGAGACGCGCCGGCAGAACACGCTCATCCGTGTGCTGCACGCATTCGGCATCTTCGGGTCGAGCCTCGAGGAATACCTCCACCTTGTCATCCCCGCCATCGTCCGCACCTTCGAGCAGCCCGATGTGCCCCTCATCCTCCGCAAACAGGCGATGCAGACCATCACGCAGCTCTCGCGCAAGCTAAACTTTGCGGACCACGCGTCGAGCATCGTCCATCCGATCGCGCGCGTCCTTTCCTCGCCCTTGTCGCCGCCCGAGCTTCGCACGCCTGCGATGGAGGCGCTTTGCGCACTCCTCCTTCAGATGGGCTCGGACTACCTGCTTTTTGTCGGCATGATCAACAAGGTGCGCTTCTGCATCCTTTCAGACGCTCCTCCCTCTTCCCTCACTTACCGACCGATTCGCTACATTCTCACCCGTCGCAGGCGCTCGTTCGCAACCGAATCGCGCACACACATTATGAGGTCCTCGTCGCCCGCCTGCTCAAGGGAGAGCCGCTCCCGCAGAACCTGACCTTCGGCGATCCGTAAGTCCCGCTCAATCCTTTGACCTGAGCGAGATTGACCTCTTCCCGATACGCAGGATCATGCTCCCGAGCAACGAGGCGACCGTCGCGGCGGACGCAGGTGTCGGCAAGCTCCCGGTCAACCAGGTCATGCTCAAGGCGGCATGGGAGCCGGCGGACCGCGCCAAGCCGGACGACTGGCGCGAGTGGCTCAAGCGTCTCAGCGTCCAGCTCCTCAAGTCGTCGCCGTCGCACACGCTTCGTGCGTGCGCGAACCTCGCCGAGGTGTACCCGCCGCTCGCGCGCGATCTCTTCAATGCTGCTTTCGTCTCGTGCTGGACGGAGCTCTACGATCAGTACCAGGTGCGATACCTCGACCTTCCCTCGGAAGGTCCCCACTCACGTTTCGCACGCGCCACCAGGAGGAGCTCGTTCGTGCCATCTCGACCGCGCTCGCCTCGCCGACGCTCCCGCCTGAGATCACGCAGACGCTGCTCAACCTCGCCGAGTTCATGGAGCACGACGACAAGGTCCTACCGATCCCGATCGCCACGCTGGGCGGCTACGCGCTCAAGTGTCGTGCCTACGCCAAGGCGCTCCACTACAAGGAGCTCGAGGTCCTCTCGGACCCGTCGGTGCAGACGATCGAGGAGCTTATCCGGATCAACAACTCGCTCCAGCAGCCGGACGTCTCGATCGGCATCCTCACACACGCCCACCAGGTACACAACCTCGAGCTCAAGGAGGAGTGGTACATCGAGCTCGAGCGTTGGGAAGACGCGCTCGCCGCGTTCGAACGTCGCACACAGGAGGCGCCCGGCGACCCGGACGCGACGCTCGGCCGCATGCGCTGCCTGCACGCGCTCGGCGAGTGGGAGTCGCTCGCGATGCTCGCGCAGGAGAACTGGGAGGAGGCGCCGAACGACATGAAGCGCAAGATCGCGCCGCTCGCTGCCGCTGCATCATGGGGGCTCGCGCAGTGGGAGTCGATGGATCACTACATCTCGGTTCTCAAGCACGACTCGGCCGACCGCGCGTGGTTCCGCTCGATCCTCTCGATCCATCGCGGCCAGTTCCACAAGGCGCAGAGCCACATCAACAAGGCGCGCGACCTGCTCGATACCGAGCTCACGACGCTGGTGGGCGAGAGCTACAACCGCGCGTACGACGCCGTCGTCCGCATCCAAATGCTTTCCGAGCTCGAGGAGATCATCACGTACAAGGAGGCGACTGCGCACGGCAACAACGAGCGCCGCGCCGTAATCCAGAAGACGTGGATGAAGCGCCTCAAGGGGTGCAAGCGCGACGTCGACGTGTGGCAGCGCATCCTCAAGGTTCGCGCCCTCGTCGTCACGCCGCGCGAGAATACCGAGATGTGGGTCAAGTTCGCCAACCTGTGCCGTAAGTCGGGCCGCCTTGGGCTCGCCGAGAAGACGCTCAATTCGCTTCTTGGCGATGATCATGCCTCGATGGGCGGGCCCGCCATGTCCGGCCCGCCACAGGTCATCTACGCGCACCTTAAGTATCAGTGGGCGAGCGGGGCGCGCGAAGAGACGCTCGCATTCCTCCGCGATTTCACCGCCAAGCTCTCCGCCGACCTCGGCATCCACCCCGACGGCGAGCAGACGGCCAACGCCGAGGTCGTCAACTCGGGTCGTAAGGCCGAGTACACGCGTCTCCTTGCTCGCTGCCACTACAAGCTTGGCGAGTGGCAGAGCGCGATGCAGGAGGACTGGGGCTCGGTGCGCCCGCTTGCTTCTCATCCTCTTTCTTCCCGAGACTGACCTTCTCTCCGCAGGATATCATCCCCGACATCCTCCGTTCGTACCTCCTCGCGACAAGCCTCGATCCGACGTGGTACAAGGCGTGGCACGCCTGGGCGCTTGCCAACTCGGAGGTCGTCTCGCACTTTGCCAAGTCGCAGGGCGAGCAGGACCCGAACAAGCCGCAGGCCTACTCGGTTCACCTCGTCCCCGCCGTCCAGGGTGCGTTCCGGCGGTTCCTCGGTGGCGACAGACCCGCTCACCCCTGCCTCGTTCGCAGCGTTCTTCCGTTCCATCGCCCTCTCGCCCGACAGCTCTCTGCAGGACACGCTCCGCCTTCTCACGCTCTGGTTCAAGTACGGGCACGTCTCCGAGGTCTCGACCGCCATCATGGAGGGCTTCCGCACCGTCTCAGTCGACACCTGGCTTGATGTCGTCCCGCAGGTGCGCCCCGCCTCTTCTCACCTTCCTCCTTGTTCGCTCGCTCATTACCGTCCGTCTCCCGCGCAGCTCATTGCCCGCATTCATGCGCCCGACCCGAGCGTCCGCAAGCTCATCCAGCACGTCCTCACCGATGTCGGGCGAGCCCACCCGCAGGCCCTGGTCTACCCGCTCACGGTTGCGTCGAAGTATCCGAGTGAGACGAGGCGCCGCGCAGCGCTCTCGATCATGAACAAGATGCGCGACCACAGCGCGACGCTCGTCGAGCAGGCCGTCCTCGTTTCGCAGGAGCTCATCCGCGTCGCCATTCTCTGGCATGAGCTCTGGCATGAAGGCCTTGAGGAGGCATCGCGCCTCTTCTACGGCGATCACAATGTCGAGGCAATGTTCGCGACGCTTGAGCCGCTGCACGACATGCTCGAGAAGGTACGTCCCTCGCTCCTTGCCTTACTGAGAGACTCCCGCGCTGATCCTCCTCCGTGCGCCGCTCGCAGGGTCCGGAGACACTGCGCGAGATCTCGTTCGCGCAGACCTTCGGTCGTGACCTCGCCGATGCGCGTGAGTCGTGCCGTAGGTACCGCCAGTTCGGCGAGATCAACGACCTAAACCACGCATGGGACCTCTACTACCAGGTGCGTGAATCGCTCCTCCATTGTGAATAGTGCGAGGCTTACCCCTTCGCGGACAGGTCTTCCGCAAGATCAACAAGAACTTGCCGACGCTCACGCTACTCGAGCTGCAGTATGTCTCGCCGAAGCTCCTCAACGCGAAGGACCTCGAGCTCGCCATCCCCGGCACGTATCAGACGGGCAAGCGCATCGTGCGCATCGCGAGCTTCGGCGCGAACCTCGAGGTCTTCACGTCGAAGCAGCGCCCGCGCAAGCTCCGCGTGCACGGCAGCGATGGCGTCGAGTACAACTTCCTCCTCAAGGGTGCGTCTGCCTTCTTGATTGATGGCTTGAGCGAGACTGACGAGCGCGCGCACGCACATAGGCCACGAGGACCTCCGGCAGGACGAGCGTGTGATGCAGCTGTTCGGCCTCGTCAACACGCTCCTCCAGAAAGACCCCGAGACCTTTAAGCGGCACCTTACGATCGTCAAGTACCCCGTCATCCCGCTCTCGCCGAACTCGGGCCTGCTCGGCTGGGTCAACAACACCGACACGCTGCACGTCCTCATCAAGAACTACCGCGACAGTCGCAAGATCCTCCTCAACATCGAGCACCGCCTCATCCTCCAGGTGCATCCGGAACGCGTCCGCGACCTGCGAAGAACTTGCTGACTCCGTTCGTTCCGCAGATGGCGCCCGACTTCGACCATCTCATGCAGATCCAGAAGCTCGAGGTTTTCGAGTACGCCCTCGACAATACGACCGGGCAAGACTTTTACCGCGTCCTGTGGCTCAAGAGTCGCAACTCTGAGGCGTGGCTCGACCGGCGCAGCAACTACTGCCGCACGCTCGCCGTCATGTCGATGGTTGGGCACATCCTCGGCCTCGGCGACCGGCACCCGTCGAACCTTCTCATGGACCGCGTCAGCGGCAAGATCGTCCATGTCGACTTCGGCGACTGCTTCGAGGTGGCCATGCAGCGCGAGGTGCGCCCCTCTCGCTCTTTCTGCGGGCTCCGCGCAAACTGACCTTCTCGACTTCCGCTTGCCGCAGAAACACCCCGAGAAGGTGCCGTTCCGCCTCACACGCATGCTCACGTCAGCTATGGAGGTGTCGGGCATCGAAGGGACGTTCAAGATCACGTGTCAGCACACGATGCGTGTGCTCCGCGAAAACAAGGAGTCGATCCTCGCCGTCCTTGAGGCCTTCGTCCATGACCCGCTTATCAATTGGAGGCTCGTCCAGGGCGGCAGGCAGGTCGGTGGGCAGCAGGCGCGCGGAGGGGCGGAGAACGGGCCGGCAGGGGCGGCGCGGCGTCCGCGCGGCGACGAGACAAACATCCACGATGGTGCGTTTCCGCTCCTTCCCTTGCTGATGACCTCCTCTATAAAGTTGCGATTGATGGAGCGAGCTGCTGACCCATTATGCATGCAGACGGAGCGGTTGGCGAGATCAACACGCGTGCGGTGCAGGTCATCGAGCGCGTGCAGCAGAAGCTCACTGGCCGTGACTTCAAACCGTCGCAGAGCCTGGCGGTCGAGGCACAAGTCGACCGGCTCATCGAGCAAGCGACGTCGCTCTCGAACCTCTCGCAGATGTTCATCGGCTGGTGCGTCAGGTCTCCCTCTCGCCTTTTCTGGGAGAGAAGCGCTGACCTCCCCTCACCCCTCACTGCCGGTTCGCTATGCACAGGTGTCCGTTCTGGTGAGTTGTTAGGGCGTGCGCTACCCGCCAGTCTACGCCTTCCCCCCGCCCTCCGTCTTCTCGCCGCTTTCTCCATCGTACCGTTCCCCCTCCATCTATCCGCGTTCTCGGCCGTTCCGTACCCGTCGTTCTCTCGCGTACCTGTTGTAGCACTAGCACCCTTGCTGTCTGGAATAGCCCTCGCTTGAAGTCGGAACAGGGAGCGAGAGATGCGCGTGTCGAGCAAGAGCGCGTGGACTACACACTTCCGGGCGTGTTCCCATGAAGAAGGCAGCACATAGGCTGCTACTCGGGTTAACCCCGCTTGTCACCATGCTCTGCGATGCCGTTGTTGACGGGCCGCTCCCCCTTCGCGCGCGCATCGTTGGCCGTCGCCCCCGAACCTCGTGATTGCATCTCTCCTTTGAACTCGCGCATTGGGTACAGTACCTGTACTGGCCTGCACCAGAACCTGCGACCCGCCATGCGTTCTCCCAGCGCGCCCGCAGCGCTGCTCGCGCTCCTCCTCGCCGTGCTGTCGACCCTTCTTGCCGGCGCCTCCCGCGTGCAAGTGCAGTCGGGCGAGCTGGACAGCGAGGGTAGGCCTACATTCAGCCTGAGCATCGACCCCGCTGAGGGCTTCACGTGTGTCCCATCCTTCTACGAACCACCCACACCTCGCACGCTGACCCCGTCCACAACACCGCAGAATGATGATTGCGACGTACAAACGCGACGAGAATCTCCCACCACTGCTTGCTCACTTGACGACCAGCCCGCCGCCGTCGCTCCGGCACATAGTCATTATCTGGCAGAACGTTGGCGTTTCCCTGCCAGACTTCCTCAACGCGACCGCGCTTGAACGGTATTCGACTTCGGGTGTAGTCGTCTCGGTGCGCAAGAGTGAACGCAACAGCATGAACGAGCGTTTCCGCCCCATCGTCGATTGGGATGAGGAGGTCTACACCGATTCCGTTATGATCATGGACGACGACGTGGTCCTGCAGCGCAACGCGCTCGAGTGGGGGTTCCAGCAGTTCGTCGAGGCGAACCGCGGTGGCGCAGGCACGGGCAGGCTCGTCGGTTTCTCCGGGCGCGACTACGATGTTGTCGACGGCAAGGTCAAGTACGTCGTCCGCCCGCGCAAGACGTATTCGATGGTGCTCAGCAACGCCGCGTGGCTCCGTAAGGAGTGGCTGCACAAGTACTGGGAGGACTCGGACGAGATGCGCGGGCTGCGCGACTACGTTGACGAGGGTACGCTCCTTTGTGGCCCGCTCTCCCACTCTACCCGCTCACCCGACGCATGCGCAGTCTTCAACTGTGACGACCTTCTCATCAACTACATCGTCTCGAACCTCACCGGCGAGCCGCCGCTCCTCCTCCAGCTCAAGACTCCGCTGCGTACCATCCCGGGCGACGGGCTCTTCCATCGCGGCAGCGTCGCCGTCCCTGCCGATACGCCCACACAGCCGCAGGCGGGCGACCTCCCCGCGCCCGACGCCGCGACTGACGCCGCTGCCGGCATGCCCGCCGCAGGGCACTTTGACCAGCGCCGGATGTGCCTCGGGCGGTACTTCGCGCACTTCGCGGCGTTCGCGCCGCTCGACCCGCGCACGGGGCAGAAGGCGGCGCAGTACCCGCTCGTTCGGACTGCGACGAGTGTTAGCCAGGACGTCGAGGACCATGCGCGGTGGCTGCACAAGGGCGAGTCGTGGGAGGACGCGGCGTGGGCGCCTGCGCCCGCGCCGATCAGGGAGACACCCGAGTGGGAAGAGCTGAGCGAGGAGGAGATGAGTTGGGAGTTTGATGCCGACGAGGACAGGGAGGAGAGGGAGCAGTTCGAGCGCATGCTGGAGGACATGTCAGACGATGAGATTGACGAGCTCATGGGCGAGCTGAGGGACATGCTTGCGAAGGAGGAGGCGAGCGGCAACGACGAGGAAGACGCGACTGACGGAGAGGAAGGATTGGGGGAGATGGAGCAGGAGCCGAGCGTGTTCGAGCAGGTGGACGAGCAAGAGGAGACGCCGCAGCGAGGGCACGACGAGCTGTAGATGGACCTCTTGCACGCTTTATCGCCGCTACTGTCCCTCCCAGAGGTGCCACTCGAGCGCCGCGACCCCCTCGCTCACCGGGCGAATCACGCACGCCCACCCGCCCTCGTCCTCGACGCGCGCGCGGTCCGCCTCCTCCTCCTCGCCGCGTCCGCGCCCGCGCTTGCGCTTCTTCCCGTTCGGACGCTTCGAGGTGCCTACCACGGACGGGGATGCAGCGGAGAGGTGCGAGAGCGGCGCGTGGGGGAAGGGGACGAGGGAGAGGTCGAGGAAGGGGTGACTCGCGAGGCTGCTCGAGGGGGTCAGTCCACTCTGGCTGGCAACAAGGCAAGAAGAGCGGCGCACTTGGGACTCCCCATCACGGTCCGCAGCGCCTTGTCTAGCGCCTTTGGGTGCAGCAGCCCCGCCCAGCTCAGCACGGTCACGTCCCCCTGTACGCATTTCGCGCGCTCGACGCCCCACGCATCCTCCTCGTCCCCCTCCTCCGGACGCAGCTTCTCTGCCGCTCCCTCTCCGATGCGGGCCAAGCCCGCCCACTCGCGGTACGACTCCCAGAAGAGCGCGGGCGTGTCGGCATCGAGCATGGGGGACCGGAAGGAGCCAGAGCTAGTCCGCTGCTTTTTTGCCGGCGCTGCGAGGGGCGGAGGGATTGACGAAGAGGACGGGACGAGGACGGAGGAGAGGGTGGATGAGTGTAGCGTAGGTGGGAGGGATACCGCGTGTAGCGGCGCGGGCAGGGAAAGCGGATGAGGGACGCCTGCTCGTGGGAGTTAGTCTCAGCGGAGGAAGGAGGACGATAGGAGGCGCACCCTCGTCGTCCATGAATGCCATCACCAGGTCGAACGTCTTGCCTGCCACGCTGGGTGCGCCATGCCCGCTCAGCTCGTCTAGGAGGTCCGTCCTCCGCGGCCAGTTGCGCAGCGCGCGCTTGACGCGCTCAAAGCCGGGCTTGCCGGCGCGGAAGGACGCGTCCGTCAGGAGGAGCTCGATGACTACGCGCGAAGGAAGGGTCAGCGGTGGTGCGAGGGACGAGAGAGCGGACGCACTGAAACGCTGACGGAGCGTGCCGTAGGCGGAAGCGCGTCCAGGAAGGCCGAGAACCTCGTAGGTGTCCTTCGACACGCTGAGAACGAGACGGCCTGCGAGGGAGCGGGTCAGGAAAGCCCGGTCGCAAGGCAGGAAAGCGGAAGACACACCTCGGCCGTCAATCGCGACGAGGTCGGCACCTTCCGAGTCGTCGAGGCTCAATGCGACGAGCGAGCCTATGTGTGCGAGAGCGTTGGCGAAAGATGTACAAGCGGTGATAGGAAGGAGGATCGCACCCTTGCGGACGAAAGAGTTAAGGAACTCTGGCTCGAGCAGGTCGGCAAGGTTGACGCCCTCGCACAGGTAGAAGCTGCATGCCTCGCTCACGGCATTCCTCAGTTCTTCTGCAAGTGCTGTCGAGGCGGATGAGCCAACCGAGGGAATTATGGCGTCGAGCTGGATTTCGAGGAGCACCCGGACGAGGGTCGGATGATCAGCACTGAGTTGACTTGGCAGCGATGCGAGCGTAGCGGACGCACCTGCCAGCCAAAGGGGATCCGCTGTACTGCCTTGCTGAGCCTGGCGAGCTGTACGTGCTCCTCATCTGCTTCTCCTCCGCCGGGAAGATGGGCGATACCGGCGGAATAGCGCGCGCGTTGGACCGGCGCAGGCGGTCTGTAGGTCGACTTCTTGTGATGCGCGTTCATACTAGCTAGCGAAGACCTCAGCAGAGTCCGCGCGCAGGTAGCGAAGGGGGCAGAGCAGGGAGACGATCAGAAGACTCGCCTCGACTCGACCTGAGTGTAGCGATGTTGCAATCATTCGCCATATGACAGCATGATATGCTCACCCCAGCTTACGAACAGCCTCACAGCGAGAGTGCGATGAAGCGATCGAGCGGCCGCTCCCTTTGATCCTCACGACCCGCTGCACCGGCGCCGCGAGGCTGCCAGGCCCAGCTCAGCTCCACGGTATTGTCCTGCAGGCGCGCACTCGGCTACTCTCGACCGCTGCGACGGCGCGACGCGGGTCTCGACTCCCCATCGCTGTTGCCGGGTCAGCCCGTCCACCGCAACCACAGCCTCGGCAGGGACGAGAATAAGCGGATCGCAACAACCCAGGTGAGCTCGCGCTGCATTCCTCGAGTGAAGCAGGATCGGCGGGGCTTCGGCCGTCGCGTCGAGCTGTCCGCTGATGGCGGCACGAGGGGAGGCGCACAGGCGCGACCACAACTGACGAGCTTGGAGAGCCGTACAGGTCACAAGAGGTCCTCTCTATAGTGCAACTTGAGAGGCGCACCCGCCCGTCGCACCGTCTCTGCGCCAGATCTCGCCCGCTCGCGTCCTCCCCCTCCCCCGCCGCTAGCGGCCTCCGACCCCGCGACCCGCCGAGGCTCTTGCAGCGGCCATGGCACAACAGGTTCATCCCTTCCTGTCCTTCTCGACGTGCTCGAGCGACTCGCGCTGACCCGGCTCAAGCGGCGCGTGCAGCCGAGACCGCCGACCGCAGCTCCGCCGGCGTTGGCTTGGGAGGGCGATTCCACCCTGCACTCGTCCGTACCGCCCCTTCCGCTTGCTCAATACATTCACTGACAGCATGAACACGCGCAGATACACCTACGACTACATGCGGGTCAGTCGCCGCTCGTCTTGCGCCTTCACCCCACCTCGATCAGTCGGAAGCTGACCCGACCATCCGCGTGCCCCCGCAGAAACGCGGCTGGACCGATGCCGCCTCGCAATTTGCGCAGGAGGCCGGCATCGATGAGGCGGCGTGGACGGGCCCGCCCATCGAGGCGCCGCAGGGGCTGCTGTACGAGTGCGTTCCTCCCTTCCGCCTACCAGCTTCGCTTGCGGCTTACCAGACTTCTCCATACGCCGTACAGATGGTGGTCTGTTTTCTGGGACGTCTTCATCGCTCGCTCGCAAAAATCTGGACCGCGTAACCCAAATGCAGACGCCTACGTCGAGGTTGGTCATTTTTGTCCCGCTCCATGACCTCCGGCCTCCTGCTCACAGCAGCACCCTACAGGCAATGCGGGCTAAGCGAGAACCGCTCTCTGTCGCCTTTGCCGGCCCAAACCCTACCCCATCGTTGAACCTTCCGCGCTCGCTCGCGCATCCCCCGCGCCTCGCGTCAAACGCGCCCTCGTACGGCCCCGCACGCGCCTCGTATGGGCAAATGCATGTCTTGGAGCAGCAGGAGCTGCAGACGCAGATGCAGCAGCAGCGCGGGCGTGTGCAGCAGCTCCAGGGCGGGCCGGGCGCACGCGCGCTCCCGCCGCAGGGCGAAGGCGGCTACCCGCCTGGCTCGGGCCCGCAACGCGCGATGCTCCCCCCTCAGCAGGCGCAGAATGCATACGGTCACCCCGCGCCGCTCGCCTCGCAGCAGCAGGCGCACCCCGGCCAGCTGCCGCTCCCGCCCGGCGGAGGCCCGCCAAGCGCGCACGGCTCGCCGCAGGTCATTTCTGGGTCGCATCCGTACGCGAACGGGCGCGCGCCGGACCCGCAGCAGGGCAGGGGCGGCGGGCTCAACCCCGCATTCTCGGCGGCGATGGCGGCGGTCGGGCTCGCCGGGAGGGATCCCGAGTCGCTCTCAGGCGACGAGCATGTGCGTTATCGCGCTGTCCTTCATTCAAGTGCGAACTGACGATTGGCTGTGCACATGGAAAAGGCGGCGGTTGCGGCGCAGATGCGGCGGATGGGCGCGCTCCCGCCGACGATGCAGAACCCAGTGATGCGCCAGCAGCAGCAGCAGCAGCAGATGGGCATGCAAGCGAGGATGGTTCAGCAGCCTCCGCCGCCACAGCGCGTGCCGTCCGATCCGCAGAGCCGGATGTACTTCGTGCGTCGCGCTCCCCCTACCCCTTCTCCTCATAACCTCGGTAGCGGCGTTGACATTCTCCCTGCAGCCTCCCCAGCAGCAGCAGCAGCCCCCGCCCTCTCAGCAGCGCATGATGCAGTACACGCACGTCCCGCCTCCACCCAATGCCGCTTCGCCCGCCTCCCCCGCGTACACCTCGCCCTATTCTACGCCGCACGTCGCACACATGCAGATCCCTCCCTCTCAGCACCCGCAGCAGCATATGCAGCACGGCGCGCAATCCTCGCCGCCGCACGAGTTCGCGCAGCCCCCGCTCGGGCCGCCGTCACGCGGCGGCCCCCCGCAGGGCCAGATGCAGGGGAAGAACCTGGGTCCGCAGGCGCAGCAGCAGGGCGCGAAGGGTCCGCCCGCGGTGGCGAACGGCCCGCAGAGCGCAGGAAAGCGCGGCGGCGCACCGGGCGGGATCGAGGACCCCTTGCCGCGGACGCGGAAGCGCCCGCGTCCGGGCACACGCGACGAAGGCGCCGAAGGCGAGCCGGGCACGCCCTCGGTTGAGCAGCAGCTCGGGGCGGGGAGCCCGGCCGCTATGGGCGGCCAGGGAGGAGCAGGGCAAATGTTCGCGCAGGGCGAGATGCACGGCGCCGGCGGCGGTGGCGGCGCGCCTCTCTTCCGCCCGAGCCCGAGTCCGGGGTTGATGCAGCCGCCTCCGCCGCGGGGCGTCCCCGCGCAGCACCAGCAGTACCTCGGCGGGGGCGGTGGCGACATGAACGGTGCCGGACCCGGCGCGATGGGCATGAACGGCGCGCCGCCACCGCAGCAGCACGGGATGGTCAACGGCTCGCTGAGCCGCCCCGCGTCCGCGATGTCGAACCACCACCTTTCGCCTGGCGGGCCGCACCAGCACTTCTCGCCCGCTGCTGCCGGCGGGATGGCGCTGCTGCCCGGGGGAGAACAGCGCGGCTCGCCCGTCCCGCCGCAGATGCAGATGGGGATGCACATGGCGGGCGGGGGCGAAATGAGCGGGGTGGGAGGGATGGGCGGAAGGCCGTTCGCCCCTGCGCCGCCGCAGCAGCAGCAGCAGCAGCACTCGGCGACCACGACGCCGCTCCCGCCTCCGCCCGTGGCGCTCCCACCTGCGCCTGGCGCGGACATGAACGGCACCGGCGGGGTGAACGGCGCGTTCGGGCTCGGGACCGACGAGCTATTCAATGGGCTCGATGGCGGACTCGACTTTGAGACGTTCCTCAACAACGACATGTTCGCCGAAGATCCGACGAGCTAGCATTTAGGCCACCTTTGTACCCCTTCTTGTCGATGCTGCGTTGTCTGTCCAGGGGTACATACCGTGGTGTACAGAGTGTCTCGTCTTCTTCACGCCGTTCCTCTCTTCCATCCATCTCCCCGAAAGTCCCTGTTGGCCGGCCTTCCCGCTCTCTCTCATCCCTTTTTTCTCTGAGACATCCCACGTGGGATCACTCCGCCGCCGCCTTCCCTCTCCCCTTCTCACAGTGTCTTCCTCTCCCGCCCTCTTCCTCCACCGCTCCGCTCCGTCGAAGCATATCCCTCCCCGCCGTATATACCATTCTCGCGAGCAACTACCAGATCCCGTACACATTCTCTTCGCGTCCTTCTATGCCTCCTCTTCGCAAGCGAGCCGGAAAAACAAGAGATAGGCGGTCTCCTCCGCCTTGCGCAGCGCCGCGGCCTGCGCCGCAGGCGAGGACAGTGTGTCGACGGTCTCATCGTCGAGGAGGACGAAGGACGGCGGAGAGGCGACGCTACCGGAGGTGGAAGGGGGAGGGGCCGGGCGGCGAAGGAGGGTAGTGTCTGCACGTGCGAGAAAAGCGTGAGTCCGAGAGAGGGCACGAGACGCAAAATCACCAAGCGCACAGTGCCCGCTTCCGTCCTCGCCCAGATGGCAGCACGCCGCAAACAGCTCGTAGGTCGTTCGCCGCTCGTGCGGCGCGTTGAGCGGCCCCCATTCGCGCGGCGGGTCGAGCGCAAACGGTGGGAGGAGGTGCCCCAGCGGGAGCGGATCGAGTGGGAGTGCGACGCGCGTGGAGAGTTTGGTGCTGAGAGGGGTGAAGCGCTTGAGGTGGATGATGCTCCGCCCGAGAGGAGGGGGTCAGCGAGAGCGAAGGATGGCAAGAGGAGGAAGGCGAACAGCGTTTGCGGGAGGCGCGCGATCGAGAAGCGCTTCGAGGTCGAGCGAAGCGTCTGGCACGAAGGGCAGTGCCTGCGCGTGGACGAGGTGAGCGGGTCTCGGGCAGAGGAGCCAGATGGAGAGGCAGCGCACCAGGCATTGTCCCCCTGCAGGATCTCCTCGCGAAGAAAGTCGTCGATACACTGCAACAGGGTGACGACCGATTGAGGGGTGGGAGGCGTTGGGATGGAGAGGGAGAGCGTCTGCAGCGGGCTGAACGTGGTCGAAGTCTGCAAGGGCAGGCCGCTAAGGAAGGCTGTGACCTGCAGAAAAAGGAACATAGCGCACCTGTTGGCAATGCATGCACTCCATACGATTGCGCATCTGGCCTATTGCGCGAGGGAGAGATACACGTGAGCACGTCGACCTTCCTAAGTCCGACGCATCCGCCGTGCTCACCCTGGAAGAAGTCGATCACGACCGAGTCGTTCCTCGAGCGGTACTTCTCCCACTCCTGGTCCGCGGCGATCACTTCGGGCAGCCGCTCGAGCTCCGCCTCGCGCTGCGGAGAAACCGGCGTGGGAGGCGGCGGGGCTAGGACGAGGTTCAGGTCTTCGTGCAGTCCGTCAAGCAGCGCGAGGAGGAACTCGTGCGCATCTTGCTGCGTCGGCTCGAGGAACTGGCTCGCCAGGCGGCCGATTGCGTCCTGCGGGTGGAGCAGCGGGTCAATCAGGGCGGATAGCGGAAGAGGCCAGGACGCACATGCAACAGAGCTGGGGACACCGAGCGGTACTCGCCACCACGCATCGTGCGTACAAGGCGGGCGAAGGCCTGGGACGGAGCATGTGAGCGAGTGAAGCAGCGGGAGTGCGGTGAAGTCGCACCTTCGCTAGCTGTCCTTTCAGCCCGAACCGGCTTGTAGTATTGATCTCTTGCAGGTAGTCGTCGTCTGTGTTGTCGGTACAGGTCAGTCACAGTATTTGCTAAACAGGATCGGGTTTATGCACTCGCGAAGAACTCGGCAAGCGGCTCCGTTGCGACCAACGCCTGCAAAACGCAGGCGAGATAGCACGTATTGCCCAAGTTGACGAGGCCGGCGTAAGAAGGGGCGGTATGGCACGGCGAGCTGGCCAGGATGGAGGAAGTAGACATGGACAGGGCGAAAGAAGGCGATGGTGGCGGACGAGGAGGGAGGGATGAGAGAGGACCAGACGATCGATACGGGGCAACAGGCTTGGCGGGAGGAAGCGAACCGGGCGAGCGATAACGTCGATTCCCAGAGGAAGCGGTCGAGGGAGGGGCGGCGAAGTAAGAAGAACCGTCGTCGCTTGACGAGCCGTTTGAGCGGCTCGAAGGGGAGAGTTCCGACGATTCATCGGAATCGTAGTCACTCAAAGCCGAGTCTCCTCTCGGCTGGTAGAAGTTCTCCTGCAGCGCCCGCTGGTACGGGTCCAGCTCGACGAGCTGGGTGCGGGAGCGCGAGTTCAAACGCCCTGCCGACGCAGGTCGCTCGTAAGCGGAAGGCATGTAGTGGGGCCGTCCCTGAGACGCCATTGTCGTTCTTGAGCGCACGGGAGAGGGCGGTTGACGTGGGACAGGCGGCTCATGACTTTGATCGAAGGTGGACGAGCGACGCGGCTGCGGACGGGCTGGGGCGGGTGCGTAGGGCGAGATGGTTGCTGCAGAAGATGGGCGCGGAGGTTGACCCTCATACTCTAGAGGAAGAGGGGTGGCGAGCTGACGACGAGTTGCCGGCAGCAGGGTTGGCGCAGCTAGCGGAGGAGCCGGCCGTCGCAGGGATGAACGGCTCGCCGGTCTCGCGGAGGCCGCAAGCTCCTGTTCAGCGCGTTCGGCGCCCTCTTGCGAAAGTGGCGATGGAGGCCCGCCGGCCCGCAGAGCGCCGACCCTGCCCTCATCGACGTCGCTGTCTTCATCCTGCCCTCTGCACCTCCTAAATAGCCCAACGACGCTCTTCCGCTTCTTGAGCAACCCCGTCAGCCCGCTCTTCCTCCGCTGCTCCTTCCCAAGCCGCTCATACTCCATCGCCGCCTCGACGACGTCGCTCATCCGTTCAGGCGCCCTCCTCCGCTCCTCTGCCATCACGGCAAGCACGGCGCGCCGCAATGTGCCCGCGCTAGCAGGGGCCCGAGTGGGACTGGTCTTGTCCTCTGCGCTCCGCCTGTCACCCTCGTCGCCCGACTCGGAGTCTGCAAGAGGCGCCGAAAGCGGAGGGGCGTCCGGTCGCGGTGGTCTTGCGGCGGACGCGCGGCCATAGTCGTCCGCGTCAGGGCGTGCGAGAACGTCGACCGCCCGAGGAATGGACCGCCAAAACATCGAACAAGTGGCTAAAAGAGGCAGAGCAGCAGCGAGCGAGAGGAGCGAGCGGGGAGTGTCCGCGGGAGCGTGGGGGAGGAGGTCAGGGGTCCGAGCGGGACAGACTCGCAGCGCATGGGCAGCAGCAAGCCTTACTTACGGCTACTATACCTGTACCGGACCTGCTGTGGGTGTAGAAGCTGAGAGCGGGCGAAAGGGTCGAGGTTGACCTTCTTAAGGAGAGCGCGACGATGTCAACTTTCTAGAGGCTCGACAAGGGCAGTTGAGCCGTAGCTAAGCGACTCTTGACGCGTCGCAGATGTTCCAACTCCCGCTGAGCTCCTCGAACGCCGGGCTTGAGGGGTCGAGGGGAGAGTGGCGACGTCCGTTGGCGCCTTCGCCTCTTTTCCTTCCTCCCCTCACTTCAACGCGCCTGACGGCCCCAGGTGCGACTGAACCGCTCCAGTAACACCTCCAGCAAGCCCCAGGCCTGCACTCACCCCCTCCGGCGCTATCTCTCGTCCCGCAGCACTATCCTCACCTCTCTACCCACCTCATCACCTCGTAAACACCATGTCGGGCAAGGGCAGCGGCGGCAAAGGCAAGTCCAAGTCCGGTGACGAGACGGTGAAGCACTCGCGCTCTGCGCGTGCCGGCCTCCAGTTCCCTGTCGGCCGCATGGACAGGTTCCTGCGCAAGGGTCACTACGCCCAACGCATCGGCGCCGGTGCTCCGTTGCGTCCTTTCAGGATTCTTCCCTTCTTACCGCGCCCCGCTGACGTCCCTCGCAAGCGCAGCGTCTACCTCGCCGCCGTCCTCGAGTACCTTACTGCCGAGATCCTCGAGCTCGCGGGAAACGCCGCGCGCGACAACAAGAAGTCGCGCATCAACCCGCGTCACCTTCAGCTCGCGATCCGCAACGACGAGGAGCTCGACAAGCTTTGCGAGAGCGGTGCGTCGGACCGTCCCCTCGCCTTCCTCGACTCACTCGCTGACTTTCGCGGGCGGGGCGAACAGCGACCATTTCGCAGGGTGAGCAGCACCTTCTTTCGTCTTTCCGCTCCCCGCTGACCGGTCCGTTTTAACGCAGGTGGCGTGAGTGCCAGCCCTTCCTCTTCCTGGACCCCTCCGCCTAAGCAAGACGAACTTGGACTTCGCCTGACCTTCGCACTCTGACCTCGCCTCTTCCGCCGATCACGCTTCCTCCTGCTGACGATCCGCCTATACGCAGGTCCTCCCGTTCATCCATGCCGAGCTTATCAAGGGCAAGGGCGGCAAGATGCCCAAGAGCAAGAAGCACGTCGACTAGGTCGTCGCGCGGGCGCACCTCGTCTAGCGCCTCGTCCCGCTTTTCTCTCATCCTCGTCTTACGTAGTTCCCCTTCACCGTATACCGTACCCTGCTGTCCTGTGGCCGTACCTGTGCCCCTCAGTGCGCTGTGTCCCGCTTGCTTAGTCTGTAATCGCCTCTTTCGCCACGCACAAGAACCTCGTCTCGCTCACGCATTTGCACGCCCTCCGTTGTAGTAAAGTTAGCGCACACGCACGCCATCCGCATTGCAAGGTCGCGCCGCTCAGCCGCTCCGCCCCTCTTCCCTCTTCTCCTTCGACTCGCGGTACATCCTGACCGCTCGCTCCCGCTCCGCATCCAGCAGCTTCTTCATCGCCGGGTTGATTGGCAGCCGCGAGCTGCCGACAGGAGCTTCTGCGCCCGCAAGCCTGGGCACACTCGGCCCCTCGCTTGTCGTCCCGCATGCGGCGGCGCCGCCGGGACCCAGCACCTTCTGCATGAGGCCCTTGCGCGCCGGATCCGCAAGCGTTGGCGGCGCCTGGACGACGTCGTCGATTCGGCGGCGGAGATCCGCTGCTGCGAACTCGGTCCGGCCGGTGCGGCTGCGGCCACCCTCTTCGCCCGCGTCGTCCGCCGCGGCCGGGGGGACCTGCTTTTTCGCAAAGGGGTCGCGCGCCTCTTCCGGCGTCGGCTTGGCTTTCTTGAGGAGGGGCTTTCCGTCGCGGCCGCGCTTGACGGGTCCCTCGTCCGCCTCTTCTCCTTCGTCGTCGTCATCCTCGTCCGTCTTCTTCGCCTTGCCTTTGCGGTCCTTGCGCTTCTGCGCTGTCGACCCTGCAGCCTGGATCGCGGACCGCACGGTGCCGCGCATCTCCTGCTCGACGCGGCGGTTGAACGACGAGAGCGACTCGTACGGGAGCGGGGTCATAGAAGCGGGTTTCTGCGCGTGTGCGGGTGATCCGGGTCAGCGGGCGCTTCAACAGAAGGAGGATGGGACAGCGCAGCGAACCTTCTGCTGGTTGGGGTTCTTGCCCTTGTTCTCCTCCTCGTGCTTGCGCTTCTTCTGCGCGTGGTACTCCTCCCGCAGCTTGACCGCGTTGATCACCCTGCACAGTGCGCTCGTTAGCGCTGACTGTACTTGTCAAAGAAGAGCGGACGCACCTGAAGGCCGACTTGCTCGCGCCCGCCATCGCCTCGCCCGCGCCGCCCGCGCCGCCCTTCTTCCGCCGCTTGTTGCTGCGCTTTTCGCCCTCACCGTCCACTCCAGGGTTCTTCGCGCTCTCGCCCGCGGTTGTCTGAATGGGGAGCAGCGAGTCTGCGGCGGTCGGAGGGTTGTCGAGTCCGCTGTGAAGGGGAGAGGGTCAGCGAACTGATGAAGACGCAGAGGGGGGAAGACGGACCGCGCGGACGAGCGGTCGAGTCGGACGGAGCGCTTGGCACGTTTGTGCGGCATGGCGAGGCGATGCAAGCGGCAGAAGCAGCAGTTATACTGAGAGAAAGGGAGAACAGCGCCTTGAGCTTGGGAGGGAGGAGGCGGTGCGGCGCAGAGCAGTGACACGCTCTCATTCGGGAAGGGCTGCTCCGGCTGAGTATCACTGACGAAGTTGCGAAGACGTGACTTTCGACTGCGCCGGGCCACTTCAAGGAGAGCGATTTGTCGTCCTCTCCCCACTTCGCCCCTTCGGAGGGTTCCCCTCGTCCCTCTCACCTCCTCTCCGCCCGCTGAAATGAGTACTCCGCTGGACGCCCTCGCCTGTCTCCCCGTCGACCTTCTCACGGATACGCTCCTCCCCGCCGTCGCGCCCCGCGACCTCATCGCACTCGCGCGTACCTGCCGGGCGTGGTGGGCCTTCCTCGCCGCAGAGGGCGGGCCGTGCGAAATCCTGTGGCAGCGAAGGGCAGAGCGCGACTTCCGCTTCCCCGTCCGCGCATCCGGCAGGCGCACGGGCTGGCTGGCGCTCTACCGCAGCGTCGCGGTCTCCTCGGCTTTCGTGTGGGGCGTGCGTCCCGTTTCCTCTGCAAGCGGGCACCAACTGCAACGAGCGGGCACCAACTGCAACGTTGACATTCCCTATGTCCCGCAGCAAACCTCGAACGGCCGCCTGGGTTTCCCCTCGTCCCGCTACGCTCTCCCTGCCTCACTTCGGTCCCTCGTCATCAGCGATGCCCTGCCCGTCCCTACGCGCATCGAGCTGCCTGCTCCCCCAGTCAATATAGTTGGAGGTGGATGGTCCTTCCATGCCTTGACCGCCGACGGTGACGTCGTGAGCTGGGGGCAGCTGAATGGCGGGCTCTTCGCGAGCGACAATGCCCCGCTCAGCAACGAGGGGCGTATACTCCGTCCGACAGTGCTTCCTCAAATGGGCGATGTCGGTCCAATCGCCCAGCTCGGGGCGGGGAGAGGGCATGCGGTCATGCTCGGCGAGGACGGGAGGGTGTGGGAAATGCGTGCGGCTGGGAGGATGGTCGAAGTGCGCGATGAGGCATCACGCTGGGGTGCTGAAACGCAGAGCGGAGTTGCGATGGTGCAGGCGGGATGGGTTCGTCGAGCTTTTCTCACTTTTACGGAGCAGGACTAACCAGATTACCGCAGGATTACTCGGCGGTCCTCACCAGGTCCGGCGAGGTCTTCGTTTGGTGGGGCATTCCTCCCGCTGCAAGTGACGAAGGCGCGGCCGCAGCAGGCGAGGCGGACCTTGCCGACCCGTCTCGCGAAGGTGTCGCCTTTCCGCTCGACCTCGACACGCTCAAGCTCCCGCCTCTCCCCTCACCCGCATCCCCCGACAATTCCATCTCGCTCATCAGCTGCGGCGACGACTTCACCGTTGCGCTCACCAGATCAGGCGGGCTCTTCTACCTCGACCTTTCGCCCGTCCCCGCCGGTCCAGGACAGCGGCACGTCCCGCCCGGCGCGGTCAACGACTCACACGACAGCCCCATCCGCTCACGCGCAAGTCGCAGCCGGCTCGAGGCGGCGTTTCTGACCGGCGCGCGTGCATGGACATACCTCCGCCGGTTCTGCGAGATGGACGAGGTTGCGCGGCTGGACGGGTTCAGGGCGACGGGCGTTGAGAGCGGCACGCGCATCACGCACATCTCGGCGCACTTCAATTCTTTCGCTGCCTGTATGCCCTCTCCATCCATCTTCATAGCGAGGTACGGCGCTGACATTGAGCTGGTGTAGATTCTGTACCGTCCACCTCTGACCCAGTAGGCTCGATCGTCCTCCTCGGATGCAAGGGCGCCGACCAGGAGAGCGAGCCGCAAATCATTCTCGAACTGCAGAATATCGGCGTGATCAAGTGCGTTCTGCTTCTCCCCGCAAAGAACGAGGACGATGCTGACGGTTGCTTTCCACAGGATCGCTCACGGAGACTACCACAACCTCGCGCTTACGTCGAGCGGTTCGTGCCGGTTATTTCTTGCACGCCGTCGCTCACGCTGACTCCCTCACGCACAGGCCACCTCTACAGCTGGGGAGCCTACTCTGCTGGCGCGCTCGGGCTCGGCCACCCTCAGCTCGCAAACACGCCCCTCTCCACACCAGCGGCGGACCCTGCATTCTCCCTGCCAGCAGAGCTGCAAATGCCTCGTCCGTACCCGATGCCGCAGATCGGCGCGCCCGCGCAGCTGCCCCCTCCCCAGCCGCGGCAAGCGCATCCGCTCTTCCCAGGCTTTGCGCCCGCACGTCCCGCCGCACGAGTGCAGCCCCCTCCCGAGCGGGTGGAAAAGCCCACGAGGGTGCGGTTCGCTGGCGAGCTGGACGGCGCGCGCGAGACGGGGCGGGGTCGGTTCGTCTACGCCGTCACGGCGGCGGGGTGGCACAGCGGCTGCCTCGCAGTCGACACCGGCTCGGCCCCCCTCGACGCGAACGAGCCGGTCATCCGTCTCTCGCGCCCGCCGACCGCCGAGGAGGAGATGGCGGACCTTGCGCGCGCGGCCGACGAGGAGAGCCTGAACGGCTCGCGAAGCTGGATGGGCCGGTTGGGGACGATGCGGCCGTTCCGGATTGGGTTTGCGGGGCGAGGGGCTGCGCACGGCGGTGGTAGGCTGACGAGGGGGGCGGGGAGGGACGCGTAGACGTGTCGTTCGGGAAGGGGGGTATTCCGGCTCTGTACTTGCCGTTTGGAATGGCCTTATCTCGCGAGTTCAATCCATTGCTACGGCCTATAGCGCTGACTACGAGAGCTTGCCCAAGATCCCTTGCCCTCGCTTGGTTGACTTCTGTGCATTCGCACGGCCTTCCCAAGCGTCGTCTCCGCCCCGCAGCGCCGCCCCACTAGCCCTTCCCGCCTCGCCCTGACGCACAGCCTCGCGGCCTTCTCGCAAGCTGCAGATCGCACATCTCCCCGCTCGTCGGGTGAGGCGGAGGGAGTTCGGCTTCGAGGCCCGGGGTCGGCGACTCGGGATGACACGCGCATGTCGGCCTGCTCTGCAAATCCTCTTCGTTGAAAACCCGCAGGGCCGGGTGGCAACTGGAGCTGCAGATCCTTTTCTGGGAGGCGGGCTCGTAGCTAGCAGTCTCCGACGAACGTTCCGGGCGCGAGCTCTTGCTCGGAATCCTCCCAAAGCGCACGCGCAAGGTTCTGCTAGTGCGGGAGAGGCTGTAGGCGTTACACAAGGTGTACAGAGAACAGCGAGAGAGAATGTACGAGAGAGGGAAAGATGCAGTGCGAGTAGATGCGAGGGTTGCGAACGGCGAGCAGAGGTGGGAAAGGGACACGACGACAGGGGATGTTATGTACGGCGGGGGGGGGGGGCGGGGCTCGTGTACGACACCGCGAGACAAAGTAAAGCCCGGAAGGAGGCGCTATGTACACCCGGAGGGAGGGAGAGAGGTGATGTCATGAAGGGAAGCAGGCGGCGACGAGGAGGGGAGCGTCGAGTGGCGCGTGTCAAGCGGGCGCCGACCGTTACTCCTATGCCGCATTGGCGCTCCTTTGAGCGGCGCGAGAGACTTCAGGCGCGCGTCGTTGACGGCTGGCGCTGGTCATGGCCGTCGAGAGCCTGCTTGCGCTCGAGGTCGCTCTTGAAGCGGTCGAACCGCGACGACGTGTACATGTACAAGCCCTCTGCGTGCACGCCCTTGGTCAGCTCGTCGTCGGCACGAGCGGAAAGAGCCAACAAAACGCACGGCGGTAGCGGCGAAGCGCGTCAAACGAGTCGTCCTCGTCGCGGTGGACGTCGTTCCCAGTGTCCGTCAGCGCGTCGACCGACGACTCGTAGCTGCTGTTGCGCAAGGCGCGGCCGGGCCCGTCACCGGTTGCAGGCGAAGGGAGCGCGCGGGAGATACCAGAGAGCGACGCGAGCGGCGAGGAGGAGAGAGTCGGCGAGGCAGAGTCGGCGCTCGACGTCGAGGCCGCGCCCGAGGGACCGTCGCTCTGGGAAGGAGGGATCTGATGCGCGGCAGACCTGTCAGAACGGAGGAAGCACGAAGGTCAGCGTGCGCGCGAAGTTGGGATCCAGCCCAGCAACGTCGGCTGCGTCGAGCGAGGGAAAGCCGCTCACATCGTCGAGAGCGGGAGGGGCGGGGTGGGTGGTGAACGTGGATGGTGCGCGTGCAGAGCGGACTTGGGAGTTGAGCAGGAGGAAGCAAGGGAGCGGAGCACTCCAGGGGTTCGAGGCCAGGCAGGGGGAACGTCATCCAGGTCGACCGACCTGGCGTCTCCCTTTCGCGCAGGAGTTGCGCTGTTTAGGGCGCTTCTCCGCCTTCCAAGCAACGCACCAGGAACGCCCCAACACCCGGCGGCCGAGGCGGGAGAGATGATGCTGTTCCCCTCCTCCTGCCGGGGGTGGGCGAACAAAGTGATCGTCGCTTCGCTTTGTCTGATGCGTTCATTCCCCCGGCTTTCCCGCTCGGATGCGTTCATGCGCAGCCGTTTCTCCTTGCAAACATCGACGCAATCAACCTTTACTGCCTTCCAAGCCGAGCACGCAGGGAGGAGAGACGGAAGCCAGCTTCATGCGCCTGCTCAATCCCCAACCTCGCTCTCCCTTCATGCGGATGCGCTCATCCCGGTCCGAAGCAGCTCATTCCGGAGCTGCTACAGCTCGCCCTCCTCCGGCCCGTCGCCACTTACGCGCGTCTGCAGGCGGTAGGCAGGTTCCTCACGTCAGTCGCTGCGCTTGTAAAACCCGCCCTGCTGATCCTCCTGTTTCGTTGCTCGAGAGGCAAGGCTCGCCAACGCTCAAGCGCAGGAGGTGCACGGGAAGGACAGTAGAAGGAGGGTGCGTAAAAAACAGAACGCACCTGCATCGTGACGTCCCCGCTGCCGTCGCCGTCCAGGCGCGCCACCTTTCTCTCGCGCTCGCCACCGTCTTCCGTGCCATCGCCGCGGCGCTTGCGCCCGTCGCCCGTGCCCGCACTTGGGCCCGGCACAGCGCTGCTCCCCCTCCTCGCGCGGTCGCGCTCCTCGCCCGCAGCCGCACTGCTCGCGCGGCGCGCCCGCCCCGCCCGGTCCGCCTCGCGCTCGAGGTCCCGCTGCCGCTCGTATGCACGGTCGCGCTCGAGCCGCTCTGCCTCGGCTGCTTCGCGCTCGGCGCGCTTTTCCTGCTCGGTTTCAGCACGCGGACGAGAGGGGCGGCGTCAGCTAATCTAGTTAATTCGCTCAGGTGGTCACTGGAAGGGACAAGGGACGGAGAAAGCGCACCTTTGTCCGCCTGACAAATTTCTCCCACGCACTCCTCCTCGCCTCGTCGTTCCCTTCGAGCGCCTTCCACTCCGGCGCGCTCAGCACCTCCTCGCGCTTGACCACGTCCTCGTAAGCATCGCTATCGACGTCCACAGGGGGTGTGTCGAGCCGCTTGAAGAGGTATCGCAGGTCGTCGACCGCGATGCGGAGCGCCTTTTCGGCGCGGCGACGGGCATCGCGCGCGGTGCGGACGGCACGGTGGTGCAGCTATACGCGGAAGAGCGCGTCAGGCTGCAGGCTCGAAGAAAGAGGAGGTAGCTATGCCGAGAGTAGGAGGAAGCGCACCGTCTCGAACGCGTCGCGGACGGTCTCCTCGCCCATGTCTCTCGTGCGCTCGTCGCCCTCGACCGCCTTCTTCCAGTCTTCCAGCTTCGTCTCCTCTCCGACCTCGCACCCCTTCTCCCTCGCGACCGCCTCGAGACGGACGAGCGCCTCCTCGGCGGCGACGTCGAGCTCGTCGACGCGGTCCCAGAAGAGGTCGAGCGGGGAGCTCGAGCCCGGCAGGCCGAGGAGCGAGAGGTACCGCGCGTCGCGCGAGATGAGCGGGTAGATCGTCGACCAGGAGGTGCCCGCAGTGAGGTGTTTTGAGGCGACGAGCTCGTCGAGGAGGGCCTGCGCAGGCCAGGTGGGGTCAACGTACGAGCCGGAAGTGTCGATACGGTGAGAGGAAAGAGGGAAGCGGTACACGAACGTTGAACTCGTCGCGAGCCTTCCGACCCCTGCGCCTCTTCTCCTCGGCGACGCGCGCGCGTGCCTCGCCCATCTCCTTCTCCGCACGGCGGACCTCGTCCTCAAATACGGTGAGGAGGTCGATCGGCTCGATTTGCTGCAACTCGGGGTCGCGGTGCCACTCGGGGGTGCGCATGACGAGCCCGCGCGCGTCGACCCACCGCACCGGGCCGGCGAGGTCGAGCGAGAGGGATTGCAGGATCGCGGTCACTTTGTCCATGTTGCGGCCGCGCATCTCGCGCTTGCGGGTCTGTGAATGTGCGAACGCAGCGTGTCAGCGCGGAAGTACGGAGGACGAGGAAGGGAAAAAGCGCACCTCTTCCTGCGTGCGGAGCTTGTTGACGTAGTCCTCGAAGAGGATCCTGCGCTCTTCGTCGTTGCGCGGGAGGTCCCACGCGTCGGAGCACTTTTCGCGCATGACGCGCGCGCCGCGCTCCCAGCTCCACCAGCTCTTGACGCCGTCCTCAAACCCGACGCCGCCGCCAATCTTGTCCATGGCCTTGTTCCAGTCCTTGCGGCAACGCGCAAGGCTCTTCTCGCGCTCCTCCTTTTCGCGCTTCTCCTCCTCGACGAGGAACTCTTCAAAGACGCCCTTGCGCTCCTGCAGCGTGCTCAGCGCGCGGTACGCCGGGTCCGTGATCGCCTCCTTCATGACCATCTCCCATCCCCACGAGCGGTCGACCCCAAGGCGCTTGAGCATCGCCTTGAACGCGCGCGATGCCTCGCCGTACGTCGTGTACACCGTCGGGGCCGCCGTCGCGGCCGAGACGGGCACGGCGCCCGGGCGCGGAGGTAGGCCGGCGGGCGTGTATCCGCCCGGGCCGACGAGCGCACCGCTCTGCGCGGTGAGCGCAGGAGATGCGGGCCCGCCGAGGGGCGACGACTGGGACAGGCCGACCGGCGCTGGTTGAGGCGGAAGACCAGGGCGCGGAGGGGTTGGCGCGGCGGGAGTGCTGCAGGCGGGCACGGTCAGCAGGGCGCGGGTGCAGGCAAAGGCGGGAGGGCACACCTGAAGCGCTTGGTGATCTCTGTGCGCATGCATGGGGAAACAAAGGTCAGTCGCGGAAGCAGCGAGACGGGTGCGAAGGAGAGGAGACGAGCCGGTGATCTCGCGCGGGCAGTTCCAGGTGGTCTCCTTTGACTCGCGGTGGACCCAGTACTTGCGCCCGCCGGTCTCGTACTCGTCCCAGGGAGTCTTGTCGATCTCGAGCTCGAGCGGGGTCTTGAGCTCCTTGGGCTTGGTCCAAGACGAGCCGTGCTGCGGGTGGGACCAATAGGGGCGGCCGTCGGACTGGTTGACGTGGCGGGTCCATCCGCTCGGATGAGGCGAGGCCTGCGTTCGTGCATGTGCGGCGGAGGCAGAAAGAGGGAGTGGTGGGGGGACGAGGAGCGGGAGGGGACGGGGTGAGCGGGACGAGGACGGAAAGGGGGAGGGCGAGAGCGATACCATTGTGATGAGCTCCTTCCAGCGGATACTCCTATCGAGAGCACGGGCAGCAAGAGGCGAGTGAGCGAGAGCAGGCGCGGGTCAAGAGCGGCGGGCGACGGGCGAGCGCGAAGCTGCCCCTCGACCCGCTCGCACCAAGCCGAGACTCGGCAGAGACTACAACAGGACTACTGCCGCCGACTAGTCCATTCGACTGCACCCACCCCGCACCACCTCCGCCCGCTGCCTCGCCCGTAGCGACCCGCCTCGCCTCCTCATCAGCGCTCGCCGTCCCCTGCCTCCGCCCCAGCGCGTCCCTAGACCCCGTCCAGAGCAGCGCAGGGCCTCTCACTCTGCCATGTCTTCCGTCACCCAGCTCTCGGCCGAGGAGAGTGGCTGGCGCTTTGCCCAGTGCTTCGGCGACAAGGTCCGTCACTCCAGCCTCCGCTCCTCCCTCTGTGCGAGTGCTGGCACTGCGCAGCTGACCCAGAGATCTCTCTCGTGCACGTACTGACCGAGGCGAGCGCGCACAGGGCGAGGTCGAGGACATCACCGAAGCCGACATCATCTGTCAGTCGCGCGTCTCCCGCCGTCCTTTGCTTGCACGCACTCTTGGGTTGCCACGAGTGCCAACCGGCGGTTCTGCGCCGGTTCGCGCAGAGGAGATGCACGCAGAGAGGCGGGATGCGGCCGCACGGCTTGGATGGGGCGGGTGCTCCTGCCGCTGTGGGGGCGGCCGAGCTCTGCATCCGTACGAGGCGGAGCAGCGAACACGCTTCGCCAGACGCGCTCGCTGATGACCCGCAATACTGACGCTGGACCTCGCACCCCTCCGCGCAGCCTGCGTCGAGTTCGACCACACGGGCGACTACCTCGCGACCGGCGACAAGGGCGGACGCGTCGTCCTCTTCGAGCGCAACGAGAACAAGAAGGGCTGCGAGTACAAGTTCTACACCGAGTTCCAGAGTCACGAGCCGGAATTTGACTACCTTAAGTCGCTGGAAATCGAGGAGAAGATCAACAAGATACGGTGGTGCAAGCGTCAGAACGCCGCCCACTTCCTCCTGTCCACCAATGGCGCGTCCCTTTCTCGCTTCTCGCCACGTAGTTGGAAGGCTGACGAGGCCTTGCATCTCCCCACAGACAAGACGATCAAGCTGTGGAAGGTCTTCGAGAAGTCGCTCAAGGTCGTCGCCGAGAACAACAGTTCGGCTGCCGCGGGGGGTGCTGCGCCGCCATCGCCCCCACCGGGCGGCCAGCCGATCCCGGGCCTGACATCGTCGCTGTCGTCGGGCTCGAACGGCGAGACCCTCGACCCGAACGGCGCGCCGTACCTCCGCCTCCCACGCATGACCTACCACGACACGATCGTCGCGGCCGTCCCGCGCAAGGTTTACGCCAATGCGCACGCGTACCACATCAACTCGATCTCGATCAACTCGGACGGCGAGACGTACATGAGCGCCGACGACCTCCGCGTGAACCTCTGGAACCTCAACATCTCGGACCAGTCCTTCAGTGCGTCTGTGCTCTCCCTGCTGTCACTTTTGCGTCAGTCTGACTCTCGGGACGCACCTGCAGACATCCTCGACATCAAGCCGGTCAACATGGAGGAGCTGACCGAGGTCATCACCGCCGCCGAGTTCCACCCGCTCTCGTGCAACCTCTTCTGCTACTCGTCATCCAAGGGCACCGTCAAGCTCGCCGACATGCGCGAGCAGGCCCTGTGCGACAAGCACGCCAAGCGTGCGTTGCGACGTCCTCGAAGCGCTGTCTCTCCTTCCCCGCCTGGGCGAGGCGAGGGCGCTTCTGCTCGTGCGCTGCGATTGACGTTCCCGCACGTCCGCAGTCTTCGAAGAGGAGGAGGACCCGTCGTCCAAGTCGTTCTTCAGCGAGATCATTTCGTCCGTCTCGGACGTCAAGTTCTCCAAGGATGGGCGGTACCTCCTCTCGCGCGACTACCTCACGCTTCGCATCTGGGACATCAACATGGAGAACAAGCCCGTCCAGACGATCAACGTCCACGACCACCTCCGGTCCAAGCTCTGCGACCTCTACGAGAACGACTGCATCTTCGACAAGTTCGAGTGCACGTTCTCGGGCGACGGCAAGTGCGTACCTGATGCCATTTATATCTCCTGTGTCCTGCGCGTCATGTCGCGGCACCGCGCTGACCTCCCGCCCGGCCCCCGCCCCTTCTTCTCCTCGCACGCAGCTCCGTCCTCTCCGGCTCGTACAACAACTACTTCCACATCTATGACACGGCAGGGACGCAGGACACGGTCCTGCAGGCGGACAAGTCGGCGTTCAAGGCCAAGAAAATTGGCGGAAAGGGCGCCAAGACGCCCGCCGGCGGCGCGGGCGGCGCAAAGGGCGGCAACGGCGCCGCGAAGAAGCCGCTCGTCGACACGGACAACATCGATTTCAACAAGAAGATCTTGCATGCGAGCTGGCACCCGAGGGAGAACACGGTGCGTCGCGCGGTTCCTCTCATGGCGATTGTGGCAGTTCTGGCTCTTCTGGGCCATCTCCTGACTGAATCCACTTCCCCCTTCCCCTGCCTTATTCCCGTATTCTCACCCTCCGCACGCGGTCGCCGCCCTTCTCCGACGCAGATTGCCATCGCAGCGACAAACAACCTGTTTCTGTTTGCCTCCCCTGGCACGTCGTCGGGCGCATCGAGCGCGGCGGCAAGTCAGGGGTCCGTTCCGCCTTAGGTCCCGGCACCTTGACTCCGCCCCTCTCGCCTCCCCCACCTCTTCTGTCTATTCCTCCCACACCTCTTCGTCCGCGCGCCTCGTAACTGTGCGAACGCTTCCTCGCGCTGTCGCAAATTCCGCGCTTCCCTCCTCAACCTCACCCGTCTCTTGCCACCTGTTCATCTTCGCATCGCCATCTCGTCTTCCTCCTCCCTGTCTTCGCCTTTCCTCTGCCGACACTCGCGGCGACTACCCCGCTCGGCGCGACCTCGCGGACGACGACAGCGCGACACCCTTCTCCCTTTTCAACCCTTGCATTACCTAGTCCGCTTCGCCCCCGCTTCACTCGTACACATACCCTATTCTCCGTCATCCCATCGTCGCCGTCGCTGTCGTCCAGGGTTGTATTTCCGTCCCATCGTCGCCTCACCTTCCACACCTGCCCGCTCCCACTCTCACCCCTCCCTTCCACCCCCGTCGTTCCCCCCTCGCTACCTCGATCGAGACTCTACAAGAATTTGACGTGTGTCTCTCTCTCTCGTCGTTTTCCTTCCCTTCTCTCTCTCTCTTCTCTAGTCTTTGAGCAGCCGAAATAAAGAAATCTGTCTCCCATTTCGCGCCGCCTCCTTGCGGTGGGTCCTGCCTTCGCTATCGCTGCTCAGCTCCCAAAGCCATGTGCAGTTGCCAAGGCACGGCACTCATTCTCGCCCACTTTGCCTGCTCACTTCGCCCTTTATTTTCACGCTCATAGCTCGGCTTCTTCTCCCTTTCTTCCTTCTGAGTGAATGCTTGACATACCTCGCAAGAGCACCTGCACGTCGTCGAAGTCAACTCAACCCCGATCAAGAGGCGCCCCACGCACGCACTGCCCCCGGAACCGCCGCTCCTCCCCTCTCGCACCTTGGCTTCGTCCGCCCGCCTCGCTAGGTCTCACTCATGACTGCCTCGTCGCTCCCGCTCGTGCTCGTCTCCGGGATCTCGGGCTACCTCGGCGCGTCTGTCGCGCACGCGTTCCTCCGTGCGGGATACCCCGTGCGAGGGACGGTCCGCAAGCAGGCGCAGGCGGACGCGTGGAGAAGGCACTTCCCGCTGTACTTCGGGGAAGGAAGGCTCGACGTCGTGCTCGTGGACGACATGGCGCGCGAAGGGGCGTTTGACGAGGCGATGAGGGCGGTGGGCATCGTCGTACACACGGCGTCGCCGTTCTTCTTTGGTAACAGGCTCCGGAGTCTTCCGTAGAGGAACTCTGACTAACCAAGCGCGCTTGTAGGCTACGAGGACAACGAGCGGGACATGCTCCTCGTGCGTTCCCTCCGACTCGCCGCCAATCAACCTTCCCAAGCCTGCCACTCCCTCGTCTGACACCCCGCTTACATCCTTCCCACACAAGTAGCCCGCAGTCAACGGCACGCTCTCTGTGCTTCGCTCCGCGCACGCTGCAGGAACCGTCACGCACGTGATCCTCACTTCGTCCTTCGCCGCATTGCAAGACTATCGTGCAGGCCTCGCGCCGGGAAAGACCTACACCGAGGAGGACTGGTGTCCGCTCGAGTGGGAGGAGGCGAGCACGACGAAGGACCAGCTGCTCGTGTATGTTGCGAGCAAGAAGTACGCGGAGAAGAGAGCTTGGGAGTTTGTCGAGAAGGAGAAGCCGGGATTCGCGTTGACGACGTGCGTTTACCTGTTCCCTCTACAAAATACCCCCGTCTTGGTACTGCGAGATTACGCGAAAGCGTATCTCATTTACCGAGACTAACTCTTCCATGCCCTTTCTCCTCTCCATCCCCCTTCCCGACGCCGCAGCATCCTTCCGACGTACATCATTGGCCGCTCTGAGCAGCCTCTCGACAGCATCGACGGGTTGTCGACGTCCGCAGCCTGGATCCGCGAGTTCATCGACAAGCATGAGCTGCCCGTCGCGCCCATCCAGGTATGCCCGTCCCACACCATCTCTTCGCGCTGCCAATTCAGGGCGCACTGACTCGACTCATTCCTCGCCCACAGTCCATGATCGACGTCGCCGATGCCGCCTACGCGCACCTTCTCGCTGCGCAGAACCCCTCCGTCTCCGCGGGGCGGCGGTACCTCGTTGCTGCGCACACCTTCACCGGGTCGGACGGCGCGCACGCCTTACGCGAGGCGTTCCCGGAACAGGCGGGGAGATTCCCCGATCCGAGGGGGGACAGGGGCTGGGAGAGGAAAGAGAGCTGGATGGCGGACGCGAGCCGGTGCGTGAGGCGTTCTCTCTCTTACCAGCGAGCCAGGGCTGACGAGGGGAGCGAGCAGCGTCGAGCGGGAGCTCGGTATCAGGTGGAAGGCGTTCGAGCAGACAATGCGCGAGGCGGCGGAGCAGGTGTTTGAGTTTGAGAGGCGCGAGGCGGGGAAGGCATAGAGGCTGCGACGAAATGTAGAGAAGGGATGGCGCTCCCGCAGGGCTGAACAGATCTAACACTGAAAGCAGCAAGCCGCGCAGAGAGCGGGCATACGAGCATCGCGTTTCATGCCGTCCACAGGCAGATCCGCCCGTCTTCACCGCCCGTTACGACCGTCGAAGTCTGCGCGAAGTGCCTAGATCAGTATGGTTTATGCGAAGATGAAAGACGGTGGGCACACCTCTGCATCCAACTGCGCTGTCCGCACGATGTCCCGGTGACCCTTGCAACCCGGGTTGCGCGGGCTCGTCTTGCCGGACAGCAGCTGCTCCAGGTACCACTTCTGCGGGTCGGCCGAGTTGATCACCGCAACGTCGCCCCTGCACGCCAAGAGGTCTGTCAGCGTGTGAGGCGGAGCAGGGAAGCAAGAGACGACGCACTCAATCGTCCCCGCCAGCAGGCATACACCGCCCAGGGCCTGATTGTAGTGCGCGCCGATGAGGTAGTCCGTCCGCCAAGGTTGCAGCGCGACGTCGCGGACGTCACCAAAGTCGACAACCTGCTCTTGCTGCGGACGGTCGAGGTTTGGTCAGGACGGCGTAGGAGGTAAGCCGGACTGCCACCGCGCGACGCACCTCCTCAGCATTCCAGAATTGCATCGTCTCGATCGTCGTCGCCCCAAAGATGCCCTTGTGCTCCGTACTCGCCTCCTGGCCCCTCAGCGCCATCCACCCGGCGTATGCAACACTCGCGCCGAACTGCGAAGTGCTCTGCACGGCGTCGTCCTCGTCCGCTATCCGGACATCGTACGTTGTGACGAGGCCGTCGACGGAGCCGGACAGGAGGACATGCGGGAGCGAGGGGGACGGGTGGAACGAGACGCAGGTGATGTCGTCCGAGTGGGCTTCGGTGTACGTGTGCTGCAGCTTCATCGAGCGGAGGTCCCTGCCGTCACACTCTCCTTCAGCGAGATATCGCACGCAGGACGAAGCGGGAGAAGCGCACCAAATGTCAATCATTGCCTCGTAGTTGCACATCTCGGTCCCAACAGCGAGGCACGACCCATCGCTGCTCTGCGAAGCGCACAGGTAGCCCGCTCGCGACTTGGCTGCATGCACAGAATCCGTCAGAGTCGTCCCAAGCATTCAAAGAACGCCGTCGACGACGCACCCTGCAGCTTGAACGCCTCCTTCGAGAGGTCCCTCGTGTCCCACACGCTCACCGTCCCGTCCTTGGCCGTGACAAACACCGCCGTGCTGTCCTTTCCCTGGCCGCGTGTGACGCTCGTGATCCCGTGTTGCGTGAGTGGCAGCTTCCCGAGCGGCTCCAGCGTTCGCGAGAAGGCGCGGAGGGTGTCGTCCGAGCCGGCAAAGAGGTACCCTTGCGGAAAGGCGACACTGTGCAGGACGTAGGGCGGATTGGGCCCGCCCTGCGGATCGAAAGGAACCTGCGCGGCGAGGCGGAGCGGGTGCGATGAGGTCGAGGGGTACAGGAGCGGAGGCGGAAGGCGGATCGCGGGCGGCATGCTGACGGGTACAATATGTGCAGACTGTCTTGCACAGGCTACGAGTGCGTCCTGTGAGCGACTCTAGCGGATGCGAGCGTGACCGGAGGATGCGAGTGATGAAGGCGGTGCTGAGCTCGAGATGAGCGAGAGCACACTCACTTTGCTCTTTTTGAGTAGATTTCTCGCACAATCACTGCCGGAGAGACTGATACGCCGCGGCCGGCGGGCGGACGTGCAGGAGAGGAGGGCGACTTGGCCATTTTTAAGTGCGACGGGAGGGGATATGCAGCATGATCTACAGAGCGGAACGACGGAAACAACGGGTGAGGCACAGCGGAGGAGAGGGTATACTGGGCGAACAAGCGAAGCGGGAGGGCACTCAGAAGTCCAGCAGGTCATCAACGTTGACCTCGACCTGGCTCGCGAGCTCGATCTTGCTCCCCCTCGCGCGAGGCGTGGTGTTCTCGGCGGAAACGCCGGCACCGATGGGAGCCTTGCTGGGCGTAGCAGTGCCACTGCCCGGGTTGGGGGTCTGCGGGCGGCTGCGGAGACGAGCGGATCAGCGGGGCCGGGCCTCGAGGTGAGGACGCCGAGCGCACCTGTCGTAGTTAAGCCTCGGCATCGTCTTGACACGCGCACTCGGGTCAATCTTGACGTCCGTGTCGCCGCGGGCGAGCAGCTCCTGCTGCTTCCTTCGCTGCTCCTGGCTCTTCGCCTCGGCGCGGCGGATCTCCTCGCGGTTATTGGCGCGATTGCGCTCGTTGATCCGCTTGGCGCGGTCGTCCTCACTCTGCACCGGCGCGTCGAGCTTGGCGAGCTTCTCATCCAGCTCCTTGACCTTGTCCTCGTCGCCTGCCGCCAGCGCGTGATCCCTTTGAATCTTCAGCCGCATCTTGGCACCAGGCCCGCGCATCGCCGCGCCGCTCGCACTCAGCTGCTTCGCCAGATCCTCCTACAGACGAGCGACGTGTCAGCAGGTTGTGAGAGCACGAAGCGGCGTGGACGCACCTCGGTGAGGGTGTACCCGGTGTGCTTCGCGAGCTGCGCCTTGATCTTGCCCGCCTCCTTCGATGTCACCGGCGCCACGTCCTGCGCCTTGCATTCCTGAATGTACCGGCCGTACTCGCGCTGCGGGCAGGCTGCGTCAGCACAGGAGGGATGTGAAAGCAAGAGAGGGGAACGCACGTCTGTGTACGGCGCATTCGACACCTGGGTCATCGGGAACGTGCCCGTGTCCTTGCCAATGGTGAGCAGGAGGTCATGTTCTGTTAGGTTGCCTTCAACGCGATAAGGCTGCTTCGCCGACTTGAGCCCTGCAGGGTCGAGTCGTCAGCCTGGTCGGCGCAAGTGGGCGGGAGAGTGGGCACACCTGTGACGACGGCGAGGCGGTACTGGTTACCCCTCGCAGGGTCGTGCGGGTCAGGCCCGACCGTCACGCGAACAAAGGCGTCTGCGGGGAAGAGACGGTCGGCGGAGGCGGAAGAGAAGGCAAGGAGGGACAGCGTACCCTTTATCCATTCCTCGAACCAGGGCGCGCGGCACATCTCGCCGAGCTTCGTACGCGTTACGGTGATGTCGCGTAGCTCGGTCGGCCCTGCCGGCTCCGGCCCTATCTTTTTGCTCTTCTTCTTCGCCGCACGACCACCGTCCTCGTCGTCCGAGACGTCCATATCAGACGAGGCAGACGCCGACGGCGATGCCTGACGACGGCCCTTTCGTCCGGGTTCTTCGTACTCGTCGTCGCTGTCGTCCGCCTGTGGACGAGCGGGTCAGCGAGAAAACCAAGAGAGCGGGGAAAGGCGGACCTTGTCCTTCTTCTTGCCCTTCTCCGCGCGGCTCTTCTTCAGCTTCTCGATCCCCTCACTCTTGGTCTTGCTCGACCCGGTCGCCTTGCGCGAGCGGGTCTCGCGTGCCTCGTACTCGTCGTCCTCGTCTTCCTCATCATCGTCCGCCTGTATGCCGCCACGCGCCGAGCTCTCCCGCGCGAGCTTGGCCACCTCGGCGCGCGTCTTGTCCTCATTGAGTTTTTCCATCCGCGTCGCGATGAATTCCTCGCGCTCGAATTCCGGCATACGCGATACTCTGCGGGTCCCGGCGAGTCAGTTCCGCCTCTCGCCTCCTCGCGGAGCGTGAAAGCGCGCACTCGCTCCGCTCCGCAAGACTCTTGTAGATACCGTCGACGGGGTACGGGTTCTCGGCCGTCGGTTGCGGGCCATCCTCCTCGTCCTCATCCTCATCCGTGTCGACCTGCGCGGCGCTCTTCGGCCGGCCACTCCTGCGCGAGCGGCTCGTCGGCGGCGGGGCATCCGAGTCGCTCTGGGACATGTCCATGTCGGAAGCGGAGCCGTCACTGCGCGCGAGGACGAGAGCGAGAGTGAGCGGGGTGGTAACGAGATGAAGCTCCACCCTCGCGCGGGAGGGCAGCGGCCGAGTGTTGGGAGACGCAGTACGCACTCTGAGTCGGCAGCGCGCTTGCGCTTGTTGCTCTTGCTGCTCTTGGTCGACTTGCGCTTCGAATCGCCCCCGGCGAGCCCGAGCAGCTCCTCCTCAAAATCCATCGCAGGCGGGGTTGCGCGTGCTGGTACGGATAGGTGAGAGCTCTGGTACGGGGAGCAGGCGCACGAGCAGCCTGGCGCGGAGAGCCGAGTGTGGACCGGAGCAACCTACGCGCGCGCCCTCCCTCCGGCAGGTTGGCCAGCGTTCGCTCTCTTCGTCAACTCGTGAGAGCGGGTGCGCACGTGCGAAGTTCTCGAATGCATCCATGCTAGCCGCTCGGGCAAGTCTAGCTGCCTTCGCGGGGGATCCGTCCGTCTCTCCTCGCCTGTAAGCAGTCGGGTGATGAGAGCGATGCCTGCGTACTGCTCGACCCATACGAGGCTTGTGGCGCGCGCGAACTCGGCCTGGGCTCTCGCAGAGGCTGTGAATCCAAGCAGCCGCCTTGCGACGACGACTCCCCACGCTCCCTCAAGCTGCGTTCCGCCCCTACTTGCGCAGACTCTCCCTTGCTCACACTTTGAAACGCTCTCTCCTCCGCCGTACCCTCCTGAAGCACGTCTTGCAGTCAACGCACCGTCTGCGCCGTCTAGAACGACAGGGCCGCAACTCCGCCTTCGTCGCTCCCCCTCGCCCGGGTGCCACAGCTTCTCCCGCAGCCGCACCACCTCGCGACAGAGAAACCCGCGGCACCCGTGCCGCTGCGTACGTCCAAAGTCGATCGAGCGGACTTGGTGCGGTCCGTCGCCTTCGCTGGCCTGGATGACTGTGTTGCGGCGGACGAGGGAGCAGTGCTTGAAGCCGCGCTGGTGTATGTAGACGACTTGCCTTCAAAAGAAGACCCTGCGGAAGTGAGGGCCGTCAGCAAGGAGAAGAGAATGGAAAGCAATGAGCGAGAGACACGCACTTCTCCGCCTTCGTCAGGTCGTCCCAGTCTCGAAGCGTCAAGCACGAGCAGGACCGGCACATGCGGGTCCTCGCTCTCGAGGCAGGCGAGAGCGCTGTTTGCGATCGGGACGTCGTCGGGCTGCGGAGCAGCTCGCCCTCGCGAACGAGGAGCGCCACATCGTGCGGGTCGCGCATGACCTCGACGGCGAAGCGGCTCTCGCCGCACGCGCCCTGATACGCGATGCTGTGTCCGACCTCGCCGAGAACCGAGTCGAAGCGCAGGAAAACCGGCCGGGCGATTGGCGGCGTGCCGGATGTAGAGGGCGAGGTGCCGCGCGAGCGCGAGAGGCTGTACGGCTCGCGCAGGTGACGCCAAGCGCGCGTCCACCCGTCGCCGGTCTCGTCCTACCCCGAGTCGCTCCGGTTAATGATGCTTGAAGCCGCAGGATACGTGGCGCGCGTGTAGAGGTGCTTCGGGGCGTAGCCGTCGGGAAAGACGACATGGAAATCGTTGCTCTGCGCCCGCGGGAAGGCCAGGGGATGCCCGAAACGGAAATCAACGGTGAGGCGAGCGCGGAAAGAAAGGAATGCAAGCTCACCTTGCGAATGTCGTCGAGCGAGGTCGGCGCGTGAAAGGAGTTCTGGCTAACGGGCTCTGCGACGTGTAAACATTGCACTCGCTTAGCCTAGCGCGAAGACACGCCTCAGGAACGAGCTGCCCGTAGTAGCTGCTGAGGGGGGGGGGCGGGCGAATGAGGGGGCGTTCCCGTCCAGCGCGAAGCGCAGGGAGAGCACAAGATCCCATACGACGGTGCCGTCCTTGCTGACGGGGAAGGCGATGTGCCGGCCAAAGTAGGCGTGTCGACATTCCAAGACCAAGCAGTACGCAGCATCGAGGTTGACCATCGCGCTTGTGGCCTGCGAAAGGGCATCAGCAGGCGTCTCTGGAAGGGCAAGTTGAGGGGCGGGGGGAGCATGCTCGGCGAGGAAGGCTGGAAAGGGAATGGACTCCTGGTCAGTCGCGTCGCTCGAGGCAGAGGCGAAACTGCGTATCATGCTGGAGGGAGGAAAGGGGAAGGAGGCTGAAGCGACTCGAGGCGAAGGCAACGAAGCTTAGGGAGCGACTGAGGCCGGGCGGCACAGCGGCGTGAACAAAACCGTAGCAGCGGTCGGACATGCTCGCCGTCCAAGCGAGCGCCTCTGCGTAAGTGGAGCGAGTTGGTTCAATGCGGGAGGACGCGTGCTCGGGTGGGAGCGCACGGGGGCGTATGAGCGGAGTCCTGGCAGTGCTTTGGAGTGCCTGACACGCTCAGCCAGCAGTCCTGCGAGAGTCGAGCAATGTCGCCGAGGACAAGAGGCGTTCGCGGCTTGAGCGTGAAGTCGAGGCTCGACTTCGACCTGCTCTCCCGCCGAGGGCGCCAGGAGCTGTGATGCTGGACTCTGCAGCCCACGGCGACTCCCCGCCGTACGCGCAGGACCTGCTCGCGCTTGACGCCGAGGGCGTCCACCGCTTGTTCGCCGACTTGGGGTTCCCTCACTACCGCGACCAGCTCGCAGGTGAGCACTCTCCCGTAATCATCCCGATAAGACGTGCCCACTCACGAGCTGCGCGCGCCCGCAGAGCACGGCATCACGGGCGACGTCCTCATCCACCTCGACCATGCCGCGCTCAAGGACGTCGGCGTCCACTCGGTCGGGCAGCGCCTTGCGATCCTCAAGACCGTCTACGATCTCAAGGTCGCACAGAACATCCCCATCGAGGAGGGCCACTATGTTCCGCCCTGTTCGTCCCGTTCCCCACGCCCCAGCCGAGCCTCCCGGACGCAACGCTGACTCTCTGCTGTCGACCGGTACTCGCAGCGGAGGAGATGGATGGCGCAGGACCGCTGCCGGCATATCAGGTCATCGGGCTCTTGACTGAGCGAGGTGCGCCCACCTCCCGCTCGAACCAGCTACTCTCGCGAGCGAGGCTAACCCTCCGCCTCACCGCAGACGAGCGCATTCGCAGCCTCGAGCACGAGGTGCACAATCTACACTCCGCCCTGATCAACTTGCGGGAGGAGGCGCTCAGCATTGCTAGGTCTGCCCCGTCCGGCAAGGTGCGCTCAGCTCTCTTCTCGCTTTGAATCCGCAGATCTCACGCTGCACCGCACCCGCAGCCGCGACCGAGCCTCCGCTCGCCGACCGGCGGCACTTTCGCCCACCCGCTCTCGAACGCCTCGACCCTGTCGCGCTCCTCGTCGACTCCGTCACGTCCCCGCAACCCCCCGCCCGTCGCGCTCAACTCGAGCCTCGGCCTCCCGCACTCGGGTCTGCCCGACTCGCCGCACAGCCCCGTCGTCGACTCGCCACGTCTGCTCGGCGACTACCAGCAGCAGCAGCAGCACGCTGCAAGTGCACACCTGCAGGACGGAGGCGGCGGGGCTGCGCACCTCCAGCCCGCCGAGATTAGTATCAGCGGGGTCGCAACGCCAACGACGCCGACTGCGCCGATGCTCATCCACCCTGACTCGGCGCAGGGCGGGAGCGCACCCAATGCGCACCTCCACCCGTCTTTGTCGCACCCGTCCACCGGCGCGCCCGAGCCTTCCCCGACCGCATCGTCCCTCTCGCCGTCGTCGTCGCGCGCCCGTGAAGGGTCGTCAAGCACAGCGGCAGGCGCGGACAACCCCTACCGGTCGTTCCGCGTGACGGTCGAGGACCCGTGCTACAAGGTGCTTCCCGCGGCGCTCAAGAAGTACAAGATCAACGACGACTGGCGGCTGTACGCGTTGTTCATCTGCTACGGCAACACGGAGCGGTGCCTCGCGTACGACGAGAAGCCGCTCCTCCTGTTCCAGAAGCTCAAGGAGTCGAATGACAATCCGGTCTTCATGCTCCGCCACATCAAGGACATCAAGAGTCCTATCGCGGTCGCGACGGCCAAGCACGCCGCGAGGCGCGACAAACGTCCGCCCGGGATCGGCGGCGGCGTCGAGCGCAGTCTCATGGGCGTCAACCGCGACGGGACCGCCAATCCCGCTGCGGCGGCCAACGGGCTCGGTCCGAATGCCCGCCCGACGAGGCTGCACCACCCGCCGGTCCTCCTCCCCGTCGGGAAGGACAAGGGCGACGAGGGTGCCGGAGGTGCGCAGGGAGACGTCGAGAAGAAAGACGACGCAGCGGCGCGCAAGAACCAGGGGTACTGCATCGCCATTTACCCGTACCTTGCCGAGCGCGAGTACGTAGATCTCGTCTCTCCCTCCTAATTGCCGCACTCATGCTCTCCCTCTTGTGCAGGGACGAGTTCGACGTTGCAGTCGGTGACAGTGCGTTTCTCCCCTTCACCCTCCTCCGGGCCCGCTGACCCTATCCTCCCACGCAGCGTTCGTCATCCTCTCAAAGACGAAAGGATGGTGGGTCGTCCACCGGGACCAGCCCTCGGGGCTCTCGTCCTCGACGTCGTCGAACCCAGACCACACGGCTGCGCCGCGCAAGTCGGCGTGGGTGCCCGCGGGCTGCCTGCTCGAGACGTCCGTCCCGCCCCTGTCCCTCCTTCCCTCCGACACCGCTTCCTCCCCCTCCGTCTCCAAGACGCCGTCCTCTTCCTCCGCGGGCGTCCCCGCGCACGAAGGCAACGCTGCGCTCGTCCCGATCCCACCCTCGCTCGTCGTGAGCGTCTCGACGCCGGGAGTCGCCCTCATGGACTACACGCCGCGAGGCGCGGGCGAGCTCGAAGTCCGCAAGGGCGCGGTCCTGCGCATCCTCAAGAGATACAACCACTGGAGCTATGCTGTCAAGGAGGACGGCGGCCGCGGCTGGCTCCCGAGCTGGTTCTGCGGGAGGGTAAACAAGGCCGACGCGGGCGGCGTTGGGGCGGGGCCAGTGCCGGGGGCGGGGCCAGGGATGGGAACGCCGACGACCCCCATAGCGCCCGAATCGGGGCTTGCGCCCGCGGCGGCCTCGTCGAGTGCAAGCACGCTCGTAAACCCCGCCGCCGCCGGAGGAGCGGGCAGCAGTGCGGGCAGTAGCCGTCCGTCGACAGCGCCGGGCGGCGCGCCCAAGCCCCCGCTGAGCGTCAACGTGCCCCCTTTGCTGCCCGGCGCGCCTGGCGGCGCGAGGAGCGCGGGGCCCGCGATGATGCTCGGTGCGGGAGGGGGAGGTGCGGAGGGGAGCCTGGAGGCGGGTGCGGGCGAGGGCGGTATAGCGGGGGAGCAGTAGACGGAGGGTAGTTAGAGCTGCGAGGATGCTGCTTTTTTGCTCCTTTCCTCACGAGGGAAGCGGATCAAGGAAGACTATACACGGCCCTCTCCTCCTCTAAGGCATGCTACACGCCCCTCGCGCTCTCTCAGAAAGCCCACCGTCTCACCCTTCCGCCATGCTTCTTCACCAACCCCCTGACGACCCCCTCGGCACTGACCACGCACCCCTCGAGGAGCGGGATCCCCTCGGCGAGATAGCTCCCCGCGAGCCAGACGCCCTCCTCGCCCTGCCTGCGCGCAAGCAGCGCGACGGCGCGCTGCGACGCCGGCGTGACGAACGCTCGCGAGAACCCCGTCGACGAGAGGACGTGCGCCGCGGGGACGGGTACGAGCGGGTTGGTCGTCTGCAGGACGGGCGCCGAGGTCCGCGGGCCCGCGTCTGTGCCCGTGCTGGTGGTGGTGATGGTGTTGGTGTGTGCGCGGAGGACGTGCGTCGTCTGCACCGAGCAGGGCGGGACGTGTCCGCGCGCTTCGTCCCACTCGCCCTTGGCCCCACCCTCGCTCTGCTCCTTCTCGCCAGGCCCGGGTGCGTCCGCCGCCGGGCGCGGCGCAAAGACGGCGAGGTTGAGGTCGCGCCTGTCGCGCCTGTCGGCAGGGAGGACGCTCGTGTCCGTGTGGGTGACGACGAGCGTTCGGACGTAAGTGAACGCGTGGAGCGCGTCGAGCGTCTTTCGCAGGGGCTGCGACTGGGACGAGCGGGGAAGGGTTTCGAGCAGGCGGGCGGCCTGGTCCGCCTGCGTCGCGAGGACGATGTGCTGCGCTTCGAAAACCTCCTCTGCGCCGCTTGGGAGACGGTAATGCACTGCGTATTCGCCTGCGCCGGAGGCGAGCGGCGCGAGAGAGGTGATCTCGACGCCGAGGTGGATATGCGAGTGCGGGAGCGGCGCGACCAGCGCGGCGACGACTCCGCGGACGCCAAAGGAGGTGTGTATCGTGTAATGCGAGGAAAGGAGGGTGGAGGTGATGTACTCTGCGCTTCTACAGATCAGCGAGGGACGGGCTGGGAGAGGCGGGAAGACGCACGGAGGACCTCCCCGACGGGCATTGTCCACGCCTCGTTGACCCCGACAGTGGCCACGGCAGCCATGAGCGGCACGAGTACCACTTCTGTGAAGCTGTGCGGGAGGCGATGCCGCGCGCACCAGGCTAGGAGCGGCTCGGAGGCGACGTTGCGAAGGGGGAGGAGGCGGGCTGTCGCCACGCGAAAGAGTCGCACAGGGAGAGGAGAAGAAGAAGATGCGGGTACGGACGGAGGGTACGCAAGCCCGAGTGCGCAGTAGAAAACCGCAAGGACAACGAGGTACAGGTATGCGAGCGCGATGAGCGCAACGTCGAGGACGTAGCGTGCTCGGCGCCGCAGAGGCGCGGTGCGGAGTTGCGAGGGGATCGATACGGGCGGAAAGCGCAGGCCATTGGCACCCTCGTAGAGCAGCGCGGTGGTTTGCGAAGGTCGCGGTGGCGGCGGCTTGTACTCAAGCACGTCGGCCGGTTCGGGGCGTGCGGGGGTTGGGCTGCGAGTGGGGATCCGTTCAGAGTACTCGGGCGGCGGAGTCGAAGGGAGGGAGGGGGACGGGGTTGCTGCAGAATCGGCGGGTGCAGGCACTGGCGGCGAGAGAGGCGCGAGGCGGGAGAACGAGTAGCTAAAGTCGGATCTGACGAGGGGCACGCCGAGCTCCTTGTAGAGCTTGTGCACGCGGCTGTGAGAACCTGGAAATGCGTCGGGGTGAGCAGAGCGGACTGTGAGGAACAGAGAGGGAGACGAACCGCCGTTGATGGATCGCATGGGCACGTCGACGCGGTATGCGCCGGTGTCGTCCTTGACGGAATGGGAGGCGGTGTCCATGCCAAGGGTGTCGTTCTGTGCGCGCGCAAGCGTGGTGAGCTCGGTGAGGGCGGGCGGCACGAGGTGGGGAAACGCACGCGCTCAAAGAGGTGGACGTCGAAGTCGAGCGGCAAGTCATGGCTGTTTGTAGCTTCGGCGCGGGTCAGGAGGTAGGCGGTCGCGAGTCCTGCGAGGCTGTGCGTGCACGAGAGGTATGGGTGAGGATGCACGCGCCGAGTTGCGAAGGTGCGGAGGGGAGGGGAGGGGAGGGGAGGATCGGCGCGGCGGACGCACCCAGTGCCAATCACTGCGACCCTGGGGCGCTCGGTGCGCGCTGCCATCCGTGCTTGCAGTAACCCGCGCTGCAAGGAGCGGGTGAGAGCGGGAGTAACCGCCCGAGTTCAGCTTCATCTTCATCGGCTCGCTCGATCCGTATCCTCCCTCGCTCCCGCTCTCCAACTCGTCCTATTCCCGCCCAGTACCCACTCAAGCAATGGCTGCAGCTCCGCCCTTTGCGCGCCAGCTCACCCGCGCAGCCCTCCCGCTCGTCCCGGCACACGGCTTCACCTCATCCTCGCTCCTCATCGCCGCCGCCTCGCTCCCCACCGCCCCGCAGCCCCTGACCGAGCACACCCTCAACGCCCTCTTCCCCTCACCGCCGCCCGCCGAGCCCTCCTCGTTTTCCCTCAAGGGCCTCGCACTCGGCAACGGCGGCCGCCGCTCCTACTCCCGCGAGCAGCTCATCGCCCTCGCGCGCGGCGAGGGCACCGCTCCGCGAAACAGGGAGCGCACGGGGCCTGCGCGCGCGCTCGTTCTCGAGTGGCTCGCACAGGGGCGCAGGGACATGGTGCGCGCTGTGAGCGAGTCGGGCGCTCGCGGCGAGGAGGGCATGCGCCTCGGGTTGCGCGCACGGCTGGCGTACAACGAGCCCGTCCTGGACCGTTTGCCACAGGTGCGTTCGTACTCGCCCTTCCCCTCCTCGCGCGCGTGCGCTTGACTGAAGGGAGATTGCCCGCAGGCCCTCGCCCTCCTCACCGCCCCGACCACCACCTACCTCTCGTCGCCGCTCGCGCTCTTCCCCTTCCCGAGCCCAGCACCGCACCTCTCTCACGTGGCGCATATCGCGCAAGACCTGGCCAAGGCGAGCGGGAGCGAGGCGCAGGGGGTGCGTGTCCCTACGCTTTCGGCCCCCGCTTGGCGCTGCCGCGTCTGCCTCGACAGACGCGTGCTAGCTTCCGAGTCGAGGGGGAAGGAGCAGCGTGCTGACGCCCTCGTTCCCGCCCGCCCGGCCCGCAGACGGAATGGTATACGCTCCGCGCGCGCCTCGCGACCATCTACGCCCTCTCCGAGCTGTCCCTCCTCTCGCCCTCTACCGCCTCGCTCCCCTCTTCGCAGCGCATCGCCGACGCGCAGGCGTACGCCGACAGCCTGTTTGACCAGAGCGCGAGGATCGGAAAGGACGTCGAGGGGATGGGGATGTTTGCCGAGTGGGTCGGGAAGAGCTGGTTGGGGATCGGGAGGAGCGTACTGGCGTAGCGAAGCGGGGAAGGGAGCGGTTTCGGTGGCACTTGCTTGCGGCGAGCGAGTGGTTACGCTGAGAGGGGCCGCGAGAGCTGGAAAAAAACCCGCTTCGCCGCCTTGCAGGCGCGTCACGCGTTCCTCACGAGGGACTCGCTCGAGCAACCCGTCAGACAGCAGTGAGAATACAACACAACCACGCCGGACGACTCGACCTCGCGTCGCAGCGCGCGCAACTACTGGATCTCGACCTCCATCGTGTCCGCCTGGAGGATCTCCTCGCCGCGCGCGACCGAGTGGACGATCTCGCGGCGGATCTCGGGCGTGATCTGGTGATGCGTCTGGAACCGGAGCACCTCGAGCAGCGCGTCCTTCTGCTCGGCCGTCAGGTCCGACTTGTACCTGCGCACGCGCACGACGGTGTCTCTCAGCTCGCCATCGCTTGGGAAGAAGGAGGAGCGGGACGCACCGCTGGACAAAGACGAGGAACGACTGGTGCCACAGGACAGGCATCTGGCGCTTGTCGCGCTTGAAGCGCAGGAAGTGGAACACGACCGCGTCGACGACCTTGTACGGCAGCGCGTACTTCTTGTCGAGCAGGACGCGGATGAAGAGCGAATTTGGGCCTGCGTACACGCGCGCGGAAAGCCTCTCCGGCGTCAGCGGGCGATGAGGGAAACGAGGGAGGGAGGAGGACGCACCGGTGTACTCCATTTCGGCGAGCTTGAGCAGCGCAGCGCCCGAGTGCAGGACAGGGACGCTGACCTTCGCCAAAACCGAGCCGAGGATCGCCGCTTCGCGCAGCGTGCAGGTGCCGCTCTGTAAGGGTGACCTCCGGGGTGAGTATCGAAGAGTCAACGAGGAGAAGAGGGAAGACGCACCTCGCACAGCGGGAACAGCAGCCCCTTGAAGAACGCCGCCGGCTTGTAGATGGCCTTCTTGAGCGCCATGTACGTATGCACGCTCAGCTTGCCCGACTCGCCAATCTCCTCGCGGACCTTCTCGAGCAGGATCTCCTTGTAGAACTTCTGGCTCTGCTTCGGGTCGAGGTTGGACGCAAAGATGCGCGTTGCGGCGTACGTCGCGTGCGGCGTCCACGTTTCCGGGTTTGTGAGCATGACGAGCGATGGCCAGATCGAGAGGGTCGGCAAGATCTTGAACGCCTTGGGGAGCGGGCCCGACTTGTACCGCGACAGGAGCTGGCCGACCCTGCGGAGCATGGGGCGTCAGCCATTGCGCGCTCTGTAGAGGGCGTGTGCACGCACTTGGTGTACACCTCGACGACCTTGGGGTTGAAGCCGGGCGGCGGCTCGCGGACGACCTCTGGGCGCGGCCAGGAAAATCAGCATCTCCCGCAGCCTCGACGACCTGGAGAAGGCAACGCACCCGGCTCCTTGCCCTTGCCCTGCTGCTCCTGCTGCCCGATCTTCTCCATGATGAGATCGGCAAGCGTCCGCCCCGGCTCAAGGTTACCCTGCGGGACGTAACTGTCGAGGAAGGCCTCCTGGTCCGCCTCGTCAATCTCCTGCAAGCGCTCTTCTGTCAGCTCCTGCACATTGTCAACTGAATGTTGGACGCACGAGTTCCTCGTATTCCTCGTAGTCCTCCTCGTCGCTGAAGTCGTCCTCGTCGCCTTCCTCGCCGCGAAGCTGCTTGTTCTCCGTCTCGCTGCTCGGCGCGCCTGGTCAGCTCCGCGTGTAGCAAGAGGAGGGGCCGAGACGCACTCGACGTCGCCCGCGAGTTCGTCCAGGTCCTCGCCCGCCAGCTCGTCCTGCTGCTCCCTCGCCATCGCGAGCACCCTCGCCGTCGTCTTCGCACTGAGGGCCGTCTGCGGGCGTTACTGCATTGTCAGTCACTCCCGACACAATTCACATGAGCAGGAAAGCGCACCTCCTCCTCCTGGTGGCGCTTCTTCGACTTTTGCCGCTTGCTCCCCGGGGCGCTCAGCGCGCCCGTGTCGTCCGCCTCTCCCGCGCGGAGCTGCACTGCGAGCGGGTCGTGCTTCAATTGAGCGCCCTTGCGCGGTGCGGAAGCCTTCGGCATCGTGATCTGCAAGCGGGTGGAGCGGAGGACGCGCGACGAGCACCGCCTCACCAGCTTGATCCGAGCTGGCTGGTCTCATCATTTTCCCGCTCTCGCTCCTTGAATACGCAGTGAGTACACGCTCTAGGTGTACGATACAACAATCTACGCCGCCCCCCTCGCGTAAATCAGCCCGCGCATGATGTCAAACCGGTTCCCATCTGGCTGCAAGTCGACGAATTCCCGGGCGCCCGCTCCCCCCGCGCAAAAGACCTCCCGTCCGGAGCGATCGAGCGTGACGGGTGCGGTGCGGAGTAGGCCATGGTCGGACGTGAGGCCGAGGATGCGCACTTGTCGCGCGGGGGTGCTGTCGAGCGTGACGAGCTGGTTGCTGCGCGGGTGGACACTTCATCGTCAGCGCGCGCGCAGGGCGGTGGAGAACGAGACAAGGGAGGACGCGCGAGTGGATCCAGCTCGCGAGATACCGGTCCATGAAGGGTTCGAACCCCTCCTTCTCGAACAGCGGCCACATCGTGCCGAACCTTGCGAGCACAAGCGCGAGGAGCGTCTCGGGCCGGAAGAGCGGGAGCGACGTTCCGTGCCGTGCGTTGTGCAGCGCGATAAGCTCGTTGAGCGAGGTTGTCGGGCGCGGGTTTGACGTGTTAATGCCGCAGCCTGCGGGCGCATCGGCGAGCGTCAGTCCATCAGCTCGCCACGCAGGAAGAGAAGGGAGTGCACCTATTACGAGGGAGAACTCGCCGCCCGCAAAGCTCGAGTTGACGAGGATCCCGCCAATCTTCCTGTACCGCTCCATCCCCTCTCCCTCCTCGCCCAGATCCGCGTAGATGTCGTTCGGCCACTTGAGGCACACGCCCAGGCGCTCGTATCCAGGCAGAACGCGCACAGCCTCAACGACGGCGACGCCGAAAAGGTACTGCACGAAAACGATGCGCGACGCGGCGGTGGAGGGGAGCCGCGCGACGAGTGAGAACTGCAAGCAGCCCGCCGGGGAGATCCAGCTGTTGCCGCCGCGACCGCGGCCCGCAACTTGATGGGAGGCCACGCAGGCGAGGCCGGAGGGAAGCGCAGAAAGAAAGGTATCGTTCCTGTAGGCAGGGGCGGATGAGCGCGAGTAGCAGGAAGGGGTAGAGGGAGACGACGCACTTGTCGAGCATTGTCTGCGTGCTCGTCACGACCTCTCCATAGAGCAGCACCCGGCCGACGGGGTTAGGCGATTGCTGAACCTGCCGCAGTGTCGCAAAGTACAGCTGGAGGTCGAACAGCGGCGTAAGCGCCAGCTCCGGCAACGCCTCATCGCACACGACAATGTGCTTCAGCTCTTTCTGTAGCTCCTCGGGCTCCTCGGGCGGCGGCGCGTCCGGATGCCGTGCATGGTGTAGCAGCTGCGGCGCTGCGGCCGACGGTTGGAGGATAAACGTGTCGTTCCGATCCGCAATGGACGCCTCTGTGAGCCCAGAGGGTTGCGCAACGCCCGCAAGCGCTTCGGCGGTGCGCTGAGCAGCAACGGGGTCGTCCGACGCGAGGAAGAGCGGGAGAAGCCGTGGCGGCGGCGCGGGCGCGTCCGAGACCTCGAGGTCGAGCGCCGAGAGGCTGCCGCGAATGAGAGCGAGACGGGCACGCTCCTTCGCGGCGAACGTCTGCGGGTCAACGCCGTCTGGGGAAGAGTGCTCCGGGTGTGTGCCCCAGAGGACGGCCTTGCCCTTGCGGACGTGGCAGAGCACGCCGGCGGCGGGCGTGCCCTCAACCTGAGCGTAAGTCGCGAGGACCTCGACTCTGCGGCTCGACGAGGGGAAGGGCGAGGAGGAAGTCGGATCGGAGTTGGGGAAGAAGGCGCCGCCGCCGTTGTACCACACCTCGCACGATTCTGGCGACTGCGGCCAGTGGTCCCGCCAGGCGCTGCGGTTCAGCGTGAGGTCACACTCGCGTGCACCGTTGTCCGAGTCGTACTGGAAGCCGGGGAAGACGGTCCCCCTGCAGACGCCGGGAAAGAACGCGAGTTCACGCTCGCCGGTCACCTCGAGCTGGGTCCCGACCTCGAACTCGATGCGGTCGCAGGCATAATACGCGCCCGCACAGATGCCCAGGTAGCGGCCGCCCTGTTCGACCCACTCGCGAATGCGGCGATTCCCGCGGGGCGAGAGGTCAAAGAGGTAGGGGAGGTCGCGTCCCCCGGGGAAGACGAGGAGCGCGCAGTTATTGGTCCATGGCTCGTCCTTGATCTGTTTGGGTGTCACGGTCTGCACGTCGTAGCGGTGCGCGAGGAAGAGGCGGAGCGAGCGGACGAGGTTGTCGCGCGAGGCGGCGGCGACGCCCGACCCGTCGTAGACCAGGACCTGCGCGCATTTGCAGTCGAGCGTTAGCTGTGAGCAGCTCTGGCGTAATCGCAGTTGCTTACGTTGAGCTTTGCCATACTCGACGCGAGCGAGGGGGCGGTGAAGCCGGCGCTCGCTCGGGGCTCTCGTCCGCTCTCGCCGCTGCTTCTCCCTGGGAGAAGGCGCCGGTGCCTGCGATGACGCGCGCTGGTCCAGATCCATCGCCACGACACGATTCCACCGCCGCTGACTCGGAGCAGGCGTGGTTGCGGGACTTTGGCGCACTCCTCCAACACGCTCAAAGCCGCTTTGGCGATGTCGCGTGGACCGACGGCCAGGGCAAGGTCATACACGCACACAAGTGCATCCTCTATGCCCGCGCATCCGGTACGCACTGTCGCCTTCACCCCGCTCCCCCTCTTCATCGCCCCCACCTCCTCGCTCTGGCCCTCTCACACTCAGACTGACCTCGCTTGCACACAGGCTCGTTTCAACAGCGCTACCTAGGCGTACCACATAGCATCTCCGAGTCGGACCTCTCGCTCTACGGCCCGTCTACCACCTCGCTCCGCACCTTCACCCCCTCATCCGCCTTCCACCGCGACTCGCTCACCCCGACTGTCCATCACAACGGTCGCTCCCCTCGTCCCTCGTCGTCGACATGCCACTCGCGCGAGGGAGACGCGCCGGAGAACGGGTCACAGCCCTTCTCGCTTGATCGGACCGACATGAGCGTGTTCGAGGGTGCGCTCGAATACTTTTATACCGCCAGCGAAAAGTCCGAGGCATTCGTCATCGCCCTCGACGGCTTCCAGGATGGCGCAGTCGAGGAGGAGCAGGGATTGAAGGGCATTGCGAGATTGCGGCAGGTGCGTTTTCCTCCCTTTCTCGCCTCAGCGCTCGCTGAGCCATGCACGCAGGACCTGCTGTACTGCTGGAGGAGCAAACTCTACTCCGATGTCTCGATCGTTCTTGACGGCGTGCCCAGCGAGCCCTTTGCCGCGCATCGCGCCGTCCTCGCCTCTCGCTCGCCCTACTTCCGCTCCCTCCTCCTCGGTAGCTACGCCGACTCGAACGCCACCGTCTTCACCCTCCCGTCGCCACCCTTCACCCCCGCATCGACGACTTTCGTGCTTGGATACATGTATACCGGCACACTCGACTTCTCGCCGCGCAGATTCGACCTCGCGACACACTTCGAAATCTGGCGCTGCGCCGCCTTCCTCTCGCTTTCGACCCTTCAGCTCGCCATCGAGTCCAGAATCCTCGCGCAGCTGACCCTCGTGCGCGCGCCCCGCATCTTCGCGTTCGCGCACGCCCCGGACGTCAGCTCTCTGCGCCTCGCGGACGCGGCAACCCCGCTTGTCGTGCAGCATTTCGACGACGCGTGGACCGCGACGCCACATGTGGGCCACCTACCCTACGAGGTGCAGAAAGCGCTGGTGCGCCGCGTCTGCGACGACATCGCCCCATCGAGCGTTGCGAGCACGGCGAGGCAGGTTGCGCGCGCACGGCGGCAACTCGAGCCCGAGCGCGCGAACTGGGCGGAGCATGTCCGTGGGATGCTCGACGGCGTAGAGGAGGCGCTCGTAGGCGTGCTGGCGGCAAGCTTGCCCGACGTCGTCGCGTCGAGCGGGTTCGTCGATCTCATCGACGGGGTTGGGTTCAGCACCGACGTGCTCGAGTGGCTGTTGACGCTTGTGGTCAGGGGGCTGAGGGAGGCCAAAGCGCCGGAGGCGTACCAGGCGCTCGTCGGATCGGTGTTGCTGCGCGAGGTGCGTTGCCTTTCCCTTTTCCAGGACCTCGCTGACCCTTTACACGCGTAGGAGGGTATAATGGCCGATGTGCGTACCGATCCTTTTCCGTCTCCTCCCGCAGCTCATCCCCCTTACTTGCAGGCTCGCGTCCTCGTGGACGACACCCGGTCCGGCATCCTGAGCTACATCAAGCGCAAGTGGGCCAATATTCGCAACGCGGGCGGTTTCGACGGCCTCGAGGCCTGGTGCCTCAAAGAACTTGCGGACGGTGCGCCCCCCGTCTGCCGACCCTCCTCGCTCTGCTCACAACCCGTTATACAGAGCTTGAGGTCTCCAACGCCGACCTCATCGCCGATGGACCGCGCCCGCGCACCAGTCCCGCAAAAGCTCACAAGCCGCCGCAGCACCTCGTGGACGGTGTCCCCTCGCCCGTCACCCGCCCCCTCCCGCGCTTGGGCAGCGCAAGAGTCCCGCACGCCTCTTCCCCACCCGCATCGACTGCGACGCCGACTCGCACACCCCGCCTCTCGACCGCCAGTACCGCCTCTCGCGCTTCGACTGTCGCATCTCGCGCGCCGGCTGCTCGCGCACCGGCGACCGTTGCTTCGCCCATGTCGACGCCGCAGTCGCGGCGACCGGCGTCCGCTACCGCAACACCCCGCGCACGACCTGCACCACCGACGACTGTTGTCACACAGTCCACGCCGCGGTCCGTCCGCCCTGCAGGCGGGGTTCCTAATTTGCCCTCTCCCGCTTCTACACCTTCATCCGCCGCCCGCACGGCAGTGCATGGCCGCCCTTCCTCTATCCGTTCAGTCGCGACCACCGCCTCGCGCGTCCGCTCTGCCTCGAACACATCCCCCGCCGCCCCTGAGCCGACGCCGCCGCCGCGCCGCCCCACATCTCCCGCACCGAGCGTCGCGAGCCGCCGTTCCATCGCGACCACGGCTGCCACACGCACACCCGCTTCACCGCGCCAACCGGCCGCGCGTCGCACGCCTGTGTCGAGCACCGCGGCACCGGTCGTCTCCCGCCGGACAACCGTCTCGGGCGGGAGCGCCTCTCCCGCGGCCGCTGCAGCTGCACAGCCGAGGAGGCAAGCATCGTCGACGTCCCTCCGGTCGACAACTTCAACGCGCGCGGCCGCACAGCCTGCACAGCCCCACTCGCTCCGCAGGCCCGCGTCGAGCACCTCGCTCGCGTCACGGCGGTCTGCGTCAACTGCGACGGTCGCGTTAGGGGGCGGAGGAACGGTGCGCAAAGCCGCCTCTCCGGCGCCGGGTGCGACGCTCCGCCCGACCCCGCGCACACGGCCGCCGCTCGCACCCGCGGCGGGGACCTCCCGCCGGCCGCCTCTTCCCCCTGCCGCTATTGCAGCGCCGACGTCTGGCCTTCCCGTGCCCGGGACGACGCTTCTCGCGGGTATCCCCTGTATCGTCACTGTCCGCCCTGGCGGGGCGGGGACCAAGGCGCTGCGCATAAAGGCGCAGGTGAGGTACATCGGCGAGATGGTCGGACAGAGGGGGCAGTGGGTCGGTGTTGAGGTCCTGGAAAGTGCGGTGCCCGCGGAGGCGAGCGCGCTGGAGTGGGGTGAGGGGAAGCGGGGGGACGGTGCGTACTCTTTCTCTCGCTTGAAAGGGAGAATAAACGAGACTGACGAGCGAGGTGCAGTCTCGTATTTCACCCTCACGCCCCCTTCTCCGCCGTCCACCTCCGAGCCGCCCTCGCGCGCGGCTTCCCCTGCGCTGCGCCCGCCTTCGCGCCGCTGCGCCCGGCGGTCGACCTCTCCCAGCGGTGCGCGTGAGAGCGGCCCGCGGAAGGGGCTTTTTGTGCGCCCTGACCAGGTAACCCTCCTCCCTCTTGCGCTTCTTAAACGTGATTGGACTCTCGTATTTGCGTGCAGATCGTGTATGTGCTCTAGCGGGCAAGCGGGGAGATGCTTGCGCGACGATACCCGGTTCCCCTCGCAATATTCCCTACCTTCGTTTGTCTCCGCCCTCGCACGCTCGTTCCGCCCCATCGTTCGTATATCTCTAGCAGTCTTGCAGTGCATCACTTTCGTCCGGGCGCCGGTGAGAGGGCAGAGAGTCAAGCGGGAGAGATTGCCGGTCGAGGCCGCGGCCGGAAGGGACGACGTCGCGCGCTTGAGCAGGCGCATCCTCCGCATCCTTCCGCTTCCGCCTGGCTTGACGAGACGAGTGCTGCTCGGCAGAATGGTGTTCAGCTTCACCGACGCGTGCGTCTTCCCGTCTCCCGCTGCGACCAGCGCCCGCCGCACCCCGCGAAACCCCGCGCTCACTCTCATCTCCCGGCGCTCCTCCTCGCCCGGGTGCGCGCACGCAGGCTGCGGCGACAGATCGCGCACTATGCTACCTTCCCCCAGACGGGCGTCTCGCTCCGCCAGATGGTCCAGTTCGGTGCGTCGCCCGTCATCGCCCCTTGGCGAAAGCGACGCCCCACTGCACCCGTCCGTGCGCGCTGACACCCTCTTACGCTCGGCGCGCAGGCCAGAACCCCTCGCAGGTATGCACTCGCGCTGCGGATGATGTGCGCGGCGGAACTGACGAGAACGCTTCGCGACGCAGGGCACCCTCCTCCGCGCATCCCAGTTCCTCGCCGCAGAGCTGCCCATCCGCCTCGCGCACCGCGTCAAGGAGCTCGACGAACTTCCTCATGGGTTGCACAAGATGCCTAGCATCGAAAAGGTCAAGCGGTGGTACGCGCAGAGTTTCGAGGTGCGTTCCTCTCGCTGCACCCCTTCTACTCAGGCTAAGGAGATGAGCTTCCACAGGAACTTGTCAACTTTCCCCGCCCCGAGCTTCCGCCTCATCTTACCGAAGCGCTGCTCCGCGCGTCGCAAGAGTCGGAGAGCATCCCCGAGCCGAAACCCAACCCTTCTCTGCCGGACCACATGAAGCCGCGCGCGAACCAGCTCAAGAGCAAGCAGGGGAGGCAGAAGATGCCGCTGCATCGGTGCGCTCTCGGGTCTTCGCGCAGAGGGAGCAGCCCGTCTGACCAGCGGGAGCACGCGCAGCTATTATTCCAACCCGGACGAGACGATTGTGTGGCCACCCGAAGTGCACGATTACAACGACAAGTTCACGCGCGTGTTGAGCAACATCAAGCGCCGACATGATCCCGTCGTCACGACTGTCGCGCAGGGCATCCTTGAGTTCAAGCGCGACCGCCAGAGCCCCCACATCGACCGCTCAATTCAGACCTTCCTCGACCGCTTCTACATGAGCCGGATAGGTGCGTTAGGGGACTCGTCTTTCTCGACGTCGCTAACGAGGTACCACCTGCAGGTATCCGTGTTCTCATCGGCCAGCACATCGCCCTGAACCGTCTCGAACCGCATGAGGTGCGCCGCTCGCAATCACTCTCCTTGCGCTGCAGGCTGACCTTCCCTTCTCGCAGGACTACGGTGCGCTCCCCGACAGACGAGCCCGTGCAGCCGGCGACTGACATACATGCATTGCCCGCAGTCGGCATCATTTGCACCCGCACGAACGTGCACCAGATCGCGCGCGAGGCGATCGAGAATGCAACCTATGTCTGCGAGGAGCACTACGGGCTGTTCAAGGGTCCGCCCGTGCAACTCATTTGCCCCAAGGACCTCAACTTCATGTATGTCCCAAGCCATCTCGTGCGTCCCTTCCTACTCCGCTGCTTGGGTCGCACATGCTGACACCGAGGAACAGAACCACGTCTTGTTCGAGGTGCTGAAGAATTCGCTCCGCGCGGTCGTCGAGACGCACGGTGTCGACTGCGAGGACTATCCGCCCGTCAAGGTTATCGTCGCCGAGGGCAACGAGGTGTGTCTCTCCCATCTCCCCCCGTCCGTCGATACTCACGCCGTGTGCGCCGGCAGGACATCACGATCAAGATTTCGGACGAGGGCGGGGGCATCCCGCGCAGCGCGCTCCCCCTTGTCTGGACGTGGATGTGCGCCTGTCCTACGCGCGCATCTGGACGTGCCTGACCCGAGAACCCTCGCAGGTACACTACTGCCAACCCGGAGAACCTGGACCAGGATTTCCAGGGGACGGATTTCAAGGCGCCCATGGCGGGCTTTGGTGCGTCCGCCTCGCCTCCTTCCTTGGCACGACCAACGCTCACGCCTCGCTTCGCCCGCACACAGGGTACGGTCTCCCTATCGCACGGCTCTACGCGCAGTACTTTGGCGGGAACTTGAAGCTCATCTCGATGGAGGGGTGCGTCTCCATTCTTTTCCTGCTGCATGAGCCGACGCTGACTCGCCCGCTTGCGCAGGTACGGCACGGACTGTTACATCCACCTGAGCAGACTGAGCCAGAGCTCCGAGCCTCTGCAGGTCCGTCTTTCTCTCCCTTCTCGTTCGCTCTTTTCGCGTTCTCGCGCTCACGCTCGATGGGCGCGCGCAGTGATCTCCTTTCTCCAGTATCGAATCCCGCCTTGTCCGTCGCTGTGCCCTTCTGTATGTAGTATCACCCCTGCAAGTCGCTGTACCTCCGTCGTCAGTTGCGCCATTACGTACGGCCATGTCTGAAAGCCCACTTGCGAGGGCGAAAGGCTTTCCGCCACATCCTCCCCCTCGCACGCACGTCGAGCAAAAGAGAGCAGCACACCGTATTTACCACCTGCACAGCACCGTTGGTACCACGCTCGCTCGCTCCCTCACTCCTCGGCACTCTCCTCGTCGATCCTCCTCCCTCTCCCCTTCGCGCTCTTCCCCCTCGTCTTCCGCGCCGTCCCCTCCTCCGCGCCCGCGCCCGCGCCCGCGCCGGGTCCCGAGCCGCCGAGGCTGCTCAACCGCGACGAGCGCCGCACGGGCGTCTTGGCCGGCTGCGCATGCGCGCGCTCGCGCTCCGAGAGAGGCGCAGACGCAGGCGCAGCCGAGCTCGCGCGCGTCGCGCGCCGGGCGGGCGCGACAGGGCCGGGGGAGGGCGGCTCGGCGGTCGCGTCGCGGGCGCGGTTACGGGTAGCCGAGGAGGAGGAGGAGGAGGAGGAGGCCGCGGCGCGGGCTGAGCGGCGGCGTGCGGGCGTCGTGGCCTTCTTCTCGTCGTGCTCCTCCGCGCGCGTGCGCGGGGGCTGCTCCTCCTCCTCGTCGGCGTCGGCGTCCGCTTCCTCGGAGGGAACAGGGAACGCGCCCGGGAGCCCCCTGTCGCTGCCGCGGTCGCGGTCGCGCACGGCCCTCCTCGTGCTGCGCGCACCGTCCACCTCTCCCTCGTGGGGCGGCTTGCGCGCGACCGCGCGCCGCTTGCTCGGCTCGCCGCCGGCAGGGACGGTCCGGCCCGCCGTGCGCCGCGGGGACGACGCGGAGGACGACGATGACGAGGCGGCGGCGGCGATCGTGCGCGCGATGGCGGGGTCGCGCACGGCGCGCGAGGCGAACGGCTCGTTGGCGCCGGCGGAAGAGTCGGGGTGAGCGTCCTCTGACCCTTGCGGGCCGGACCCGGGGGAGCGCATCTCCTCGTCGCCGTCCTCGTCCCCCTCCTCCTCCTCCTCCTCGCGCCCCGCCCTCGTGCGCAAGGCGGGCGTCCGCGCCGTGGACCCGAGAACAGAGGTGGTGAGCGCCGCCTGGCGAACGGAGCCAAACCCAGGCAGGGTCGGCTTCTGCTGCTGCTGCTGCTGGGGCTTGCCGGTGGGGATCGAGGCTTGGGCCGAAGGAGGGGCAGGGCGCGTGAACGGCGAGCCCGGCGCGGGGCGGCGGGGCGTCTGCGCCTGCGCCTGCGCCTGCTCCAGCGCGCGGAGGACAGCCCCCTGACCGCCCTGCGCCTGCGCCTGCTGCGGCGCGCGGACGAACGGGCTCGCGCTCAGCGGGAGGTCCGCAGCGGTCGGCTGCGGCTGAGGCGGGGCAGGCTGGGCGGCGGCGCGCGCGGCGGCGAGCGTGCGCGGGGGTGCGGCGGGCGTCGAGGGCGCGACGGCGGGAGGGGCAGCGGACCAGGCCGGCTGAGTGATGCGCGGTTGCTGCTGGTGCGCGAGGGTGGGCACGGCGGCGGCCGAAGCGGCAGGCGCAGGCGCAGGTGCAGGCGCGGGAGCAGCAATGTTGAGCGCGAGGGCCGCACGCTGCGTGTCGGTGAGGTTGGCTTCGACGGCCTTGAGCAAGCGGTCCCTCGCATCGCTCTGCGCGAGGCGCGCGCCGTGGTCCCTCTTCGCTTGAGCAAAGAAGCGGAGGGCGTCGACCGGGCGAGACTCGGCGATGAGCTTCGACAGGCGCCAGTCAACCGTGAGGGTCAGGGCGTGGGCGAGCGGTGCAGGCGGGAGGCCACAGAAGGAGGTCGAGAGGGCGTCCTCGGCGGGGGTAAAGGGGAGGAGCATGAGCGACGAGAGGTGCGCCGCGATGGGGCGTTGCGTGTGGTTGTCTGCGGGCAGGAAGGCGAGCGAGGCAGGTCAGGGAAGCCCGTGCAGGACCAGAGGGGGCGGGCGCACCGCCGAAGCACGTCGCGAGGACGGTACACGCAAGCTCTTCGCGCTCGGTTTCGACATGCCACTCGCGCGCAAGTGTCCACGCCTCTGCGACGCCGCGGTCGCGCTCGGGGGCACACAATGCGCGGAGGACATGCTTGGCGTCGTCCTTGCCGTAGCGGGCGAGGTCGATCCTCGCTAGGCGCCAGAAGCTGAGGACGAGCTCTGCGCGGTCACTGGCAGGCTCTGGCTCGGTCGCGAGGACGGCGAGCGTGCGCGGAACAAAGTCGGGCTCGACGCGCGGGTCTGCGAGGAGGCGGACGGCGACGCGGTAATCGCCCGTGTCGAGGGCATGGAAGGCGCGGGTCGCGAGACGGAACGCAGGCGGGAGGAGGAGGTCGCGGGCGAGGGCAGCGGCGAGCTGCGGGCCAGAGTGGGCGAGGGCGAGGTAGTAGAGGCACGAGCGGGCGACGAGTGCGGCGGGTGCGGTGCCGAGGCGTGCGACGAGGTGGGCGAGGTCGTGCTGAGTGTGTGGCGGGTACTGAAGCTGCTCTGCTCGGTTTGACGGGAGGAGTGGTCAGTCGAGTCGAGTCGAGAGTCGCGGGCTGATGAGGGAGGGAGCCGGGAAGGGGGAAGGGGGTGAGTGCCTGACCGTGAGGATGCGCGAGCTGGAGGAGGTAGTCGATGAAGAAGCGGGCGTCTGGCTGCGTGTCGCGCCGCGCGTGCACGTGGGCGAGGTCCTTGCTCGAGAGGAGCGGGGTCGAGGCGGGCGAGTTGAGCGAGGGGAAGAAGGGGACGAGCGCCGTGGGCGGGTGCGGGTTGGGCGATACGACGACAAACGACTCTGTCGATCCGTCCATCGTGGCAGTGGCCGGGGCACAAGGGCGCGCGCGCGTGCGAGAGACGAGATGCAGCCGAGCAGTGGGTCGTCGTCAAGCTCTCCGCCTTAGTACTTGGTCGTCCGCTTACTCGCGCTCGCTGCTCACCCCGACCCGAGTCTCCCGAGACGATGCTCGCAGTCCGTGCCACGCCCAGGGCCATCGCCCGCTCCGCCCGCGCCCTCGCCGCCCCCGCTGCCCGCGCTGCCGTCGTCGCTGCCTCGCCTTGCGCCGGCCCTGCCCGCACCGCAGTCCGCTGCGCCCTGTCCGTCCCTCTCTCTCCGTGTTGCGCCTGCGCCTGCGCCTGCCAGAAACTCACTCTGCATCCAACACAGCCCCGCCCTCGCCCGCTCGTTCCATGCCTCGCCCCTCGCCCTCGGTTCGTCGCCCCCTTCTCCCCCCCCCCTCCCCCCTCCCCCCCTCACCCGCCCCGCAACCTCCCGACTCCCGCATCACCTCCCCCGCACCGCACTCTGTGTGGTCCTGCACTGGCCAGGCCAAGGACAGCACTTGGCTCACCCCATGCATGCCCACGCCCGCAGACGAGATCGTAAAGGTGCCGTCCATGGCCGAGTCCATCACCGAGGGCACCTTGAAGCAGTGGCTCAAGCAGAAGGGCGACTACGTCGAGGCCGACGAGGAGGTCGCCACCATCGAGACCGACAAGGTCCGCCCCGCCCGCCTCGCTCTCCTCCCTCCCTTCCCGACGTGTGCCGCGGATGTCCAGCTCACCCCCCGACGCCCCGCCGCGCGCAGATCGACGTCGCCGTCAACGCGCCCAAAGCGGGCACACTTACAGAGCTCCTTGCGAACGAGGAGGACACCGTCACCGTCGGCCAGGATCTCTTCAAGCTCGACGCGAGCGGCTCCAAGCCCGAGGGCGGCGCCGGTGCGCCCTCTCCCTTCCCATGCTTCCTCGCCGCTTGTACCGACCTACTCTCCCCTCCCGCAGCCAAGGAGCAGCCGAAGCAGGAGTCGGCGCCCAAGGAGGAGAAGAAGGAGTCGGCCCCCGAGCCGAAGAAGGAGGAGGCCGTTCCGGAGCCCAAGTCCGAGTACCGCAAGCCCGACTCGGCCCAGCCCGCGCCCAAGGCGCCCGAGCCGTCCAAGAAGACCGAGGGCGCGTCGGCGCCCGAGTCGCCCAAGCAGGAGAAGGGGTCGAGGAACGAGACTCGCGTGCGTCCCGCCGTTCTGCGCGAGAGCGTCCTCTGCTGGAACAGCGGTTGACGATTGCCCATGCGCCCGCCCGCGCTCGCAGGTCAAGATGTCGCGCATGCGCGCGCGCATTGCTGAGCGTCTCAAGGAGGCGCAGAACACGGCCGCGTCCCTCACGACGTTCAACGAGATCGACATGTCGGCCCTCATGGCGTTCCGCGCCAAGTACAAGGACCAGGTGATGAAGGACCACGGCGTCAAGCTCGGCTTCATGTCGGCGTTCGTCAAGGCGTCGACCGTCGCGCTCCGTGAGCTCCCCGCCGTCAACGCCTCGATCGAGGGCAACGAGATCGTCTACCGCGACTACGCCGATGTTTCGGTCGCCGTCTCGACGCCCAAGGGCCTCGTCACGCCTGTCCTCCGCAACGCCGAGCAGTACAACTTTGTCGAGATCGAGCGCGAGATCGCTGGCCTCGGCAAGAAGGCGCGCGACGGCAAGCTCACCCTCGAGGACATGAACGGCGGCACCTTCACCATGTGCGTACCCTGCCTTTGCTTTCACTCAGGGACGTGTGGATGTTTGGGGCGGTCGCGCATTCCTGAGCGCCGTCCTCGGAGCCCTCTTCCCGCCCCCCCCCCCCTTCAAGTTCCGCTGACCGTTCCCCGCTCAATCCTTGTGTGTTACAGCTCGAACGGCGGCGTCTTTGGGTCGCTCATGGGCACGCCCATCCTGAATACGCCTCAGTGCGCCGTCCTCGGCCTGCACGCGATCACGGAGCGCCCCGTGGTCCGGGATGGCCAGGTCGTCGTCCGCCCGGTCATGGTGCGTCCTGCAAGACGAAGCTGCCTGCGACGTCGACGGAAACTGACGCTGTGTACGCGTCGCAGACCGTGGCGCTCACGTACGACCACCGTGTCATCGACGGCCGCGAGGGTGCGCCTCCATTGTCCTCCCTACTGCCCTCCTCCAGCTTCCCGACTGACGCTTTGCTGACAATCGTACAGCCGTCACGTTCCTCGTCCTGGTCAAGAAGCTCGTCGAGGACCCGGCGCTGCTCAACCTCTACCAGTAACCGCCTCCTTACTCCCTCCCCCCGCCCAGCCGCCCTCCGTCCCTCTGGTCCCCTTCTTCACTTCGGTTCTTCTTCATCCTCTCTTCTCTACAATGTGAGTATACCACGCAACGCGCGCGATGTGAACGCATCTTAGCGGTGGGCAAGGGTGTGGGAGAAGAGCGAGAACCCCAAAGTGGCTCCATCTTCCTCGCGATGCTGTCAGATGAACACTCTGGTCTGAGCAGGAGAGGCGTCGACCCTCAGCGCGGCCTGAAGGCGCGCGGACGCGAGCCGCGCCTCAGGCCTGATGCATGTCAACCTTGCAAGCCCACTGCCCTCCTTTCCGCACTCGCTCGCTCGTTCCTACGATTGCGCGTCACTGCCCGAGCACGCTTGGAGACGCGACCAGCTCTTGTACATCGCCCGTGACCGTCGCGCACCCCGGTCGCCACGGCGCTGTCGCTCAACGCAACCTCCCCACCTCCCTCGACCCTCGCGCCTCGTCCGCCGCACGCAGCAGCTCTCTGAACGCGTGTCTCGCGCCGTACATTTCGCCGTCACGCTCTCCCCGGGAGGAGCACCGCCATGTTTGCGCTCAAGTGCGGCATCTGCTTCTCGTCGTCGTCGGAGCACCGGCCGGCAGGCAGGGCTGCGGCCGAGGACTGGAGCGCGTTTACGAGCTGCGGGCACGTCTATCACCAGGTGCGCCCCCTCCGCTTCTCTTCCCCCTCCGCGCCCTGCACCGCCGCGCTCCACTGAGATCCGCTCACCCCTCGTCCGCCCGCACCGGCAGTCCTGCATCGACCAATGGCACCGTGTCAGCCGCGCCGCGCACGGCTGTCCGCTGAGCTGCCCCCCGCGGAACGTCAAGCGCGAGAAGCGGCCCGGGTCCCGCCAGCAGGAGCCGCTGCCGTTCCTGCGCCTGTTTGTCGACGCGCGCGAGGGCGCCGCCCCGTCGTCGGACGCGGTTGCGCCCCCTGAGCATGAGGACGAGGAGGAGCGGGAAGTGCCCGAGACGCGCAGGAAGGGGAAGGGGAAGGGGAAGGGCAGGGCGCGCGCGGTGCCCGACGACGAGGACGACGACGAGGGCGAGAGTGCGGGCGAGGGCGAGCTCGCGCGCGTAAAGCGGCAGCGCGACAGTGCCGTGCGAACAGTGCGCGAGCAGCGCGCGCAGCTCGCCGACCTGCGGCACCAGCTTGACTGCGCGCGGGACGCGGCAGCGCAGGCTGCGAAGCGTGCTCCGGCCTCGGCGCCGGCCGGGTCAGCAGCGGGTCCGTCGCGCGGAACGGGCGTGCTCCGCGCGTACACGGGCCCGCCGGTCTTCGCTCTCGGAGCGGAGGACGAAGAGCGCCCGCCGAACGAGGGCGACGGGCGGAGCAGCCGGTTCTTCCCTCGCTCGTGGGGAGAGGGCGGGTACGACATGTGGGAGGACATCCGGCACGCACAGGAGCAAGAGGAAGAGCTGCGCGCAGAGGAGCGCGCGGCGAGGGAGGAGAGGCGCCGGGAGCGCGAGGAGCGGCGCTGTGAGCGGCTACACGCGCTCGAGGAGCGCATGGGTGCCTCCGACTCACCTACTTCTGACATCCACGACGACACATGCGACGAATGTGGCGAGTACCACGACGAGGTGTGCGAGGAGACGATCGCGGCACTCGCCGAAGCGCGCATCCAGCTTGAGCGGCTGCAGGCGCGGGTGCGCGGCGACGATCCGCAGGGGCAGGCCGCCCTGGCGGCGCAGCTACGCGCGTTGCAGACCCGGTACGACGAGCTACAAAAGTCCCTCGACGACCTCGTCCAGCACGAGGACGAGCAGGAGCGGCAGTTCAACGAGCTGCAGAACGAGTACAACGAGGCACGCGTGCGGTGGGGAGAGGAGAAGCGCAGGCTCGAGACCAAGATCGAGACGAGCGGCGTCAGCGGCGAGGAGATTATCCGCCAGCTTGGGGCCGAGATCGACGAGAAAGACCGCGAGATCCTCCAGTGCGCCGTTCGTTGCCATGAACAAGTCGCACAGATTGACTTTTCACACGAGCGCAGCATCCGCGGGAGGATCGACGGCCTTGAGCTGCGCGTCGAGAACGCGCGCAAGGAGAAGCAAGAGGCGATCGACAAAGCGCGGCAGCAGGTGCGCGTGGCACAGGTCGAGGCGGACCGCCAGGTCAGCGCTGCGCAGGCGAGCTACGAGAAGGAGCATGAGACGCGCAAGCGGTTCGAGCGCGCGAACGAGGCCGCACTCAGGAAGGTGTGCCGGTCTGACGCTTCTTTCACGTCGGGCTTTTCTTGACCACACGGACCACCTCGCCGCTTGCAGCTCAAGAAAAACAAGACCAAGCTCAACAACCTGAAGAACGAGCTCAAGACGAAGCGCGGCATCCTCATGGACGACAGCGACGACGATGAGGACCCCTCTGCGCCCGGCCCCGCAACCGCCCCAATCGCCTCCACCTCGACCGCCCTCTTTCGCACGCGCAGCGGCCTTTCTACCTCGCCCGGCCCAGACGCATGCGCCTTCCGCATCAACAACAATTCGCGGCTGCTCGCAAGTCCGACGAAGCGCTCGCAGGCGCGGAGGGCGATGGACCCGTGCGACATGTCGCGCGAGGAGAGCGACGGCGATCTCGAGTACGCAGACGGGCCGTTCGTCCCCATGGAGGAGGGGGGGGACGAGAAGGGCGGGGCGGAGAACCGCCCGCTTGTCGCGCTCGACTCGGACAGCGACGTCGAGATCGTCGAGTCGTCGTACTTTGCGCGGCCGGCTGCCTCCGCGCCCGCGCCGGCGCGAACGCTTGCCGCGCGCAATAGCGCGACGAACGTACTCCCGTCGGCGGCGGCGGCGACGGGCGCTTTGGCGGGCCAGAAGCGCGCGTTCGGCTTGACGACGCTTGCGGAGGGCTCGGGCGCGCCAGGTAGGTGGACGGCGAAGAAGTCAACGCTGTCACACGCGAGAAGCGACAAGTACCTGCCGGACTTTGCGTCGAAGCTGGCAGGGACGGGGCCGAAGCATCGGGTCAAGAGGAAGTAGGAACGCTCGAGGGATTCGTAGCATCGCAGTCTCTCCGCTGTTGTCGTTCTATCCCAGAGATACGCATACAACCTTACATCGGACACAACGTCTGGACCCGCGAGAGACCTCCTCTACTGCTGCAGGCGGTCCTGGTACGCCTTCCATCCCGCCTCCTGGTAACGCTTCGACTGGCGCACAATCTCCTCGTCGGGGTTGCCATCGCCGCCGCCGTAGATGCCGCGACCAACGATGATGATGTCGCAGCCGGACTCGTTGATGACCTCGTCCGGCGTGCGGTACTGCTGGCCCATCCCGTCGCCCTTGGTATCGAGCCCGACGCCTGGTGTCATGATCACGTAGTCCGCCTGCGCGCGCGCTCGTCAGTTCGTGGGAGCGACATCAGAGGATGAAAAGCACAAACGCACCCCCTCGCCCGGCGCAACCCCGCCCGCCGTCTCTTCCCGCTCGTCGACGCGGCGCATCGCAACAAAGCCCATCACAAACTCCGGGAACCGCCTCGCCGCCTCGACGTTCTTGGCGGTGTACTCGCCCGTCGCGAGGTTGCCTTTCGCGCTCATCTCGGCGAGGAGGAGGAGACCGCGGCCGAGAGGCTGGCCGACGGACGCGAGGCCCGTGAGGATGCCCTCGCCCGGGACCAGGTGCGCATTCGTGATGTGCGACCATGAGGCAATCTTGTAGATCCCGGACGAGTACTGCAGCCGGACAGTGTTGCCTGCGGGTGCAGTGGCAGGTCAGCCGTGGTCCGAGGGCAAGAGGCGGGAACAACGCACCGATGTCGGCGAACTTGCGATCCTCCCAGATCAAGAAGTCGTGCTTCTCGGCAAGCGCCTGCAGCTGCTTGATAAGGTCTTCGTCAAAGTCCTCGACGATGTCGATGTGAGTCTGCACGGGTCGTCCGGGTCAAGGTCAGCTTGACCACTTCCCGCGTGAGCGACGGCGCGCACGCACCTTGACGCAGCAGATATAAGGACCGGCAGCGTCGGCGATGCGCAGCAGGGCGGCCTTCTTGGTCACGTCGACGGAGACGCAGAGGTTGGTCTGCTTGCGCTCGCAGCACGCAAGAAGCTGCTGTGCAACGGGGATAGGGTGTGCGGCGGCGCGAGAGCCGTACGTGCGCTTGGTGACCGAGGGCATCTCGTGTGCGTCTGGCTGCGGGTTGAGGCGGGAAGGCGGAAGGGAGATGAAGAAGTCTGGTGAGGCGATCGGGAGCAGCGAACACGGCTCTGAGTGAGTAATCAGCGACTGCACGTTGAACGTAAGAGCTGCTCAGACAGGTCTAGCTGACGGCAGGCGGTCTACCGGCGAGTGGGGCAAAGTCGACGAGGAGGAGCTGATGAGGATGGCGAGCACCGCCTCGTTGGCACAGTCCCCGCCGCTTGTACCGCGGTTAAAATTGCCTCTACTAGTCTCGTCTGAAGAGCTCGTCGGGCAGATCCGCGCGCCCAGTCACCAGTCTGTGCGCGCTCACCGACCTTCGACCCGGCCTTCCTTCCCCGCGACGTCACCCGAAAGCGCCATTCTCTTTCAATCCCCTCACTTGCTGCTTTCTGGCGACGTGCTACGAGTCAGTAGCATCCCTGCAAGACATCCAGAACAAGCGCAGACATGGTCGTCAAGCCCAACCGCTCAGGGTTCGTCTCTCGCTCCCCACCTCGGCGAATCGCACCAGTGCCAGACTCGCTTCGGGGGACATGGCGGGAGGTACCGGCGGGGGTTTGAAGGGAATGCGCAGGAGGGGAGAGCAGCGGGACTCGCGGCACGCACTCCACCTCCTCACGGAACCTCGAGCTAACCACACCGTTGGTTCCGCGGCTTGCAGCGGTGCCAACTATGTGTGTTCGACCGGATGCACTTACCTCGAGCTGTAGCTAACGATCCTGTTCTCTCTCCTCGTCGACCTTTCCGCCCCATACCTCCCGGTCTCGCCAATCGTCTGCCAATCCTTCCGTCTTCCCCTTTCAACTCTCTTTCTATTTTGATAGCCGTCCGGCTACACCGACTCGCAGGATCATGGACTCATCGGCAACATGAGGACCTGCGCCCTTGTATCCATCTCCGGCACGATCGCGCAGCTCTGCCTGCCACACTTCGACTCGCCGTCCGTCTTCGCCCGCATCCTTGACAAGGACAAGGGCGGCCACTTCTCGATTCGCACGCTCAACGCAACACAATCGAAGCAGCAGTATCTTCCGAGCACAAGTGCGTAGCACCTTTCAGTCTTGGGAAGGCCGGCTCGCTGAACGTCCCTCTTCGCACAGATATCCTCGCAACCAAGTTTCTCTCCGACGAGGGCGTCGGCCAGATCGATGGTACGCGCAATCGCTCTTCTAGGGCGTAGAGGCCTTCCCTACTGAGCACGCGCCTTCGCAGACTACATGCCCCTTCCCGCCAACAAGTCCGACCCCTCCTTCCTTCCGTGGCTCGTCCGCCACGTCACGACCATCCGCGGCAAGCTCACCTTCTGGATGGAGTGCGCTCCCGCTTTCGACTACGCCCGCGCCTCGCACGAAACGAAGATCGACAACAGTGCCCAGCGCGCCGACTTCACCTGCCCCGAGCACGTCAATCTCGACCTGCGCTGGGTCATCAGCAACGGCTCGCACCCCCGCGATGGGCTCACGGAGCCGCAGGTCGAGCTGGACTATCTCGACCTCAGCGAGCGCGGGCACAAGGGGTGCGTCGCGCCGCTCCTCCTCCTTCTGCGGCACCGAGACCAATTATCATCTCGCTTGCAGTCTCGGTGTCACGGCCAAGTTTACGCTCGAGGAGGGTCAGAGCGTGACGTTCATCCTGCGCGAGCCGCCCAAGAAGGGCACGCATGAAACGTCGGGCGAGGGGAGGTCGACGACGAGTGCGCTTACCAAGCCGCAATACAACATAGCCAGGAATTGATGACCGATGTGACTCGCAGACGTTCCCGACCGCACGAGCGACCAGTCGGGCGAGACGCAGGCCGTCTCGTCGCAGGACCCTCCTCTCAGCCAGGCGCTCGTTGATCGCCTCTTCCACGACACGACCGCGTTCTGGATGAGCTGGCTCCAGCGCTGCACATACAAGGGTCGCTGGCGTGAGGTCGTTCAGCGCGCCGCACTCGGTCTCAAGCTCCTCACCTTCGCTCCAACGGGCGCGATAGTTGCCGCAGCCACGTTCTCACTCCCAGAGGACCTACACGGGGCCGGAAGGAATTGGGACTACCGCTTTGCGTGGATTCGCGATGCGAGCTTTACGGTCTACGCCCTACTACGCCTCGGGTTCACCGAAGAGGCGGACCAGTACGTCGACTGGCTTAGCGGCCTGATGCGCAACCGCGATAAGAACGGAGGGCTGCAAATCATGTGCGTGCATTTTCCTGCCCAGTTTGTTGCGGCTTGATGCGGTTTGCGGTGGAAGCTGAGCTGGCGTTGTCGGCGCCGTCCCGACCTTCCCAACCCGCCTCCCTTTCCGCCCTTACCAACAAGCTGACGTTTCCTCTCCTTCCTTCCCACTATCTCACTACAACACAAAGGTACACCATCCACGGCACGAAGGAGATCCCCGAGGTGGAGCTCAACCACCTCGACGGGCACAAGGGCCAGAAGCCCGTCCGCATCGGCAACGGCGCGGCCGACCACCTTCAGCTCGACATTTACGGTGCGCTACGTTTGCTCGGCTGCAGAGAAGGGCGGGAAGTTGACCCGCTTGGATCCGCAGGCGAGCTCCTCGACGCCGTCTACCTCGCGCAGAAGATGAGCCGGCCCCGTGAGTCTGCGTTGCCTCCCTCCATCTTCCCCTTCTTCCTGGCCCTACAGAGGCATACGAGACCTCTTGTTGACCGCCTCGCGCCCTCGCAGTATCCTACGACGACTGGGTGCTCGTCCGCGACCTCGTTGACTACGTCTGCGAGGTGTGGCAGCAGCCGGACCTGTCGATTTGGGAGGTCCGCGGGGAGAAGCAGCACTTCCTTTACTCGAAGATCATGTGCTGGGTCGCACTCGACCGCGGCCTCCGCCTTGCCGACAAGCGGTCGCTGCCGTGCCCGAACCGCAACAAATGGCTCGAGAACCGCGACCGCCTCTACGACGAGATCCAGGAGCGCGGCTACAACAAGGAGCTCGGGCACTTTGGGCAGTCGTACGAGCGCAACGACATCCTCGACGCGGCTGTGCTTGTCGGCCCGCTCGTTTTCTTCACTACGGCGAACGACCCTCGCTTCCAGGGCACGCTCAAGGCCATCATGCAGCCCAAGGACCGTGGCGGGCTTACGGAGAACAACCTCGTCTACCGCTACGACACGGACAAGGTTGACGACGGCACGGGCGGTGGCGGTGAGTTGCCCGTTCTCTCTCAAGCGGTGGGCCGGTTGGATCATCCCACGCTAGCCGGCTTCTCCGCCTTCACACATCGAACTAAACTGACAAGCGCCATTCCTTACTTAAACCGCAGAGGAGGGCAGGTGCGCATGTTCTCGCTTACTTTCCGCCCGTAGGTCGAGGCTGACTTCGCCGCCCTCGCAGCTTCTCCATGTACGAATCCTTTCTTCCGTCTTCCAAGGCCATCCCCGACATCGCGGCCACGCTGACGCGACGGTGCTCCCCACAGGTGCACGCTCTGGCTCGTCGAGGCGCTTGCTCGAGCCGGGCAGTACGACCCGGCGCAGCTCAGCAAGGCGGTCAATATCCTCGAGGACTTCATCGGTGCGTCCCTTCTCACCCCGTCTGAGGGCAGTGAAGGCTCACCCAAGCCTCGAACACGACAGGCTATACCAACCATGTGGGGTTGCTCTCCGAGGAGATCTCCAAGGGTGCGTGCAGCCTTCGCTCTCTCTGACAGTAGACCGTACAGGCAGCGCAGCGAGGGCCGCGCAAACTATCCGCTGACACTGCTACTACATCGCCTTCCCACCTTGCTCTTTCGCCGACCTTTCGACTTCTTCTTCAATCATCCCGCTTTTGACCAACCATGCAGGTGGCGAAGCGCTGGGCAACATGGTCCAGGCTTTCACGCTGGTCTCGCTCATCTCCGCCTGCTACAACGTCGACCGGGCGACGCAGTCGAAGAACTTCCCGCTCGTCGACGCCTGAGGTGGCTCGCCTGAGGGAGGTGGCCGCATAGCTGTATGGCGCGCTTGCCCCCATCCCTTCAGCGCGAGCAAGGGATTTAGATGGAGTGATGCGTACGAGTACTCTGAAAAGATGGAATGAAGCAGTACATACCCTATCGTCCCCGTCTCGCCCAGAGCGCGTTGCTGCCTCGAGTCGTCTATCTAACTTCTCTTCTTTCCCCGGTAATTCGCTTTCTTGAGCTCTGCTATGCGTTCCTTCTCAACGGGTCAAGGAGACGAAGTGTCTATTGCGCGCAGCGCGAACGAGAGGAGAGAAGGCGAAAGCTGCGGAAGGGCGATACAAGGGGTATGCGAGGGGGTTTAGGCAGTGTTACGGGTGCAGAAGGTGCAATTGAGTAGGCAGTCAGGCTATAGCCGTGGCGAAGGCGCTCACGCCAGCGCGAGGAGCCCGCCGACAAGTACCGCCAGCGCCGACAGCGAGACGGACGCGGCGATGATGTCGCCTCTGCCGCTACCGCCGTTCGCACCGTCGCTGCTGTTGGCGTTGCTGCCCGTCGCGCTGGGGCCGGCGGAACCTGTCTTTGAGCCAGAGGAGGCACCGGCGGAGGTGGCGGTCGGGGCTGAGGTGGACTGCGAGAGCAGGGAAGTCAGTGCGGGCAGCTTGAGAACACAGGGCGGAAGCGCGTACTTGATAGCCGAGAAGCGTTGCAGGGAAGAGGTCCGTCGACTGATATGTGATGCAGTTGGACGAGGCTGGGATGCGCGGTGTCCAGGGCAGGGTCGTGTCGGCTGCGAGCGACTCAGGCTGCGACCACGTCGACGTCTTGCCGTCCGAGCCGGTGTACGTCCCTACGACGTCCTGCAGCTCGCCGTCGCACTCGAGGAAGACGCCGTCCTCGTACGCAGCGGGCATGTCTACGGGAGGTGAGGGTGAGCGATGTTTTTCATGCGTTCTCAGCCGAAGTAAGCAATCGAGGACGAACTGTACGAGCAGCCAAGCAGGTCGAACTTGTTCTGGCAGTAGTTCGGGGACGTAACCTTCGGATCGCAGAGCTTGAGGCAGAACGCGCCAGCGCCAACTGCGAAGGTCGTGCGAGATGAGCGACGGCTGTGCCGATAAACTAGGAATGACGCGCCGAAGTTGTTCCATTCGACGGCCTGTTGCTCAGTCTGATTGTCGCCGGAGGGAAGGCCGTTCGAGTAGACGAGACCTGGGACGGAGGGAAGGTTGGTCTCTCGCGCCTGATGCCACCCCTGATGCCACCCTGGCACCTCCATCGGGCAAGGCAGGGAGGCTTCACGTACCGCCGAGCGGATTGCCTGCGAGGTCTGCACCGTGCGGGTCTGCAGGCGTGTGAGAGCGGAGGGTTGGCCCCTGGGCGGACTAACTCGGTACGAAACGGGATCAGGCGAAGTACGACGCACCCAGTTCGCCGCCAGTGTCGTTTTCCGTCAACCCGAGCCCCGTGAGGTTGATGCGGCCCGTCCATTGGATGTAGGCGGACGTGTGCATGACCTGCAGGCGGGGCGATCAATCGGTACAACCCAGTCTTTCGCAAGCTTTCCCGTCTGAGCGGCGCCTTCTAGCTCACCTGCAAGCCTGTGATGGCACCCGCCGGGATGATGCGACCGCCAAACTTGTCGTTCGTGCACTGCGGGACGAAGGAACGAGGTTAGCCCGGACAGGCGAGAGGCACGAAGGAAGTGGATGTACGTAGGCAACGACGGCCGCCTCGATGTCACCGCTGCGGAGAGTGGAGCCATCAGAGCAGCGAATAGGACGAAGATGGCCGGTCAACGGACATCTGCCCGTTCTCCGTCGGACTGCCCCAGAGGCAGAAGTCGCTCGCGTTGTTGGCGACAAGCGTCTGACACTGCGAGTCTGCGCCGGTCGTCGTCGAATTGCAAACGTTGTAGCCGGACTGCGGAAGTGCGAGGGGGGGGGGTGGGGCGGAAGGAACAAGAAAAAGAACCGGAGGCGGCGTAGGCGAAGAACGAGAGGGAAGGAAACGCGTCAATGCCGTCAACACTGGCAGAGGGACATCTTGCACACACCTGAGGACCACGACCAGAGCTGGCGGGGATCGAGAGGACCGCGTTAGCTCCGCTCCCTCGCAGCGTAGTGCAAACCCCTCGACCGGCTGTCCAGGCGACGGACTGAAAGGACGCACTTGAACGGGTTGACCTGGTACGGGACCTGGTCGTATGCGTACGTGTACTCAGTCAGGGGCAGCGCCGACTGCGCCTGACGCTTGACGGCCCTTGCGACGCTCGACGGCACGGGCGCGGCGGTGATGGTGGACTCGCCGGCAGCGAGACTGGCGGCGGCGGCGACTGTGAGGGCGTGCAAGGAAAGCTGCGCGAACATCGTATGCGTCTGCCGGGCGGGATGAAGGGACGGAGGTGGGGTCGCGATGAAGGTCCGGTGGGGCGGTGCAGCGATCGAAGCAGGCGTGCGAAAAGAGATGCTGCTATGGGAGAGAGTGAGCGGGCAAGGAGCGTGTATCCAATTTATGCACAGGCAAGCGAGTCGTCCAGCGGTGGAAGGAGGAAAGAGGGAGGAACTTGCGATGGAAACGGGGACCGTTGAGCCCAGTTTAGCGCGACAGACGCCGACGAGAGGGGGTCCGCGCGAGGTAACGCGTCCTTTTGCTGCAGCAAGGCTGATGCGACACGCGCAACTGTAGCCAAGGCCGCGTAGCAGGTAATGCGAGCGACCTATGAGCGCGGGGGACGCAGTTCGCGCGGCAGTCGAGATCAAGAGCAGGCTGGTACAGGTTGAGCGTGTCGAGAGCACACTCCAGCTGCGCGGCAGCTGCCTATCCGAGAAGCAGACAGCAAGCGAGTCCCGGACGGTGAAGGGGAAGAGGTAAAGACGCACACCCTCCGTCCCTCCTTCCCACAGAATGCTTGGCCGACACCGCCTCGCTCTCGACACAAAAAGTATCGCAGCGCCGAGGTGAAGAGGCCATAGGACGCTTCCCGGTAGCAGCAAAGCACGTGCACCCCAGAGTCCGTCTACCCACCCCTCCTCCGTTCTTCCACGCACAAATCGCTCTCTCAAGCCCTTGAAGCCCGCGAGTGCGACGCCGCCCTGCTGCTCCTCGTACCGAGGCTCGCCTCCTCATACCCGGACGAGGCGTATCCGGTCTTCTCCTGCGCCCCGCGCATCGAGCGCATCGACGCGTTCCGCGCGGGCTTCTCGTCCTCCTCGCTCGAGGCGCTCAGCGCGCTGCTCTCCGCGCCGGACTGCACGCCGCTGATGCGGGCGTAACGCCGGCGAGAGGGGCGCGCGAGCGAGTTGGCGACGGGGCGGGGGGCGGCGGAGGCGGGCGTCGAGAGGACGAGGTTCTGCTGGGACTGCGGGCGAGCGGACAGCGAGTCGTGAGCGGACTCTGGACAAAGGTCGGAACCCTGAGGAGCCTGTGAGGGGAATGTGGCTCACCGGAGGAGGAGGAGGCGCGTTGTTGCTTGCGCTGGAGCTCTTATGACCAACGGCAAGCGCGACGATGGCGATAATGACGACGAGGACCACAGCCACTGCGCTTCCGATGACGCTGGGTGAAGCACGTTAGCCGCGTCTTCGACGTAGAACCACGCCAGTTCAGCAGGAAGAACAGCGGGTTACGCACATCCACTTGTTCTCCTCGACCCACTCGCCCGTGTCGCTCAGCGTTACCGACACGTTGTTTGTATTGGTGTTGTCCGAGTCGACGCTCGCGCCCGAATCCGAATCGGCGTTCGCCGTGTTGTTCAAATTGAGCGCGCCAGGCTCAGTGACCGTTGCCGTCGAGGGAAGGGCGGAAGACGCCGAGGACGCGCTGTCAGGCTTAGAGGTCGTCTTCGGTTTCTCTTCGTCAGGCCGCTGCGTCTCGGTCGCCTGTGTCGGGGCCACCTCGTCGTCGTCCTCGACTTCCTTGGTCATGCTGGTGGCGGCGCTACGGGCAGAAGATCAGTCTCTCAACGACGGTTCAGAGTAGAGAACGAAGAACGGAGGGTTGGAGACACGCACGCCGTCTGCATGACCGTGACGACCTGAGTGACGGGCACGCCCTGGAGCGTCTGCACAACAGTCGACTGCTGGAACAGCGTCGAGGTCATCTGCACGACCTGCGTCTCGGTTGCGAGCTCGACTTCAAAGGCGGTGGTGGTCAGCGTGACAGGAATGGTCTGCGGGCGACAGCGCTGGGTCAGAAGGAGCGGGACGCGATGGATGCGGCGGCGGGCGGGATGAGAAAGCAGCAGACTTGGCCATCCGTGACAGTCGTCTTGACAATCTGCGTCTCGCTGGATGCGCAAAGAGTGTCAGGACAAGCTGATAAAGAGGCGAGACGTGGAGATGCATCGACGAACACGGCGGTCTGGGTCTGCGAGTTCGTGCGCCGCGCGAGGCGGTGAGGACATGCCCTGCGAGTGCAAGGAATGAGTGACGCACGACAACGGTCGTAACATCCGTCTCGACAGTGGAGGCCACAGCCTTTGAGCTCTTGTCGCCATCGTCGAGCGTAACGGGGACGTAGACGCTGCATCGCTCTTCGTCAGTACTCACGTCTTGCGCGGTCTTGGAAGAGAGGAGCCTACGTGGTTGGGACGGCGGTACGTACGACGGTCTTGATGGTGGTGACCTGCGGCCTCGAGTACAAGGGGTGAGCGGTTGAGCGAGAGTAGCCAGAGCGGACGCAGGGTGAATTCACCTGGCCAACATTGACGATGCTGCACTCGCCGCTGAGTTAGTGCCCCCTAGAGCGGCAAGGAGAGGAGAGGACGCACACATCCCGCTCGGCCACCGCCCGCTTGACCGGCGCAGCTGTGCGTTGTGCAGCAGGCGCGGCGAATGCCGCACTCGCTGCAAGCGCGGTCAACACATATGAAACGAGGCGACTCCTCATTAAGTTCGGGGAGGCCGGCGAAGTTGCGAGATGGGCAAAAGGAGCGAAGAGACGCCGGCGGCTGGAGCGAGCGAGCGAGAGTCGGAGCGGCGGGGCGCGCAGTGAGCGCCGTAAGGCGTGCAGTCCGGGCGAGCAGCAAGAGAGGAAAAGCGGGCGAGAAAGGGAAAGAAGGAAGGCGCGGGCAGGAGAGCCCCGGAGGCTCCGCGGCTCCGAAGGAGGCGACGCGGGACCTCCTGTCTCGCGCGAGACGGCCGAAAGCGGAGAAAGGCCTGAGCGCGACGTCGACGACAGTATGGACGGCGGTTCGGGAAGAAACGAGTGTGGGAATACAGGACAGCAACAGAAAGTCGAACGCACCCCTCCGCCCCGCCTCTCCCGCCGACGCGATGCGGCTCACCACCCAAACCGCGTACGGATCTCCTGCACAAGCGAGCGGATGTCCTGCGATGGAAGATACGCCTGGACGATGTCGTTGATGTCCTCGGTCGAGTCGAGCAGCTGCGAGCGGAGGGGAGCCCACATCAGGTCAGCGAAGCAGGCGGGAGCGGGAGCAGATGGGCAAGAGCAAGACGCGCCTTGCCGCCCACCATCTTTCCATCTGCGCCAAGGAGAATGCTCAATCTCCGCAGGTCACCCTGCTCTGCGTTCGGCACGCCATATTCGAACACCATCTCGGTCGGCGGCGAGCCGACCGCGTAGGCGTTATGAATACCCAGCAGTGACTTGTACAACGCCGCAGTCGTGTCGAGCCTGTGAGTCAGAAGCGTCGGCGTCCGAGTAAGGAAGAGGAAACAGTCAAAGCCCGCTGCACGCACCACTCGCAACCCTCCTCCGCCCTGACGTCCTGCGCGCCCTTGGCGTCGCGCTCGTCCTGCTCCTTCCGTAGCTGCTTCGCCGTCTGCGCGTACCGCTCGATACTGATCTTGCTCGCCTTGATGCGGGGCTTGAGTGCGCGCATCGCGTCTTCGCACTGCTTCGTCTGCTGCCCGATCTCCACGAGCTCGAGCTCCTGCTGCTCGCAGATCGCGGCGGCTTGGTCGATCGTGAGGCGCTACAGATTCGTGGGTGTGAGTGTAAAGTCTAGAAAGAAGGGCAGGGAAAGACACACCTCAGTCGCGGTCCGCTTGTTCTTCAGCATCGCGATCTCCGTCTCCATCGCCTCGCATTCCCGCAGGAGCCTCGCTGCATGCTCCGCCTCGTCGTTCCTCCGCGCGAGCTCTGCGAGTCGCAGGAACGTTAGCTCTGCTGTCTGGGGAGCGGGAGGAAGCTGGAACGCGCCCTGCTCGAGCCCTTCCGCCTCGGCGCGGATGAGCGTTTCGAGCTCTGCGACGCGCTCTTTCCGCTGCTTGAGCTCCGCCTTGGCGCGTAGACGGCCCGTGGCTGCGCGCATGCGCTCCACCGAAGCAGTCAGTGGACTGAGGCTGTACCTCGCGCTTGTCAACAGACCGGCGCGCACGCACAAACTTCGTCGTTCGCCTCCTTCGAGATGGGCTTGTATCCCTCTGGGTCGAGGATGTGGTTGATGAACTCGAGCTTGGCATTCGACTCGAGGTAGGCGAACTTGAGCGTCGAGACATGGTCCTGCGGGCGCCGCGGGTCGAGGCGTCAGCTCCGTGTGCGCCGCCCGCCTGTCTAAGACACAGAGCCGTCTGCGAGGCAAGCGAATGCACCTTGAAGACCTTGAGGTCCTCGCCCGCGCGGTCGCGGTCGACCGCGTCCATGATGAGCCCCGAGTCGCTGTGGCCCGTCACGCCCGTCAGGTCCCCGCGCTGGGTCCAGCGGGTCATGTTGTCCGTGTGCTGGCTCTGGGGCCCGCCGCGGCCATAGTCGCGCACAGGGACGGCGGCGACGAGGTCGTGCGCGCGGAGGGTTTGGTGATGGAACGCGGCGAGCAGGCTGTCGCGCGAGAGAGGGTCAGCGGGACGCGCGAGTGAGAGGCACGCACGCACGCACGCGTTGGTGCGGTCAAACAGCGCGGTGCTCGAGTCTGCCTTGATCGCGGCCATGGCGGGCGGGCGGGCAGACGAGATGAGGTTGAACGAAGCGAGCGAGCCTCTCTCTCTCTAGATCTCTCGTCGTCTCCGTACTGCGGCTTGCCATGGAACATGCTTTCGCATCGAGCTAATGATGCTCCCGACGGCGACCAGCGGGAACGGGCACGGGCTCGCTTTCGAAGCGCTGGGCAGGCCGAGTGCGTTCAGTGCGATGGACTCGCTGCAATCCGATGGCGACGTCGTTTCGTCCTATGCTGATACACGTGCGGAATGTGCATGTTTGTCCAAGTTCCCGCTTACTCCTCAGAGGAGCGCGCTGACGGAGAGGAGCGCGCGCAGCTGTCCTGGTCGACCTTTGAACGAGGACCTCGTCGAGATGTTCGCGAAGTGGGTTACGGTGAACAGCGCCGAGGGTCTGCTCGATCACGGAGCGCAGCCTCGAGATAGCAAGCGTCGACAAGGCGATGACCGCCATGGAGCGCTTCAAAGAGTACCGGCACGGCGGGTGAGTCGCTGCCTTCTTTTTGTCTGCTGTATCTCTCGGACGCATGCTAACAGCTGACGACACGCAGCCGCCGTGTCATGACCGAGTACATCCCCCGTCCGCGTGCAAGTTCGGAGCGGTCGGCGGCGGGATGGGCGGCGTCAGCGAGAGAGAGCTCGCGTTATACCGTAAAGGGGCCTACTATTGGCAGTGCTGTTTCACTTCCTTGTATGCGCGGCCTTGCGGGTCGAGGTGAGGAATGAAGGGGGCATGGACGGCGCGAGGGCGGGCGACCGGGCCGCGAGCAGGAAGTGTCAAGCTTGTCAATGCGCTCCAGCGCCGCCCGCCCTCGTGACGCAGCAAGGACAAAGAAGAGACGGAGCTGAAGCATCGCGCGAGACTCGCTCATGCGACGGGAAACCTCGTGCGCGATCTGTCCCGCTTCTCGAGCATTTACGCGTTAGACCGCATCGAGGTTCTTGCCTACGCGTTCGAGCCGGTCGACTCAGAGCGCTTCCCCACCACGAAGAGAAGCGCAGCGCACCGTCGATCTCGAACTGCCGGTGGCCCGCCGCGCCTTGCTGGTGCGGACGGGCTTTTGCACTCCGCGCCTGTCGAGGTGGTTAGGCTCCATCCCAGGGATCTTCCCCATGCCGTAAATGGTGTGCCTGTGAGTCGCGCAGCAAGACGAGGAAAGAAGGAGAAGAAAGGTCAGCTTGAGTATGGCTAAGGGGAGGCGAGGCGGGTTGGGAAGGTCGAAACTTGAACTCAGAGGACGGCGACGGTCGGCGCAAACCGCACCGAATCGCGCAGGAGCGTGTAGGTCATGAGCTGCACCCTTCCGTTCTCGTCGCGTTCGCGCATGAGCCCGCTCAGCCAGTCGACGTACTGGCGCACCTCCCCGGTAAACCGTGGGGGCAACAGGCGTAGACGGTGAAGCTCGCAACGTCGATCCATGCAAAGCGGTACAAAGCGAAGGTAAGGAGCTCGAGACCGAGTGCAGCGGCTAGCTAGGTCGAAATCGCTGCTCGAGCAGGGACAGCGTCCCCTACAGTATGAGCGAGCGAGGCGGGAGAAATTGCGAGGAAGGGAGCAAAGTCGTTGCAGCTACATCTGTACAGGGACCTGCGAGCACCGAACAGATCAGTCGCGCTTCGCTGAGGGCAAGAAAAAAGCACGCGACGCACTACTTCATGTCGACTCGCTTGCGCTCACGGCTGCGCACTGGTACTCGCCGCCGCCGCACCCGCCGCCTCCGCCTTGGCCGCCTCGACACGCTGCCTCTCTGCCCTCCGTTCACTCTGGTAGTACAGCGAGCCACCTGTGCGATGCGGGTATGGCTTGTCAACCCACATGCAGGGAAGGGAGAGCGGCGTGAGGGACGCACCGAGAGCAGCGATGATGGTGACGCCCTGAGCTGCTACTCGCAGGCGGAGCATCTTGTTGAACTGGTTGCGGTTGCCTTTCTGGAGCGCCGAGCTCGCACCGAGGAGGGCGGCGACGGTCGCGGCGCAGCCTGCGGGGATCGGGGTGAGCGGGCGACTCGTCGGAACGGAGAGGGAGAGGGAGCGCACCGAGCGGGACGAGGGGCTCCTCCTTGAATTTGTGTACGAACTTGTCCCACTTGGTCTGCTCCTGCGGCGGAGGGGCAGCCTGCCAGCTGTTCGGGTCCTCGACGACGGGGTCCGGAGTGTACTGCCTCGGCATCGCGGCGGGTTTTCGAGTGGGCGGGAGGGAGCGGGCGGAAGGCGATGCAGGCTCTGGCAACGCTCGGAAGTAGCAGCAGGCGATGTGCGGTGCGAGAAGCGAGATCGGGGCTGTGCTGAAGGTGGCGGAGGGGGAGACGAGCGGGTCAGCCTCGACGCAGGGCGGGACTTGGGCGGGTGCAGGTGGCTGCGGCTGACCTGTTGTGTAGCTAGAGTGCAAGGTGCTCGAACGAGCGGGTCTAGCGGTGTGGGCGGGGGCCTCTCGCCTCTCCTCTCCTGCTCGCGCCTTTTCTCGCGTCGCCCTCTCCGCACCCCGACTCGTAACGCACGATGCCCCCCAAGCGCGGACAGAAGGGCTCCAAGCAGTCGTCTAAGGCGCCCTCCAAGGCCGCCTCCAAGGCCCCCTCGGGCGCCAGCACCCCGCGCGCGCCCACGGAGCCGCAGACCCCCGTCAAGCTCGCGCCCGGCCTCCTCGGCCTCAACTTCGGCCAGAGCTTCTCCAGTGTCGCCATCATCGACAAGGCAGGCTCGTAGTGACCTAGAGCGAGCTGCGAGCCCCCGCTGACCCCTGCTCGCGCTTGCTGCCCACAGGAGGGGCTCGCCGACTGCATCGCCAACGACGACGGCGAGCGCCAGATCGCTTCCGCCCTCTCCTTCAGCGGCTCCGAGGAGGTGCGCCATTCCTGTCTGCGCTGCTTTCCCGCATGCGCTCACTCAGCTCGCCCGCCCGCAGTACTCTGGTGTCCCCGCCCGCGTCCAGCTCGTCCGCAACCCGAAGAACACCATCCTCGCGTTCCGCAACCTCCTCGGCAAGACCTACTCCGAGGTCAAGGATGTCAAGCAGCCGTGCAACTCGGCGCCCATCATCGACTCGAACGGCCAGCCGGCGTTCCAGGTCGAGATCAACGGCACCCCGACCACCCTCACCGCGCACGACTGCGCCGTCCGCTTCCTCCGCGTCCTCCTCTCCTATGCCTCCGACTTCCTCGGCCGTCCCATCACCGACGCCGTCCTGACCGTCCCCTCCGACTTCACCGACGCCCAGACCCAGGCACTCCTCGCCGCGGCCAACGAGGCCGGCATCGTCGTCCTCCAGACCATTCCCGAGGCCGCGGCCGCGCTCACCGCGTACGCCGCGACCGAGATTGCCGACGCGGAGAAGCTCCCGATTGACCACAACGCCGTTGTCCTCGACGTCGGCGCAACGTCGACGACCGCGACCGTTGTCGCGATCCGCGACGGCCTCTTCCACCCGCTTGCGTCGGTTGCGGACAGCACTCTCGGCGGCGACCTCTTTGACGAGAAGCTGATGGACTGGTTTGGCAAGGAGTTTACCAAGAAGACCAAGACGCCGCTCGAGGCGTCGAACCACCGCGCGCAGATGAAGCTCCGCCTCGCGGTCGAGATCACGAAGAAGTCGCTCTCGGCATCGACCACTGCGCCGTGCTCGGTCGAGTCGCTTGCCGAGGGCCTCGACTTCCATGGCACGGTCAACCGCATGCGGTTCGACCTCCTCGCTGCGTCGGTGTACGCGCGCATCGTTGCCCAGGTCGAGAAGGCTGTCGCGCAGGCGGGGCTCGACCCGCTCCAGGTCCAGGAGCTGATCCTCGTCGGCGGGACGACCAAGCTGCCGACGCTCGCGAACAAGCTCCTCGACGTCTTCCCCGAGTCGACCGTCGTGTCCAGCCAGATCGAGCCCGACGAGGTCCTCTCGAAGGGCGCAGCCCTCCAGGCCCAGTCCCTCCTCGCCGTCTTCCCTCCCGACGCGCCCAACTCGGCCGACCTCCTCCGCGCGTCGACCACCGAGCAGGCCGTCATCGCGCCCGAGGCGCTCGCCCGCCCGCTCGGGTTCGTCCTCGAGCCCGAGCTGTCCGGCTCGCCGGAGCAGCTTGCGTTTGTGACGCTCCTCGACGCGCACACTCCGCTCCCCGCACGGCGGATGGTCGACGTCCCACTCGAGAGCGACACGGTCAAGGAGGTGCTCGTCGCGCTGTGGGAGGGCGAGCCGTTCGTCAAGGTCACGCCGGCGCAGAGCAAGCTCGACGCGGCCAAGAGCGCCGTCGCGGGCGCGGTGGGCTCTGTCCTCGACGCGGCGAAGAAGGCCGTCGGCGCGGGCGGCGACGACGAGTTCAGCGACGACGACGAGGAGGAGGAGGAGGACATCCGCACCGCCGAGGTCCGCGCCACTAAGGCGATCGCGGACCTCGTCGTCCCCGTCGATGCGTCGAAGAAGGACGCGCGTGTCCGCGTGACGATCGTCGTCGAGAAGGGCGGAAAGGGCCACCTCGAGGCGCACCAGCTCGTCGACGGCGCCAAGTCTGTCACCAAGGACTTCTAGACGCGCGCGGCATGGGCGCGAAAAAGCGACGGCGCGGCGTTGTGGACACCCCCTTTCCTGCCCCTATACTGTGCTCTTCCTCCTTTCCTGTCTGCAACCCCGCTCGAGCAACCTTATTTTCTCTCCGCACGAGGAGCGAGCGAATGTGTGCATCGTGCACCATGAGAGGACCGCCGGGGGCAAAGCAAAAATGAGCGTGATTCGTACACTGCAGTGTCCATCCATCCTACGCTCTTCCCTCTCGCTCAGTGCATCGGGCTCGCCATGAGCCCCTGTCCCCTCCCTCCGCCGTCCGCTGCGCCGCCCTGAGCCTGCGCCTGCGCGGCATGCGCGGCGACCTGCTGCGCGTACGTCCCCTGCCCCTGCCCCTGTGCTGCGTGCGGAGGGGGAAAGTGCGCCGCCGAGGCCGGGCCGGTGAGGCCGTAGGGGTTGAGGAGGGGCGAGGGGCCGGCGGCGGAGAGCGTGTAGGGCGAGGAGGGGAGCGCGGGGGAGGTGGTCGTGCTGGGCGGGTGGAAGAACGGGTGCCGGAGGGCGGCTTTCGCTGCGTCGGAGGTCGGAGGTCGGGTGGCCGGGAGGGGGCCGTCAGCTTCGAGTTCGCTTGGGGAGGAGGCGGGAGGGAGAGACGGGGAGGACGCACCGCTGATTCGCCGCTCGGGGTCGATCTGCAGCATCCCGTTCAGCAAGCTCAGCGCGCGGTCGTCCATCTCGGGGAGTGCCCTGCGCAGGTCCGTCGGCCGCCATTGCGGGAACGACGGCTTGTAGTCGGGCATCTGGGTCAGGCCGGGCCACGTTTGCGGGGTCGGGGTGCCCATCAGCCTGCGCGGGAAAAGCGGGGCGGTTAGCGCGCGCGGGGAGGAGGGAGGAGGAGGAGCAGCGGACCGGAAGATGCGGAAGATTTGGTCGATCTCGCTGTCGCCGGGGACGAGCGGGAGGCCGGACGCCATCTCGGCGAAGATGGTGGCGCAGGACCAGACGTCCACCTGGAGGCATGCGGCGTCAGCGTGTGAGAGAATTGGGCAGTGAGAGGGGGGACGCACGCCGGTGGTGTAGTGCCGGCCGCCGAGGAGGACTTCGAGCGGGCGATACCAAAGGGTGATGATCTGCGCATCAAGCCGTCAGTCGCCCGTGCCGCCTTGTGTTGCGGAAGAGACAGGGCCGAACCTCGTGTGTGTAGGTTCGCAACGGCACGCCAAACGCCCTCGCGAGCCCAAAATCGGCGATCTGCGTCTTGTCGTCAGCATGCTGTACAAGCGAAAAGCAAGACGCAGAGCGAACAGCGCACCTTAAGGTTCCCCTGCTTGTCGATGAGCAGGTTCTGCGGCTTGAGGTCACGGTGAAGGATCCGGCGCGAGTGCAGGTGCGCGAGACCGAGGAGGAGCTGGCTCATGAATTTCTGCAAGCCACCGAAGAAGTGAGAGTCCGCCGTGCTCGTTCGAGACGAGTGGATGCAGAGCGAGCGGCCGACGCACTGCGACAAGATCGCTAGGCAGCCCCCTCTTCGCCCTCCCCTTCCCCTTGACGTTATGCGGCAGCCCGACCGGCGGGAGCGGCACGCTCCAGTTGCCCTCCTCGTCGAGCTGCGCGGGCGCAGAGGCAGCGGTCGCGACCAGCGCGGCGGCGTCCATGTAACGCTTGAGGTCGAGGTCGAGGAACTCGAAGACGAGGGAGAGGGACTCGTCTAGCTGGATCACGTCGAGGAGCCTGTGCAGGCGCAGGCGGTCAGTCAATACTGCTTTGTGATTCGGGAATCGGTGCGGGCAAAGAGCGCAGAAAGGCGTAGCCGAGCAGAGAGTACGCCGGGAAGGGTCAACCTTCCCAACCCGCCTTCCTCCATCGCCCGCCCCGCGCACCTCCTCGCCGCCCGTCGCGCCCTTTCCTCAGAGAGAAGCATCTCTGGAACGTACTTGACGATGCACTCGGCGCCGGCATGCGTGCTCTGCCCGAGCTCCATGAGCACGCTGACCTCCCTGAGCGCGGTGCTCGGGACGCCCTCGTCCTCCTCCTCGAGGCGGATCTTTTTGAGCGCGACGATTTGGTTTGTCGCGAGCTGTTTGGCGTGCGGAGGGGAGATCAGCGCTGCAGGAGGAGGGGGACGCGATGCGACGCGTGCGGCTTAAATGAGGAGGAGAAGGGGATGCTTCGAGCGGGCGTAGCGGCACTAGCGGGACGGCGGAAAGAGCAGGCGCACCTGACGGCATTTGTACACGGTCCCGTACGTTCCTGTGAGCCCACCGAGCCAGCGGACGGGTCAGCTCTACGCGCCGGGAGAGCCTCGCTCAAGAGAGGGAGGGACGCACCCTCGCCGACTTTTTCGAGGCGTTCGTAGTTCTCCATGCTCTGGATGTGGTGGAGTTGACAGGGAACGCGCTCCGGGACGCGCCTGGGCGGAAGGGCGGTGGAAAGGAGGGAAGAGGGCGACGAGGTGGGGAGGCGGGAGAACGAGCGGCTGGAGTTGGTGGGCGTGCGAGACGCGTATGGAGGTGTGTGCGTATAGGTGGCGCGCTACACGGAGCTGAACGAAGGCAGGACTCTGCGGATGGAGCGGAGCAGGGGCGATCCGGTGACGGCGAACCGCTCGCTCTCTCTCTCCGCTGCGCTCTCCGCAGGAACCCAGTCCAGGCCAGAGTCACGCGCAGCGATGCCCCTCGACCCCGCACTCAAGCGCGACATCCCGCTCTACGCCCTCTTCACCGCCGTCTTCACCCTCCCGCTCGTCACTTCCCTCCAGCCGGGCTCGTCCCTCCGCCTCCAGGCCCGCGACTTTGTCCGCACACTCGGAAACGCACTCCTCGACGTCGTACAGGTCTCGACCGCCGTCGTCGTCGGCGGAGGCGCCGTCCTCATGGCCGAGAGGGCCTACTGGCGCGTCAGGGCTTGGCTCAACGCGCGCACGGCGGGAGAGCGCGACGCCTAGGCGGGCGTGCCACAGTCCAGCATGACCAGTCCAGCCTACACCATACGCGCGCCCCAGAAGAGCACGACCGGCGATCCCCACCTCACTCTACACGCATGCGTCTCGCCTCAACCCATCCCTTCACACGCCCACCTCCACCATCCTACTCGTGGTCCCACTCTCCTCCACCCCTCGCACCTTCTCCTCCACCTGCCCCTCACTTCCCCCGCGCACTGCCAAGTCCGCCCCCTCGAGCCGCCTCACCTCCCTCCTGCACCTCTTGACCGTCCTCGCCCGGTCCCGCAGCCCCCGCTCGAGCTCTACCACCCTCGCCGCGCTTGCGAGCGCGCGGCCGAACGCCGACGCGGAAGAGCGCAACGACGGGGGCGGGAGAGGGGAGAACTGCGTCACGGGCGAGGGTGCGGGACGGGGCGATGCAGCGCTTATCGCGGCGGCGGCGGGCGGCGTGGCGGAGGAGGAGAGTGAGGCGCGGCGCTGCCGCAAGCCGCTGGACGCAGGCGGGAAAGGCTCGACTTCGACAGAGGGGGCAGGGCGCGGAACAACTGCCCAGCTCAGCGGGGGCGCCTCGCTCGCTGTGACTGAGGCGAGCTCGCTCTCGCCGTCTGCCGGGGCGAGCGCGTCTTCAGCAGCGGAAGATACAGGCGCGATGGACCTGCAACGGCGGTCGTGTCAGTACGCGCGCGCCTCGAGTCGTACTGAGAGCGAAGGGGCGCACACCACCATCTGGGCGTCCTTCTCCCCCAGGTCATAGCTCTGCGGGCCGACACGCGCTGGTCCGATTGCGAGCTTGGCTTTGGCGAGGTCGAAGTAGCCCTTCACGCGGGGTGAGCGTGTCAACGCGGAACGGGACAAGAGCGGAAGGAAGGGAGAAGCGGGCGCACGTCCTTCAAGTGACTGTGCAGGAGCTCCCGGGCGGACTGGTACTCGGCGAGGTGGGCGAGATAGTCCTCGAGGAGCTCGTCGAGCGAATTGCGCAGGAGCGACAGCGAGGGGGGCGGGGACGAGGGGGACATGGCGAGGCGAAGGCGCAAGCGGGAGCAGGCTAGAGGATGCTCGGTGAGCCTGTTTAATCCAGCGAGAAGCAGTTCTGTCCAGCCAGTCTCCTCCTGAGCAGGCAGGGGAGGCGGACGAGACGGCGAGAGGCAACGTCCCCTTCGCGACGACCGCTCTTCCGCTCCCGCTTCGACCGCAGCAGGTGGTCCCAGCGACAGTCCAGCCAGACTTTCACACGCTCTACGAGTCGGCTCATACCGCACACACACCGCCCCGTGCCGCCGTCACCCTCGTCGCCTCCTCACAAACATTCCCCCTTGTCCGCTTGCACGCACGAGCGCCCGCTGAGCGCCGCACGCGCATCCAAGACCACCCCAGCGCGGATGGACTACCCCTGGTCCGCCGCTGCGGGCGGATCGGGCGCTGGAGCGACGCCCTCAGCAGGAGGGGGCGGGAGCGGGCCCTCGAGGGATGCCGCCGGCAAGATGGTATACAGGGACAGCGGGAGGAGCAGTAGGGATAGCAGGTGCGTTTCTCTCTACACGCCAGTGCACGGCCGCGTACGAGGTCTGTAGGGTGCCAGAGGAGCAACGGCTGACTCTCGCCCCTTTCGCTGCTCTCCGCTACCGTCGTCGCCCGGATCTGGCCCTGCCTCACTCGTACGCTCCTCCCTGCAGCCGACACTCACGCCGCCGGCCCTCCCCGTCCCCGCCGCCATCCTCGCACCGCCCTTCACCTCGACGCACCTCCCCCTCGTCCTCCTCCTACGCCGCCCCCGATACGCGCCGCCGCTCCCTCTCGCCCACGCTCGAGCGTGCGCCCGCTCCCTCCGTCAATGCCGGGGCAAGCGCGCGCCTCCCTCCGCAGATGCTTGGCAGGAGGCCAGACCAAGGCTGGGGCGAGCGCCAGGCGCGCGTCAAGCGCGAGGCGAGGATGAGGGAGTTGCTCGCTGCGCCCTCTGCTGCTTCGGCAGGCGCGGGTCCGACTGCGCGGACGGCCGACGAGTGGGAGCAGCCGCGCGAGCGCGACAGGAGCGTAGGGCGCGAGAAGCGCCGCGAGCGCGACGGGAACTACCGCCGTGATCGCGACCATGACCGCGACCGCGACCGCGACCGCGCTCGGAGCGGTAGCGAGCGGCCCTCGGCGTCCTCCTCTTCCTCGCGCTGGGGCGACCGCTGGGGCGACCGCTGGGGCTCGCCCTCGCGCTCTTCGTCCGCCACGCGCGTGCACCTCCCCGACCCTGCGCGCGCGGCCGCACAAGGCGGGTTTCAGATCCCGTACCGCGCGCGGGGGAGCAAGCGTGCACGCGAGGACGACGCCGAGGCGCAAGAGGACGACCGGGAGCGCGAGCGCAGCCCGGTCCTGGAGCTGGGGGGATCGAGGGGGAAGGCGCGCGAGCGCGACGCGGGGAGGGCGAGGCCGACGCTGCTCGGCGGGTATGAGCGTGCGGGATCGGCCGGCTTGGGGCGGAGAGTGGTCAGTGAGGGCGGCGCAAAAGGGTGCGTCGGACGTTTCCCGCGGGCTTGCGTCCTTGCTCTTCCCCAAGCGGCACTGACTCTTGCGCATGCAATTGCTCGGCGCAGGTACGGCTACAACCGCTACGCCCCGACCGCGGCGGCCGCCTACGACTACGACGCCTCCTCAGTCGACCCCTACGCCCGCCCCATGCCGTCGCTCCTCGCACGACTGGAACTCTCACCCGCACGCCCAGCGACACTTGTCAACGGCGTGCCGATTCCGGCGTCGCTACCACGGCGCCCACATGGCCTGCCCGCGAAGCCGGGCTCGGTACACGTCAAGCGGGAGGAGGTCGAGGAGGGCGAGCTGGAGGAGGGGGAGCTCGAGGAGGGCGAGGAGCAAGACGAGGAGGAGGAGGAGGAGGAGGAGGAGTACGGCCCCGTGCGCCCGCCGCCTGAAGACCTCGCGCCGCTCGACGACGGGCGGGGCGAGACCCCTCCGCTGCCAGCGCCCCCACCGCCTCCCCTCGCACAGGCTGAGGACGAAGAAGGTGGTACGCCTCCCCCGCCCCTGCCGGTCAAGCGTCGCTCGCCGACGCCCAGGCGTGCTGTCTCCCTCACCCCGCCGCCTCCGCCGCCGCAGAGGGCGCGTACGCAGACGCCGCCGCTGCCTGTCCCTCAGACTGTGACTGACGGTAAGATTGCGCCTCCGCCGGCTACAGCGGGCGAGCGGGAGGACGACGAGGAGCTTGAGGAGGGGGAGGAGCCCGAGCGGATGCGGGTGGAGATGCAGGAGGACGAGCCGGCAGCGGTGGCGCGCAGCCCGTCGACGCCGCCGCTACCTGCGCTGCCTCCACAGCAGGGGACGTGGCGGAGAGATGGCGATGTGCGCCCGAGGGACGAGGACCGCGAGGAGGGCGAACTCGCGTCCTCGCCGGCCAAGGCGGCGGGCTCGCTTGCCCAGCCGAGCACTGCACCACCCCCGCCTGCGACCTCTCCGCCTCGTCCTGCCGAGCGCACACTTGGCCCGTCGCCTGCTGTGCAGGCCAAGGCGCTCTCTCCTCCTGCACCTGTCGCAGCCAAACTCTCCCCTCCTGCGCCTGCAGCCGTAGCCCTCTCCCCGCCTCTCTCCTCCGCTGCGGCGCTCGCCTCTCCCGCCCCGCCTTCGCTATCGCCGCCGCCCAAACCCTCTCCCGCAGCGCGACAGCGCCCCCTTCCGCCCCCTCCGCCGCCGCCGTACATCCCGCCCGCGGTGGCGCAGGCGTCCCCTTCCGCTCCTGCTGCGACAGACCTTCCTCCCAGGTCCGCTTCGCTTGCGGCAGCGACGACGCCGCTTGCCGCCTCTCCCACTGCTTCGCTGGCAACTTCCCTTCCAACCGCCACTCCTGTGACGCATCCCGCATCGCTTCCCGCAGATCAAGCCGCGCTGTCCCTCGTTCCGCAGCCCGCCGCCTTACCCGTTGCGGCATCCATCGCCTCTTTGCCCGCAGCGCAGCCCGCCGTCTCGCCCGTTGCGCCATCCATCGCCTCTGTGCCCGCAGCGCAGCCCGCCGTCCACTCGCCTGGCGAGAGCCCAGCGCGCCCGTCGCCCGAAAGAGCGGTCGAGCCGCCGCGGCTTCCTTCTACCCCGGCGGCTGAGCCAGTTGCTCCCGCGGCGGTAGAGCCGCAGGTCGCTTTCACGGCGGAGCCGGCGGGAGCTCCTTCCGTTGCACCTGCTGCAGAGGAGGTGATGCCGCCGAAGAAGGCGGACGAACAGGTTGTCGGACTCGGGTTCGAGGCGATCGAGCCTGCGCAGTCAGCCCGGCAGGAGGATGTCGAGATGAGCGAAGCGCCTGGTACTACGCTGGAGAAGGAGGAGAAACCGCCCGCGCAGGACGACGTCGAGATGCGGCCGCCAACGCCGCAGCCACTCTCGCCGCACTCGACGGACGAGCTGCACCGCCACTCGCCGACCACCCCGCAGGAGCAGGAGGAACGCTCACCGTCCCCGCTGCCTACCGCTGATGGGGACGGCACACTCGAAGAGCGGCTGAAGCTCACCGGCGGGGTGGTCATACGCGAGGCGCCAGCCGCCGAGCGGGATGAGTTCTTCGCCGTGACATGGGATGCGCTCGACGAGCCACATGTGCGCCTTTCGGCGTTGCTGTTCGAGACGTTCATGGCGCGGGACGAGCGCAGGCGTGAGAAGGCTCTCGCGCTCCGCCGCGAGTACAAGGCGTTCAACGACGACTGGAAGGCGCATTGCAAGCGCCTCGACAAGATCCGTGACCGCGTTCACCGCCGCGAGCAGCCCGGCGGTGGCGACGCGCCGCAGACGCCATCGATCGACTCGGCAGGGATGCCGTTCTACCCCGAGCCGGTGACGCCCGGCCCGTCCGGCGGCCTCTTTGGCGGCGGCGTGAGCAGCCGTGCGAACCGCCGCAGCGCGGCAGGCGGTGCCGCGTTCGGGAGCGGGTATGGCGATGCCGTGAGGTCTGAGGCCGAGTTCCTCGAGATCCTCGCGAGCCTCGAGACGGCCGACTTGCGCGATCCGGACGCGCGAGCGGCCCGCACCGCTGCCGTCGTCCCCGACATGGTGATCGACGCGAGCGAGCGGCGCGAGGTGCTCGCGCTCGCGCTCGACGACGAGCGGTACCGCGTCGAGGACCCCGTCGAGACGTACGGGATCGATGCGCCGCTCGACGTCTGGACCGAAGACGAGGTTGAGACGTTCTGCAAGCGGTTCGCGGCGCACCCGAAGCAGTTTGGCCGGATCGCCGCCGACCTCCCCGACAAGTCGACGGCACAGTGCGTCCTCTTCTACTACCGCATGAAGAATACGATCGACTTCCGTAGCCTGTCGGACCGCCGCGGGCGCGATGGCCGCCGCAAGAAGAGCAAGAAGCGCCCCGAGGGCGGCAAGGGCTCGTCGCTCCTTTCGAACCTCAACAAGAAGCCGCGCGTTGCGGCGCCGCCACCCATCGACGAGCGCGACGACGAGGACGACGGCGAGAGTGCGCCGACCTCGCCGCGCCTCGGCCGCCGCGAGCCTGCCGACAGCCCGTTCGTCCCTGGCCCGTCTTTCGCGCGTGCACGTCCGCCTGCGCCATCCGCGCAGGAGGACCTCTCGGACGAGCCGGCGTCGCGCCCGGTCACGGCGCCGACGCCGAAGCGCCCGGCCGCGCAGCTTCCGCCATCCGAGGGGATGATGGAGGCGGCCGAGGCGCTCGGTGCGCTCGGTGCGCTTGCTGGCGGCGACGAGGGCGCTGACGGCTCTGTGGACGAGCATGCGACGCCCAAGGCGCGCCCGCACAAACCTCGTGTGGCGGCCGCCGCGGACCTCGACGGGCTCCTCGTCGACGAGACGGCTGCCGCGGGCGACAAGGCCAAGCCGAAACGCAGCACCTCGTCGTACTGGACCGTTGCTGAGCGCAACGACATCGTCCGCCTTCTAGAAGTGCACGGCACGGACTGGAAGAAGGTCGCCGAGGGGATGGGCAACAAGACCTGGGTGCAGTGCCGTAACGTGCGCCTCCCCCTCTCACTGTCCCTCTTCGAGCTCGCGTTGACCCTTTCCCGATGCGCACAGTGGTACCAGAACAACGCGAAGAAGCAGGGCCTGAGCGACATTGTCAACGAGAGCGACGCGAATGAGCCGGACGGGTCCGCTGCTGTCGAGCATTTCGGCGTATGTTCCCCTCCGCTCGTGCTCGTCAACCGTGTCTGGTCGCTGACTCGTCCTTGTGCAGAACGGCCCACTGCTCCAGGAAAACATCGGCCCCGCGACGAACGGCCCATCTCTCCCTCGTGCCGGCTTCTTCGATGCGCCCGCCCTTCCGCCACTTCCGTCACTGGACCCCTCTTCGCGCCCCGGCTCGTCCGGCAAGGCGGGCATGCACATTCGCAACATGCTCAACGATGATCCCGAAGAGGAGGCGATGACGCCCGCGCGCGAGGATTGGTTCGGCACCGATGCGGGCGACGGGGCGAGCGTCACGACCGAGGACGACCCCGAAACCGCCGCACAGGCGAGCGCGGCCCTCATAGCCAAGTTCGAGTCACGCCCGGCGGGGGAGCTGCGCCCGTCATCCGCACCGCAGGCGACCGAGACGGGGCGCGTGCCGAACGGCCTGCCCTCGCTCTTCCGCCCCACGCCGCCGCTCCCCTCGTACCCCTCGAGCCTCAGCGAGCGCCGCTACGAGGGTTCAGCTCGTCTGCCGTCCTTCACAGGGCAGCAGTGGTCCCGCTCGCCGGCGTCGCCCTTCCCCGCCTTCACCGCCTCGCCCGCCGCATCCGCCTCGCCCCTGACTCCCGCCCCGTCGGCCGGCGACTACTATCGTCGAACGACTTTTGACGTCGCGCGACCCGTGGTCGGCGCGGCCGACTACTTCGCTGCTAAGCCGTACGAGCGATACGCTCGAAGCGCCGACCCGCCTGCCCAAGTCGCGCCGTACGCGCCGCAGCCGACTGCAGCGTCCTTCCCTCCTCCTTCCGCCACACAGCCTCCGCCGCAGCAGTGGACCCACGATCCCGCGCACCGCTAGCATACCCTTCCCGTTAATCCCTTCACCGATGTAGGCAGTACCTTCCTCTCTTTTCCTAGCTGTGCTTGCTTGCGTTCTTTCCCTTCCGTTGTTGCGCACGTCCACCGAAGACCGCTGCGCCTGTGTGTGTAACCATACGACCGAGTGCATCGCACCCTTTCCTGGGCGAGAGCGGCTACAGCTGGGAGCGCACCATGCCTTCAAGAATCGCGTATCCTGCCTTCACACCATCGATGATGTGCACCTTCTCGCCCTGCTCCGCGCCGAGTTCCTCGACGCACGCCGCCCGCACCGTCGCGTCAAGCCCGGCCATGCCCGCACAGCCCAGGCAAACAGCCCTGAGGCTGCCCGTCCCGTCCGTGCCCCTCGCACGGGCAATCAGGCGCTTCACTGCGTCCTTCATCCGCCGCTCGACTTCCGCTGCGGGCATGTCGTGCAGCTCGACGGCCGTCAAGCCGGTCGTCTCGACCCCTGCGAAGCGCTCCACCTGCGCGCCATCGCCGCGCACGCCCAGGAAGTCCCGCACGCCATTGCTGAGGATGCCCTCCCATACTGCACCGGTGGTAACGATGCCGAAGCGGTCCTCTGGCGCATGCAGGAGCGCGAGGGACGCGAGGAGCGAGGCTTCAAAGATGCCCAAAACGGGGCGAGCGGGGCCGGGGCGGGCGGCGTAGTGTGCGGCAAGGCGGGGCACTAGTGGGTGTACGGAGTAGCATGCGATGAGGATGGCGGAGTGTGCGGAGGCGAGGGAGAGGTGCGAGAGGTGCGAGGGTAGGGAGGGGGATGTGGCGGTGTATTGCGCGTATGGCGTTGCAAGGAGGTGCGGCAGGACGACGTCGGCGGTGTGATGGCAGTCGCCGTCGTCGTTGATCGAAGGGACGCCGCTCGGAGCGGTGAAGAAGGTTGGAGGGGGGAACTGTCGGGGGGAAGGTGAGCTACGTAGATGTGGCCACGAAGGGGCGGCGCACCTTGCTTGACTCTACAATGGGTGTCAGTGCGCGCTGTACACCGTCGGTCATCGACTCGGTCGTGTTTGGGTTGACGACGAGGATTGGGAGGGCCATGTCGAGCAGCGGGACGGGCGAGGTGAGCGCGGCGAGAGCAAGTGCGGCAGCGGGCGAGCAGCAAGCAAGGTTTCGCGGCTGCTAAGTCGATTGACTTGCAGGCAGGCAGAGCGAGAGGGAGGAAAGCGAGCGCTGTGAGAGGGGAAAGCGGACTTGTCGCTTGATCGCCTCCGCTTCACCCGCCCCCGCGTAATCGGCGCGTCTCGACGGGACAAGCCACGTCAGCGCCAAGACCAGGCGAACGACCGGTGCAACGGGAGGCGCTTTGCAGCGTTCGGAAGCAGGTTGACCGTCGTCTGCTCACTTGAGAAGGACATCTCACTGCCCTGCTGCCCTTCACACGCCGTGGATGCTTTCGATGCACCGTTTCACCCCTCGACGCGTCGCCTGCGCGCCTCCGCATGCTGCGCACACGCGTTGCTCACCCGTCGTTGCCTCTGCCTGGTCGACCGCACCCCAGGGTCGAAGAGCTTACACGCTGCACGCTCACTACGTGCTGCTGCCCTGGCGTTCTGCTCAGCGCCAACACGCGCCGTCCAGACCAATCAAATCGCTCGATGCCGAAAATAGCGGTGCGGCGCGAGCAATTCGGCGTGGAGCGGCTTCCGCTCGCAGTCGCTCCGAGCTTGTTTACGCTGCTCCTTGCTCGAGGCTGCTCTCACCGGTGTCTCCTGCATCCCCACGCACCACCGTCATGCTCAATCTCGCCGCCGCGGTCACGCTCGCGCTCGCGTCCTCTGCCATCGCGCAGAGCACCATCACGGCTGCACCATCGCCTTCGCAGGTCGCCAAGGCTGTCAAGCGCGCAGAGAGCTCGCCGCTGCCGCTCACCGACTACACCTACAGCTGGGGCCAGCAGCCGTACCAGGTATGTGTCCCGCCTCGCCCCTCCACATCGCGCGCAGCCGGCCGCACTCACCTGAGGTCCGAGTGATCGCGCCTGTGGCAGCAGCTGCGCTGACACTCGCGTGCGAGCAGGTCAACCCGTACGCCGTCGGTCGTGGACCCCAGGTGCGCGATCTCGCCGCTTCCATGCGCAGAAGCCGAAGCTAACCTGCTGCGCTTTTTGTCGCTCAACTGCCTCCTCTCGCTCGTCTCGTGGCATTGGGACGCGTCTCACAGTCCGGCTACAACATCTGTAACTCGACGACGAGCGGCCCGGACGCGCAGTGTCAAACGCTTGTCGCGAACAACGCGAGCGACTTCTGCTTGTGGGGCAGCCCGACGACGGACGCGACTGGCACGATGTGCGTTGCTCTGTCCTCTCCTTTCTTTGAGCATGAGTGGGAGAGTGGGGAGCTGACAGGGCGGTACTACTCCCAACTGGCAGCGGCGACATCGAAGCGGCGGTCGTTGCATACGTGCGTCGACTTCCCTCTCTCATCGAGCTTGTGACGCCTCATCTGACGCAAACTCGTACACACAGTGCACGAATGACAAGTGGGGCGCCCGTGTGATCCCCGCCGGCGCGATCACCGGTCTGCAGGTGCGCTTCCTCCGGCTCGGGCCTGATTGAACCCGCTAAACCCTTACTTCGCAGGTCATGCACACTTCGCAGTACATCCAGTGGACCGGTCACATCAACCTGACTGGCCTCAATTTGATGGAGAACGACACCGGTGGCGAGCTCGGTGAGCGTTGCTCTTCCGCTCGTTCTTTCTCCTGTCACATCAGGACTGATCTGCTCGCGCTCACGTGCAGACCCTCACGGTGCCGACCAGCTCGGCAACCCGCTCGGCGGTACATATCGCTCCTCTTGAATTGACTGCATCGGGACTGACCCCGGCCTTGCGCAGGCCTCGTCTACTCGTCTGGCCTCCCCTCGGGCGACAACACGACGCTCGAGCAGTCCATCAGCTGGACCAACTTTGTCGGCTCGGGCGTCTTCTGCATGAAACTCTGCGGCGTGAGCAGCAGCCTCTGCTTGCAGTCGCTTCGAAGCCTGAGCTCTCGCCCGTCGCGCAGCCCATGTCTTCGCCGAACTACTGCGAGAACAAGTTTGACCTGATTGGCTGCTCGTACAGTGCGTTGCGCGTTGCTCTTTCGAATAAAGAACCCCGCTGACCTCTTGGCTCGCAGACATGCCCGCCGCGTACGAGGACGGCGTCTTCCTGGAGTGCGATGGCGACCTGCAGGACCCCGCCGGCACTTACACCGGCACGGACGGCAAGACTACCGTCTGGTCGCAGCCCGCTTCCCTCGCCGCCGACACGACGCTGCCGTGGACGCCGCGCATCCCGGCGTCCTCGAACTGCGTGACGTACCAGTCGGCAGACCTGTTCCCGAACTCGCTCCTGGGTTACCAGGTGCGCTGCCTCTTCTTTCCGCCAGCTGCGAGCAGCGCATTGACCGTCTCGACCCGCAGGCTGCGTCCACTTCGGCCGCCACTTCGACGGCGTCCGGCTCGTCCTCGACTGCAACTGGCTCGGCGGCGTCCTCCCGCTCGGGGGCTTCCTCCTCCGGTGCGTCTGCAACGGGCGCGTCCGCTGCCGCGCAGACGGCCAGCTCGACCTCGGGCGCGTCGTCGAGCGTCGCTGTCTCCGGCGGCGCGCTCATCCTCGCAGGCGCGCTCTTCGCCGCTCTGGCTTAGACGCCGCCTTTCTTCCCTTTGTGTTTCCTGGAGACGTGATCGCCGGAATGGACGCTCTTTCATAGCTCGCACACGGTAGTATCGCCTCGTCACACAGCGATACCTCTCTCTCTCTCTCTCCGCCGCTCCCTCTTTACTATCTCGTTCTTTATGTTCCCGCGCGTTGCAATTGTCCTTCGTTCGCCCTGCTCCAAACGTCCTTGCGAAGGAAGCCCGCGACTCTCGAAAGTCAACCCCTCGCTCCTCACGTCTCCCTCGCTCCGACCTTGCTTCACAAACAAGTTCTCGCGATGGGTCCTCCACGCGGCCGCGGCCGTGGCAAGTCCTCTGCGCGTGGTGGTGGACGAGGCGGCGCACATGCGGGTCGTGCCCCCAAAGACCGCAGCGCCTACTGTGGTGCCGGGTTCAGCGAGATCCCGGCTTCGGCGGTGGACCAGGGTGGGAGCGGCAGCCAGAGCGAGGGAGAGCGTGCGTTCTCTTTTTCCTCCTCTGCTTCGAGTACGCTTGTGCGGACGCTGACGAGGCGAGCGGCGGCAGACGACGCAGGCGATGAGATCCTCGCGAGCATGGTGCCCGTCGCCATGTGGGTGCGTGCCTTCCTCACATTCCCCTGAGATCCATGCTGATGCACGCGCGGCGCAGGACTTTGACCACTGCGACCCGCGCAAGTGCAGCGGCAAGAAGCTCGCCCGGATGGACCTCATGCAGGAGCTGCGCGTCGGCCAGCGCTTCCAAGGGATCGTCATGTCGTGCGTCTCCCTTTCTTGGCTGCCCAGCGGCCAGCTGACGAGCGCTCCCGCAGGCCGAAGGGGAAGGACGTTGTCTCGCCCGCTGACCGTGACATTGTCGCCGTCGCGGGTGTTGCGGTCGTCGAGTGCTCTTGGGCGCGGCTGGACGAGATCCCGTTCAACAAGATCCGCTCGCCGCATGAGCGGATATGTGCGTCGTCCGTTCCCTTCCGTTCTTCGCGGTAGGCTGACGAAGGAGCAGTGCCGTATCTCGTTGCCGCAAACCCCGTCAACTACGGCAAGCGTGTGTCGCACCCTCTCCCTACCTTGACCCAGACTGACACAGGAACACAGCGTACAAGCTCACCTGCGCGGAAGCGATCGCGGCTGCACTCTACATCACGGGCTTTGACGCGCAAGCTGAGGTCCTGCTCAGCAAGTTCTCGTGGGGGCACTCGTTCTGGGAAGTCAACGGGTGCGTTCAACCACTTCCGCCCCGCGAACACGCGCTAACGGGGGAAAGCAGGCCAATCATCGAGCGGTACCGGACGTGCACGACGCCTGAATCGGTGCTTGCGGTGCAGGAGGTCATGATTCAGGAGATGGAGGCCGAGCAGGACGAGAGGCGTGCGTCCCTTCCTCTCGCGACTCGTATCGCCCGCTAACCCGCCTCGAGCAGACCGCGCCAAGAAGGAGGAGGAGGAGAGCGGCGACCTGCTGTACGCCAATCCGAACCACGCGGGCGGTGCATGGCGGCCGTACCACTCGGACAACGAGAGTGGCACGTCGGACGAGGAGGAGGAGGATGTTGAGACGGACTTCGAGGTCGATGCGCTCGGGAACCGGATCGAGAAGACCCTGTAGCATACTTTCCCTTCCTCGCAACGCCATGTTTCCGCCTGGAGACGAGCTAGTTGCACAACGACCGATACAAAGACGAAGGGAAAAGGGTATCTCTACGATACACCGAGGGGAGGACAAGGGGGCTCAGCTTAACAGCAAGCCCTGGATCGCGCGCTCCATCTCCTCGTCGCGCTCGAGCTCTTCGGGCGTCGGACCCGTCGTCTGCGGCAGTGCTCCAACCTTGCCGCTCGCCTGCCCGAGCTTGCCGTCTGTGATCTGCCACAGGACTTTGTCGACCTCTTCCTGCGCCTCCTCCTCAAGCTCCTCGTCCGCGTCATCGAGCGTCTCCATCGTATCGTCCAGCATCTCGGTCATGATACCCGCCTGCGCGCATTCTCAGCGTCAATGATTGTGAGGCGAAAGGTAGAAGGGACGGACACACCTTCATCATCTCTGCGCTCATTTCCCGCATCGTGCCGGCGAGTTGCGGCAGCTTGACGAGCGCGTTTGACGCCTTCATGATATCGGTCGAGGCTTGCAACGTGCCCGTGACCTTGACCATTGCTGTGGGCGTTTAGGATGAGCTTGGCAATGGAAAAGAGTGAAGGAGGGTCGCACCGAGTTGGTGGCCCAGCTGCATGTTGATCGAGTTGAGCTGTGCCTTGGACGTGAGCATGCGCTGCTTCTGGCGGTTACTCCTGACAACCTCTCGTGCGAGGAGCTTGGCGTTCTTGGTGTCGCCCTTTTGCGCGAGGCGCTTGACCTCGGCCTTGACCTTGTTGCCGGCGAGGTCGAGCTGGTGAATCTCGCGGTCGAGGGTGCGCTGCTCCTTCTTGAGCTGGGCCTGCCACTTGCGGACCTTCTCCTGCGGCGTCGGGCCCCACAGGAAGCGGTTGACGGCCTGCATCGACGGTGGAGGGCGCGGTGCGCCTGATGAAGGCGTGCGGAGGCGAGCGAGGTGGGGCCGGTGATCGGGCGCGCGCAACGACTGGTGGCGGCTTTGATAGCGTTCTCTAGCCGTGCGTGACAGTCCAGCGCAGTCGCAGAGCGAGGCCGAGGGTTTGGTCTGGCGGAGAGAGGTGGAGCTTCCGGGCCTTGACCTCGTCGGCGACGCTCGTCTCCCGCTGGACGAGCTGCGGCTGTGATGCCAGAGTCTGGATCACTGTCCTCGTCGGCTCCCGCAAAACTGCTTCCGCGCGCAGAGCCGCCCTCGCTCCCCGTCGACGTCCACTCACGCCGCCTCATCGTCGCTGCGTTCTGGGCCGTCATCCTCGTCGGGCTTCCGTTGTGGTGGAACACTACCGCTCTGGAGCGCAGAGCACTGCCAGAGGGGCGCGTGCGGGAATGGACGCAAACGTGGGACGAGCGGATACCTCGCGTGCACGAAGGTGCAGGTGCGCACATGAATGATCCCCTCGTCCAGCTTGTGTGAAGATCGGTCATACTTACTGCGTATCGAGTGCCCGGAGCAGACGAGCCGGACGCACGGGTCGTCAAGTACTCGTCGCATTACAAGCTCGTCTTTAGCCTCCTCAACCAGGACTCCTCCGCTGGGAGCGCATTACTCTCCTGGAACGCTCACGAGCTTCTCTCCCGTGCGTATTCATCTTATGTGTCTGCGGCGGAACTTGCGCTCAGCAGCAACCCCGTACACAGGCTACATCCAGCCCCTCCTCTCCTCCCTCTCCCCGCTGCACAACTTCACCATTGAGACGCAAGTGCAGTACTTTGCTCCGCTCGCGGTCGAGCTGCACCAGGAGGAGGATAGTGAGGGCTGGTATGTTGACGAGCACGACTTGCGCGCTTTCGTCAACAACGCCGAGTGGAACTTGGGTGCGCCCTCTCGCTCATAGAGCGACGAGCTGCCTGACTAACGTCTTATACTACAAGCCTCGGGCGACACGCTCGACCCTGTGCTACACTTCCTGCTCTACGTACCGAGCTCAGAAAACCGCCCTTTACGACTACACGACGCAGGTTTGTCGCAGTCTCTCTCGTGCTCTACCGTTCAGTCCTGACCACGCCCGCGCTCCCAAGATGGCGCCGAGACGAATCCCGCCTTTATCACCCCTCAGCGCGGCGGCGTTGTCATTCTCAATCCTTCCCCCTCCACTGCCGAAACGCCGCCCTCCGTCCCGCTCACCCTTTCCACCTCCGCCTTCGCCCCGTCCTTCCGCCTCTTTGCCTCGCAGCTGCGCACACTTCTCGGCGTCCCGCCCGCGCCCTCCGCCGAGCGCGAGACGCTCATCCGCACCCGCTTGCGCGAGGCCGCGAGGGACAGCGTCGAGACGCTCGATGCGCTGGTGACGCTCGCGGGGGACATTCAGAACATGCGCATCTCGCGCGAGGTGCAGGCGCGGGTACGGGCGGCGCTGGATGAGCTAGATGCGGTGCGTTTCCCCTGTCCCCTTCCTGGAATCAGCACTGTTGACGCCCCCCCTGACCTTCCCGCAGGCCGCGCTTGCCCTCCCCGCCTCGCCCTCTCAGGCGTTACAGCACGCCGCCCGTGCACAATCCCTCGCAGCGCAGGCGTACTTTGATCCCTCGATGCTCGCGCTCCTCTACTTCCCCGACGAGCACAAGTACGCCGTCTACACGCCGCTGTTCGGGCCGGTCGCGGTCCCGCTTTTGGTGGCTCTCCTACGTGAGGTCAAGGAACGGAGGGCGGCGAGGCGGGAACGGGGAAAGGGTCCCGAGAAGGTGCGCGAGGAGCGGGAGGAGGAGGACGAGAAGGGGAAGGTAGCCTGATGGGCCTTAGCGGGGTTATAGCGACATCGCATCTCACGGCGCTGCAGTCTAAGGGAGGAAAGCGAAAGCACAGTTCCTTCGCTCTGCCCTTCCACAGCGCCTCACTGAGATAGACAAGCATCCGGAGCTAACCCGGGAACATCAAGGAAAGAGGAGGCTCATTGAGCGGTGAAGGTGACCCCCTCGCATGAGGCGATGGTCAGCCGAGGCAAAACGTGGCAGCTCGGCGCCCTTGTGCACGGTTCAGCGCCGCTTTCTCAGCTTCCGGCTACCGAACTACCGTTCCTGTGGCGCGCGGGATTCTAGTGGGTTCTTGCGGGGTGCACACTGCGTTCTCAAGCATTCCCAGCTAGTACAAGCACCTCCCCGCTCTTCCGCACGACCTTGGCAAAGTACTTCGGCGGGAGGACGCCGTCGATCCCGCCCGTGAGGACGACGCTGTTTGCGGAGGTGTAGATGGGGATGCCGTCTGCGAGGGTGGCAAGAGCGTAAGCGAGGTAGCGGGCTTTCGGGCAGAAGGGAGAGAGGGACTGCATTGCGCACCTGCCAGGAGTTGCGGAACGTCAAGGTAGATGAAGAGGTCGCAGTTGTTGCGCATGCCTGCATAGTCTCTCTGGTCAGCGAGCCGCGCAAGTCGAGCACGGAGGAAACGCACCACTGATGACGCCCGCCTCGCCTGCGAGACCGACGGCGCAGTGAATGTGATTGCGGGTCATGACCTTCAGACCCTCCTTCTCTGCGATGGCGACAGAAGCGTAAGGAAAGCCTTGCACGAGGGGCAAGAGACTGTACGCACCGATTGCAGGCCATAGCCGGAAATAGGTCCCGTGCACCATCGTCGGGACGTCTTCCGCCTTCTTGACCGGCTTGAGCTCGAGAGCCTCGACCTGCGCGCGGCCCGTGGTCAGTTCCCGCGCTATGACAGACCGGTCGGCATTTCAACAGAGCGTACCTTGACCGAGTGCCCCTGGTTCGCGCGGATCCACAGCTCGTCCGCACCGTTCTCGCCGGTCGGCTCTGCCCTCATTGAGAAGCGCTGCTTGGCATTGTCGCGTACGATGCGCTCGAGCGTCTCCATGTCGCAGCCCTTGAGCTTTGGTCGCTTCGTCTGCAAGCGCGCGAACCATCAGGACGCTTGCCTCGTGGAGGTGAGGGAGGGGGGGGGGGTGCGCACCAGGTCATTGACGCGAACAAACCCGTCCGGGCGGAGGGTGAGGCCCTCCTTAGACGCGCCGTGGCGAAGGATGTAGCTCAGAGTCTTGCTCCAGCGGGTGTCAGGGTCGTCTGTTGGCCGGCCGCGTGCGTTCTTGGGAGGCTTTGCGGAAGAGGGAGCGGAGGGAGCGGGAGCACCAGAAGTCGATGCGATGGGCGCGGTGGTGGGCTCGACGGTCATGACGAGAGCTTGTATAGGATTGAGCGAGAAACTGGCTCTGTTGGAGCGATGGGAGGTGAAGAGCGGCTGTGGTTGAAGCGAACCCCCTCCCTACGGCGCTTGCCCTCGCGCTTCTCCTCCCTGGTGTTCGTGCCGGGCATGCCTGCGTTGACAGATAGTCTGCTCCTCCCTATGTTTGACGCCATCGTCCAGACGATTCCCACCTGGCAATCCACTTCGTTGAACGCGCCCCACCTCCGCCCGCTCACCTCTACCCTGTACCGCTGCACCCTCGTTTCGCGCGCTTTCCGCGCGGTCGCCGAGCCACTACTCTACCGCCAAGCTTACGCATCAGCGGAGCATCACCTACGCCTCTTGGCAGCCAGTCTTGAGCAGCGGAACCTCCCCCCTCTCCCGGTGCAGGAGCTCCGCGTGCGTATGGGCCGCCGCGAGGCGAACGGCCGGGAGACGAACTACAAGAGGTGGAGAAAAACGGTCCGGAGGGTGTGCGCGGCGTGCTCGTCGCTGGAAACGCTTGTTCTGAGCGGGCCTGAATTTGAAGGCGAGCCGCTGGGATACTGGGACGTTAGCTGGGTAGAGCCTGCTGCGGGTGCGCCTCTTGCAGGTCGCTATTCTCTGAGGTCAATGCTCAGGCCCTTCCCACGCAGCCTCGCTCAAGCACCTCGCCTTGCGACAGCTCGCGCTTACGCACTTTCCGCAAGTCGCGCATATCCAGCTCATCGCGTTGCGCAAGCTCAGCCTTGACCGATGCGTACCTTGGGACAACAACGTCGCTATGGCAGGACAGGTGTTTGTGCAGATGACCGATGTAGAGGAGCTCCATTACTGGGGAGAAGGATCGCCCAAGTTGCGCTGATTTCGCTCACTTGCGCCTCCCCCCCGCTCATCCCGCCACACAGCTTTCTTGCTGCCGCTCTTGCCTCCTTTGCTCAATTTCAACACCTCTCAATGGCGCTTCAGACCCGTTCCTGCCCTCCCCAATCAGCTCCATCCCTTCCCGTCCACCCTCACACACCTCGCTGTTCCTTTGCCAATAAGCCCACACATGCGCTGGTGACAGAACTTGCCTTGGTCCACCAACTCGCTGTAATGCCTGACAGTGGAACATTAATACTCGACACCCTCACTCTTGTTCCACCATTCAACAAGCTGGCAGCTCTCAATCTGGTGCAGCTGCGCGCAATGTCAAGAGGGGTGCGGCGTTCCAGTACCGTCACTTATGAACATGCAGCTGAGACTATCAGAGGGCTGAGGCTGGAGAGAGCAGGTTGTAGTGAAATGCAGTGTTTGCACGAGTGGGCATGCAGGGCACACTCTCCCTGAGGCTTGATGAGAGAGGAGGTGACTGGCAGGGCGGCAGGGGAGCCAGCCGAATCTACACAGATGAGCCGGCCGTCATTCAACCGGGCATTCCCCTGGACCACCCGACACTGAGAGGATGGTAACTTGTAGGGAAAGGAAGGAAGAGCAACATTTGAAGGAAAGAAAGAGAGAAGAAGGGACTTAGCGTAGGAAAGCCTGAACGAACGGGAGTAGGCCAAGCGGCCCTGCAGGGAGAATGCTACAGGTCTGAGAAGATTTCTTCTGCAGCACCAGGACAAGCTTTGTTGGTATGCAGAGATGCGTACAGAGGAAGAGCAGACGAGAGAGCAATACGCAGGTGTGGACCTAAGCGAGCCTGGAACGGCCAACCTGCCGCTCAATCTCAGCCTTCCTGGGAACACTGGAACAATCCCTACGAGATGCAAGAATCAAGAGTAGACAGGCACAAGGAACGAAAAAAAAATCGGGACAGCACAGCGGCATGTGAAATCTAAAGATTCGTGAAAGAGGTCGATGTACCACAACTCGGGATGCTCAGCAGTAAAAGGCGGCTCGCATATTCCTTAGAGAGGTGATGACCTTACAAGTCGAATTCCTCAAAAGCAAAGCAGACATGGTGTTGAAACAATGCTAGTGAGGTGTAGCGCCATCAAGACCTTGTGCTGCTTGTGGGCCGGTCTGCGTCTTTTGCCCCAACTCAGACATCCTGACAGTGGCTTGGGTTCATGGGTGAAAGCAGTGAACAAGGCACTGTGGGTTGTGCTATGCACAACGCTCCCTCGTCATGATCTCACATGTCCAGTTCTTCTTGCTGCTCAATCTTCTTCCTTGTTCCCCTTTTGCATTCAGTCAGCATCACTGACCCCTTGCATTGGTTCCGCTTAGGCATGGCTCTTGCTTGGATGTTTGCTAAGACAATGTTGGATGACAGGTTGACGCCAGGGTCAGTCAAGGTGACATTGAGGCGTTCTGCAAAACAGTTTGGAATACGAATGTTGCATCCTTGTGGCCCTGCAGGGGTGGAGAAGGTCGGATAAGCGGGTACTTCTGCAAACAAGTGTGGGAGTTGTGCTGAGCTGACCGGAAGCTGGCTGAGTATTGCAAGGATCTGCTCGGACAGCTTGACACCCAGCTTGGAGAAGCCATACACATGCATGTGCGGCGCCGCGGTCGCGCACTTATCGCTTGGTATTGAGGGGTCCTTCATGAGGTAGGCGCAGTTGTTCGCCTGCGCGCCTGCAAAAATGTCCACATTGATGCAGATTAGGCCCTTGCCATTGCCGTTACTGTCTCCGCTGACATGCACCAACGGCATGCCAAGGACATTGCGTATGGAGCGGCCCAAGAAGCACTTTTCAAGTTTGCTTTGGTTCAAGTCTTTGCAAGTGGTCGACATGCTCGTTGCTGTCAATGTACTGAAGGCAGAAAATGGGGTTGCGCGGGCAGCATGAGACGGTGCACTTGCGGCAAGTGCGGCGGCAGGAGGTTGTGCGCTCACGGCGTACGCAGTGGTGGGAGAGGTGCACTCACGACGGGTGCAGCAGCAAGGAGATGTGCACTTGCGGCGGACGTAGCGGCAGGAACAAATGTGCTTGCAGCAGGAGGAGGTTCGGCGGCAGAGTGATGTGCAGCGACAGTTGGAGGAGAGGGGGTAAGAGGGTTGGTGGCGGTGGTGGCAGGAGCTGCTGCTTTGGAAGTGACAGAGATGGAGTATTGGCCAGCAAGGTCAGAAGGGGCTTTGAGCATTGTGTACTAGAGGTTGACGTCGGCGTTGCGCGGAATGGGACAGGTTGCATTCGCTGGATCTTGTTTTCGAAGCAGTGAACACGGTTTGCCGCTATTATGTATCTACTCTAAGCAGGGAAAGGGATTCCTAAGCCACAGCCGCGCGTGGGGTGCAGGTCTTCACCGTTGCCTTCGCATGTATGATTTCCCCGAGGCGTTCACAAGTTCGTCAGCGTGCCATTTGCCGCCCATCGTGAGAATGGGAACACACCTGTCACGCTCTCCCAGAACTTTCTCCCGCTTCATCGAACAAGCTGGTTCCGCCGCCGTCGCTGCCCTCTGGCTTGTCGTTGTCCAGGCTGCCCATGGCCCAAATTTCGCCAGCAGCCCTTCCCGCGTAGTCGTCCTCGTCCTCGTCGCCGGCCTTGTCGTCATTGTCGTGGTCGTCTTTGTTGTTGTTGATGATGTTGCTTCTGTCAATGCCGATGTCGTCGCTCTTGCCCTCTACGCTACGGAAGAGCTTATGGACCGCGGCGGCGTCCATCGCTGTTTTCGCGCAGGCGCGTCCGACGGCGCGTAAAAACCCGTCGTTCATGTCGTTGAGGGTCTTGGCGTTGCGGTTGGACACCGACAGGCGCTTTGCCGCCAACGCTGTCTCACTGGCAATCTTGTCGCAAAGGCGTTCAAGGCGTGCGCTGTTGTCGATTGCCGTAGTTTGTAGCCAAGCAACGACGGCAGCGTATTCCGTTTCCTGCGGATTGTTCAGCAAATAGCAGAGCAGCAGTGCACAGGGGAAGTTTGCACGCACGAGCTCCGCCTCTTCGGGCTGCTGGGTTTGGCAGATCAAAGTGTGCGTGAGCGGACCGCGCTGATAGCAAGGTCAGACTCATTATCTTCTTCCTCATCGTGCTGCACCACCTTGGCACGTCACGTTCTTCACCTTGGCCCACTTGCGGGCCTCTTCGCTGGCGCTCTTTCCGCGCAGCCACAAGATGGAGGCCTTGAGCTCTGAGGGGAAGGGGATGAACCGCACGTCGACCGTGCAGACCATCTTCCCTTTCTTCTCCTTCGTCTCCGCCTCGCCGCCCCAACGGGAACCGCCGTGGTGAAGATCCAGGGCATGGCGCTGCACACACTTGCAGGCGTCCGCTGCGCGGTGAAAGAGGTGCGGCCAATGCAAGAGGAGACGCGGGTGCGTTCACCCATGCGCCAAGCCGCTCTACCCGAGTCACGGAACGCATGAGGGCCAAACCCCGCGATGCGACACTGCTATGTTGCGACAAAGTCGGGATGGTCGGACACAAACTATTCGCGGATGTCGAAGGGGCGTTTGCAGGTGCCAAGACGTCCTTGAAGGTGTTCGGGGGCACGTCGACGGCGTAGTTCAGAGATTTCGCTCAAATTGACCCTGTCGGAGACGGCGCATTGTACACGGACCCGTCGAAGGGGCGCAGCAAAGGGCGGCGCTGAACCTCTGGGCTTCGGAGATCACCAATTGCATTGTGCTGGATGAGCCAATGCGACAGAGGCCAGGAGAACGGCAGCTCCTCAGTGTCCTTGCCGAGCTCCGCATTGGGCAGTGTTCCGCACGCTCGTACCGCATCTTGAGTAGCCGAGTTGCGGGGACGAACCGGGTGCACCTCTCCAGCCCTCACTTCAAGCACGCGCTGTTCATCACCCCGCGGCACGCGATCCGCAAGGAGTTTGACCGTTGTTGGTGCCGCTCTTGGTCACAACCAGCTTGGGCATCCAGCTTGTGGCGTCAATTGTGAAGTACTGGTCCAACGGCAGCATCAGCAACGACAACCTTGCTGGGCTGCGCAGTCTGGCGCCTGGCGATCACAACAACTACGAGGCAGTCCCGTACCTCGCAGTCGGAATGCCGGTCGTGCTAAACGCGAACCTGCACACCGGCCAGGGCATCACAAACGGCGTGTGCGGGACTTTCAAGGAGATCATTGTCAACGAGCGCGACATACTTGGCCTTGCACACGCCGACCCAAACTCGCTTGACCCGCATCCTCTGTGCAGATCATCCCGCGCCGTCGTTGTCAAGCTGAAGGACCGCCACCCGGACCAACTCACGCTCGACGGACTTTCGCAAGACGAAATCGTCGTGACACCGTTATCCGGCAGCGCGTTGTTGGGCAGCTGCACGTTCCATTTTCAGCAGCTCCCACTGTCCCTGGCACTCGCAGTAACAGATTACCGCGCGCAGGGCGCGACGGAAGAGGCTGTCGTCCTTGACCTCCACCCGCCGCCTAGAACCAACAAGACGAGGCGTACCCGTCTAAAAACAACAAGACGAGGAGTACCCGGGTGAACAATCAGGCAGCAACCTACGTTGCAGTCTCACCTGTGTTGTCGCTGGATGGGCTCGCCGTCGTACACGATGTCAAGATAGAACACCTGGGTAACCCGGCGTCGGATGCCCTGCAGGCCGAGTTTGCAAAAGAAGCGGCACTACAACGAGGAACCCTGGAAAGGCTTTTGCAGGTGCCCTGCCTCTACAACTGACCTATGCAGTGCCTTGACAAGCCGGAACACCTGCAGGAATTGAAAATGTGAGGCTGGGCTGACGCCCTCATGTCGTACCTTTCCTCTCGCGGGTACTCGTAAAACACTGCGCTGCGTGCCATAGACACCAAGGAGGGATGTGCAGCCTGGACACTCCACGCTACGCATCCCACAAAGCCGTCGAAAGGACAAAGACGTTGAGAGGACTTGGACCGAAGCTTGAGGCTCCGGCTAAAGAGCAATCTACGCTTTAACTGCAATATTGTGTGACCACAGAACGTTGCTTGACACCAAGCACGAACATATCACGCTTAGCGAGAGGGTGGTAGCTGCACCGAAGCGGCTGGCTTTGGCGGAAGCGCAAACCTCCGGTTGGGCGCTCCTCCGCGGAGGACGGATCGTGACGGAAGACGCCGCTTGCCATACGCGCGAACCAATCTGGTTGGCCACAGCAATCCCCAGCGTGAGAGTGTCCCTTGCCTGGCCGCCAACTGAGCAGGGCCCTTGCTCGAACAGGCAATGATGAACAGCCTCTTCCTGGTTGGCACGTTGCTGTATCTTGCTCTGCAGTGCATCCGGTGGGGGCAGAGTGCTGAAAGTGTGGATGCCGTACTCACGCGACCTCCCCTGCCAAGTTTCGTCCCTCCCGAGGGCCTGAAGCGGACAAAAAAGCCAATGGAAATCTGGAGTGTGGTTTGGCAGTGGACAGGTAAACCTGTCCCATGGGTCGCTCTGCAGCGGGAGGGAGACCTGCAGAGGGTCAACTTCTACCATTCCGAGCTTTCTACAGGCTGTAAACTGGAGCACGTTGAGGACCAGCCTTTTGTCCCTTGTCAAGGCTGTCAAGGTCGAGATTGCAAATGCCGAGCTGGCTCTTGCGCCAGAAGTTGATTGTCTGTTATTACCTGTGAACGTTGAGCACGCCAAGCGCATGCATGGCGCGCTGGACGTCCTTTGTTTGTGAGAGATATAACGGATTCTCAGCCTTGAGCAACTCGTAGTCCTCCTTGCACACAGGTTGGAGGGGAAGGGTGAAAACCCACCTGACCTGTCACCACAGACATGCTCATGAGCTTGGTGTTGTGCATAGTTACGGGAGAACAGGAACGTTCAATGGCTCCTGCCTTGGCAAGCGGGCAACGACTAAAGGTGCCCAACAGCATTAACTGTTGGGAAGTCAGCAGTTCAAAGGAGGAGGCGGAGGAGTCTGTAAACCACCGGCTCACACAGTGCAGACGGATGGGATGAGGCGGACAGTAGACAGGGGGATGGCTGAGGAGACGGCCCGGGCGGGTGGGCGCTTCCTGGCTACCCCTCACAATCTTGCTGACGGGATAGCCAGGCAATCACACCCTGGTCCTTGTCTCTCACGCGGGCAAGTGTTGGTCGTGTTGGACAACCTTCCAGAGTCTGTGCTTTCCCCTCCTTGACAGTACCTCTCCCTGCGTTGATAGGAATCCCTACGCTTCATACACCCTTGGTAGTACCGTTTTGTTCTGAGACCAGTTGTCAGGTCGCGGCCAAGTCAGGCGGCTCCCTCGCTTGTCTTCCTTCACCGTTGTCTCATCCTTGCCCTGTCCTCTCTAGGTTTGTAGTTTGCTAGGCTTTGCGCTTCACTGTTGTCTCCTCCTTGGTCTGTCGTCTCTACACTGTTCAAGCGACTTCTGAGGGCAGCATGCAGTCTGAATGTCTGTTCCCCACGGCAATCATCGCTCGACACCCTCACTCTTGTTCCACCATTCAACAAGCTGGCAGCTCTCGATCTGGTGCAGCTGCGCGCAATGTCAAGAGGGGTGCGGCGTTCCAGTACCGTCACTTATGAACATGCAGCTGAGACTATCAGAGGGCTGAGGCTGGAGAGAGCAGGTTGTAGTG